>VSDK01004006.1:503089-580912 GCA_009767595.1 Symbiodinium kawagutii | reverse complement strand
GTGTGGATTGTCGAAGGGACGTTTGCTTTGGGCCTATGCCTTGAAGCTGGTGTCTCTCAGCTTGTCTGCCAGCAAGGGACATCAGAGATTGTCATGACAGATCACAAGAAAAGTGGCCGTTGGCGTAGTGCCGAGAGTACGGAAGTTGAAGGCCCCCTAAAAGTCCACAGGCCCGCAACCAATCCATATTCTAGACGCCAGAACCATGCTTCGAATGGCATTTGAACAGCTATGCATCTTACAATGGGAGCCGATCGAAGTGACCTGGCTGAGGTTGCACAGCATCCACCCCAAGTACTTCTGGACTTCTCTAGCCTGGATCAAGATGCGTCGAGGTGCTTCCATGCGTCAAGCACTTTTTGAGGCCCTCTCAGCCAGGCAGGGAGGCAAGAAATTGGCATGTCATTAATGTGTTGCTTTCATGCCCAGACCTCCAATCTGAAGGAATGGATTGAAATGAATAGTCGTATGTTAAATTGATTTTAATTAAGATCTCCAGCTCAAGTCAATGGATTCTTTGACTCGAGCTTGTCACAGTAGCTTGCAAGGTGAATCATCAGCTTCCGAACATTTCCTAACCCATTATGTTGGCAGTGCTTTCAGATGGGCAGAGCCGGAAGAAGCTGCAGGAACGTTGATCAAGAACGTGTCGAGGTGCTACAAGTAGGTCTCTCTTTCCTGGAAGCCTGGTCAGAATTGGTCAGAAAGCAAATCCAGGGAAGACAGGAAGGTGATTTCTCAGAGGTGGTCGGTTCTCGAAGTAGAAGACGATGTGGCTAAAGGAAACCGCGCATTTCTGATATTTCTGCATTCTCGATTTCTGGCTTTCTTGGGAATACTTTAGACTGCTTTAGAAGGCTTCAGGATCATAAAAAATGCTGGGCCCTTCAAATATCACAACCATGACTGAAAGCGCAGGACCATGCTATCTTCAGCCAGATGTGAGAGCTGTTTGTGCAGCTGTTTGTCAGTAGTGAAGGTCTGACAACCTTGAATCTGAGGAATGCCTGGCAGTTCGCCGTGAATTTCTGATCCAACAAGCTATCAGGTGGATCTCTGTGGGTTCTGCATGGTTTTGCTGTCTCCTTGATCGAGCACAAGTTCACCAAAGTGCAGAGAGTGAGAGAGAGAGAGAGAAAAAAAAAATTGTCCTACACACGTACAGATCCACAGGCACACATGTCTATAGGACATTCGACTTGTAGGACGATGTAGGGAATGAGGGGGCAATAGATCAACAAAGAGGCTTTGTGTGCCATCAAGTACGTGTTTCAATCAGCAGAGAGCTGAACATATCCACGATCAGGAAGAAGGAAGAGTCTTACTTCAAAAGGAAAGGGTGCCTCGACAAAAAGAGTCGTTGAGAATCGTTCAGATCCTTCAAACCGCAACTGCGAAACGCATCGCATCAGTCCCGGCCGTCAAATCGTTATAAGAATTGGATGAATTGGCTCCCGGAGATTCTCGAGATCAAGCCAAGGACATTCATTTCTTACCCGATTCGGACATTGATTTCTTACCCGATTCTCTAAGAAGCTTTATGATTCTCTATTTAATTGTATTATTGACTCAATTTCGTCTTCAATTTCTTCTCTTTAATTCCCTCCAATATGGCATTTGCCATGCTCCCACTTCCTGCTTGGGCTTGAGAGCCTTTGCCTTGTAAATTCGGCGATGTGCCAAATCTTGTCAATGTGCCAGACCATTATCCTTGTCGCCATCTTTATCCATGTTCAAGTTCCATGATGTCCAATCATATCCCATCATCATTTTTAGTTTTGTTGCAGCTGAGGCCGCTAACTTGTTGCAGTTGCCGGAAGAAGACTACAGAAGAGTTGGCAGAGGCACGCTGCAATGTTGGCATCGCGCATGGCTTGCTGCTTGATCCAGTGATACAACTCACATCGATTCACCTCGATTCACACCGACACCGATGCCACGGTGTCGCTCTCCTATCAACGCCACGGGGCTCATCATGATCACTGCCATGTTTATCCATGATTGTTACCCCTGGATTTCCTGTGAAATTCACCCTTTTCATCCCTTTCAACTCTGACTTCTGTCATGGTACATGTGTCGTATTTGTCGTGACTTTTGAAGTCATTACTGCTAGTCCACACCACCTGTGTTCAACATAGATGTGTAACTTTGTTGTCGGATTTATTTATATCTCAATCACGACTATCATTTCACTACGTGCAATCGTCACCAAAGTCGTATATATAATTATCATGGTATGTGGTCGTGTTTGTCCGCATCACTCATGCATTGAAACATCGTACCGAGTGGTGACCATGGTGACACAGCGAGAGAGAGAGTTCATTGCTGATTGACCGCTGTACCTTAACCTGCGATGTATTATCTTGTTTTTCCAGTTTACATAATATTTGAGATACTGTGACATCGCCGTAATTGACCATGCGTGGCCTCTTTTGATGCGTGTGAGGGCAATTTTGCAGTGTTCGTGGTTGATCACAGGTCAGGGGTGCCTTGTGCGAAAGGTTAATATGAATGTGTTTTGCTGTGGGAAAAATGTTCTGGGTTGGTCAATGCAATAAATTTCTCCCCGCCGGCAGTGACATCGTCATCGGTCATATTATACCATAACATAATTTAGAAATATTTAGAACAGTGCAGCATATTTACCTCCACAACCTCCAAAGTGTGCCCAAAGCAGTATCCACAGTTGTCACATGTTGTCACAATTATACATTCCAAAAGCCGCTAAGATCTGAAGTGTTCTTGCGAGGCAAACCAAGAGAAGATGCGGCACCATGAATATGCTTATAGCTACTGTAGGATCATTGTGGATCAACAAGGTATTATATATATATAGATATAGATATCTATAGTATTTCACAGTGCTTGGTTCATAGGTTTTAGACTGGCTTTTAGTTGAGAGACCTACGACCGGTGGAGCAGGCGCAGGAAGAGGATCAGGTGCGGCATGTGGGATGGACATGGCTTCTAGATGAAACGGTTTCGTATTGTGACCCATTGTGACCGTTCACTTTCTGGCCTCTGACGAACGCCAAGTCGTGATATGTGCTCTTTGGATCTCCTTGGCACGCAAAGCTGCAGAAATCAATGCGTTGTTGGAACTTGCGAGGTCTAAATGATAGTAAATGTATAGAAAACAATCACCTTGAGAGGCAGATTCTAATGCAACTTGCTTGGGTTGGAGCCCTCTAACAAGAGATGCACAGGACAAAGACGAAGCTTGCCGCAG
This sequence comes from Symbiodinium kawagutii, assembly GCA_009767595.1. Classification (NCBI taxonomy): domain Eukaryota; class Dinophyceae; order Suessiales; family Symbiodiniaceae; genus Symbiodinium; species Symbiodinium kawagutii. The sequence goes on along the minus strand of VSDK01004006.1, from coordinate 577,683 downwards.
TACCCCCCCGATGACAAGTTATGGCCATAGCACATCATAGCATGTTGCAAATAGAGTTTTGGCTAGGACATAGGCAGATGCCAATGCAAGACTCCTGTCAGGATGATGACGAAGAAGAAGGTAAGTGGTGGGCAGCGCGGGGTGCAGTTGAGGTAGTGGGCAGGAGGCGGTCCATTTATAGACTTTAGCTGGGCGTTGGGTGACCCGCTTGGCAGAAGGTGACATATGACATGGTGATAGAGGATGGAAACGAGCTGAGCATGCACGATGCATGAGTGAATACAGAGTCAGACTCCAAGTTCAGCTGGCTTAGACATGCAGGTGACTCAGACATAATCGACGACGAGTCTGAAAACGAGAATGAAATGAATGGCAGCAAAGACGAAAGTGGTATGAGTCCACCATACAATTCAGAAGCCGTCGAGGTCGGGTTACTGCAATGGGTGTGCTGAGTCAATGAACACTACTGGCGCTTCTCGTCGCAGTATAACACTACATGATTCTGAAACATTGAGCATGGCGGCGGAAGGATCCTTTGCTGCTATGTAGATATATACATACATCGCCTTGGCGATATAGAGAGGGTAAGCATGCCTGGGACGATTTACACATGTTGAAGTTTGCCAATGCATTCTTGACTGGGACCTGGGATGGAGTAGACATGAGTAGACAGCTCTGAAGAACTGCCTGCAAGTCGTGCAAGTTTGGACCTTTGCGTTCGTTTGTCTTAGATGCCCACTGGCTAATTGGGCCCAGAGCCAAAAGGAATAGTCAAGACTTGAGGGAAAGTGCTGATGAACTTTGATGAACTCATATGAACTCTTTAGGTGAGGTTTTTTTGTATATCATGAGAAGTATCGCAGCCTAACAATGCCTATCAGGGGCCTATCCTTTTTTCATTTTTGTTCTGCAAACCTGCAGCCAGTGCAGAGGGACAGTTGTTGACCAACTTCCTGTTGCTGGCGCCGGCTCAACGCGAAAGATTTTGTTTGCCATGGTGTATACACCAACAGTTGGACGGCAAGCCTCGCCTTCCGGGCTAGTGCTTATGTCACCCATGGGTTTGAAGACATGCGCATTCACACGGCAGATGTCATTACACTTTTTGGATCCATGGACTTCGTTACATCCAATGGTACCCAGACAGGTTTTTGTTTTGTGAGCAGACATGCCAAGACAGGGAGGCTGCCTGAAATTCCTCAGCATGTGCCTGAAAAGCTACTGCACATCGCAGGTAATGCCAGACATAAAGATCCAGCCACGCAGCCCGGAGAAGGAGAAGGCCACCATGCCACGAGGGCCATGAGGGCCAGATGCTTTGGAGATGTTTGGAGCTTTGACTTGTTTTGAAGCTTTGATGCTTGGGATTTGCTTGGGCAGAATCCTGGGATTTATTGGGATTGGCAAGGCAGCACCGTTGACGCCTGAGAAGGCCAAGGAGAAGGACGAGATTCGCTTGATCTGCTTGGGTGCACTGAACATGTTATGCATGGATATAATTGGATTTTATGCATGGATTTGTGCATAGATTTATTTGGACTTGCGGTCGTTGGAACTGCAGGACCGTCGATTCGGGCTCTTCAACTCAGAGAAAAAGCCCAAAGACAAGCTCGACCTCCACGGTGCAAAGGAATTCATGCAAATCCATGTGGCGCTGAGTTCCTCGGAACGCCTGTAGGGTTGCAGAAGTTTTCAGGAAGAATCTGAACATATCTGAACATTTCCAAAGACGCCGGTGTTTGAGTGGGCGTTTGAGTCTCTTTTCTCACGATTCTAGTGTCATAATTCATAATGTGTAATGAGATTTTAGATGATTTTAGTGTCGCAATTCATACTGGAGTCATGTTTGTGAGGTTTTGAGATTTGTTTAGTGCTGGTTTTATTTGCTTTGCTTTTGAAGTGATCTCTTCGGAACGTAGCCCAGCGCAGTTGAAGGCCGCTGAGTCTGAGGCAAGTTCTACTTCGATTTGCTGTACCCTCCGGGTGAAAATGGACGCCGGCGAGCTATGCTGCGACTAGGAGCCTTGTGGTTCCAAGGTCTTGGAGCTCGTGGAGCACCCTACCGGTGTCTCGGCATTGATGAAATGTGATGGTTAAGTTGGCAGATTGCAAGAGCCACAGGCCATCACCTGCCATCATTGGCTTTACACACACAGACATGTGTATATACATATACTCTCTCTCTCTCTCTCTGTGTAAATCTGTGCTAAAAGAAGGAAGTCCTTGAGTTTGAGCTCACCGGCACGCCTTCACCAACGTTCAAGGGATTTCCTTCGAATATTCCCAGTTTTCACCACACCCCTCGAAGGGACTGGCAGCCCTGCATCTGTGACTTTCAGTCCCTCAGTGCCAGGGTAGGTCACTCATGGTCATGCTCTCACACTTTTGTTGCTTGCTGCTAGAATGTAGTGAGAATTGATGCTTGCGTTTGTCGCGCCAACTTTGCTGCCTGCTCGTAGGTTGTGGTCGTGCTTGGCACCTCCACTGGTAGTAGTTGCACTTCCAGTAGGTGACACGCCTCTTGATTGCACTAAGACAGGGTGAATTGTTTGCATGTGGATTGAGTTGTGCAAGCGTGACCAGGTTTTGATAGGTTTTTGGGTCGGTTGACTTATGTTTTTCATTGACTTTGAAACTTGTGTGCGCGCATCATTTGCTTAGCAAACGTGAAAGCAAAGGATGTACAAACATCCAGCTCTTGGTTTGCAGGCAGTGGGATGGGAAGAAGTTCAGGGAGGGAAGCAATGGGAAGCCAGAAAACTTGACTTGGTTTGACTCTTCAACGTGCTAACACCCCGAAGAGATGTGAAGAGAATAACATGGTTGCAGGGTGTTCTCACATTGAAGTAGGAAACCGGCTGGCGGCTACTGAGATCTGTGGTGCAAGGAAAGCCCCCAGGGTTTTGCAAAGTAGCAAACTGCAAGGAGTGCATAGAAGTGCAAGAACTGCCAGCAGCAAACCCTGGAATTCTTCGCACCTGGAAGGTGCAAGAGGCGAGTGCAGTCTTCTCTGCTGCGCCGAAGGCCTGCAAGCATTTGCAAGCCCAGAGAAACAAAATTACAGAATAGATTTCCCCTGCTGCCCCTGAACATTGTGCACCTTCTCTCTTTCTTTCTTAGTTTGTTTTTTGTTTGTCAATTGTCAATGTATCTAACAGGTTCAGCCCTTTGGTACATCGTCTGCAAGAACTTTGCATTTGGTCTGGTGCTTGTTTTTGTTTGCCCGCCATTACCTGTTCAAGAAAATGTACTGCAAGCATCATAGATCACATGCTGCTCATTTGCAAACATTTCCATTCTGTTTGTAGCAGTTTCCTCTCCATCTCCTATTCCTTGATGTTTATTTGACCTTGATTTATCTTTCCGTTCTGCTTGGCCTACTGCATCCTAGTTCAAGGCGATGATTTTTGTGTTGCGCCTTTGTCCGCGCATGTTGTAGGCTCGATTTTTTGTGCTTCTCCAGACTTCCGGGGATTTTGGGCCCATGTCTGGAAATCGCCTTGAAAAATAGAAGACAATGGTGAAGCATACTGAGCATCATTAAAATTGTCAGCCCCTTGTTATCTTGGAAGCATGCTCATCGTTTTCACCCAAAAAATCATGAAGGAAATCTGACTGCCAGGATTTCAGCGAGCAGGATGACACCCTAAAAAAATCTAAGTTTGATTCGTTTGGCAAAAGTCGATCAGCGTGGATGGTTGAAATTATGAAGCTCATAAAGGCTGAAGTTCTTTTTGTATCTTTTTGGCACCAGTAGGTTGGTTTGTTTGACTGTAGTCATGGGTTTCTTTTTTTCCAGCCGTTTGTTATTGCAGAGGTCCCAGCAACCCAGCTTTGGAAGTTGTGGAAAAAAGGACATCAAAGGGGGGATAAAGACAAAACCAGTGACCATTCCTTGAACAAGAAATCTATTTTTTTCTTTAAAGGGAACCCATCGAAGAGGATAGAGTATGTATGATTATGTGGTACTGTATGTATTTTTCTCACTCGATGCAGCTTCGGTAGTATAGACCCCAGAATGCCCCAGAGCTTGCTTCACCAGACCAGGCCCAACAAGTAAGAAACCGGCACGTTTTTTGCCTTTTGGCAGCCCTTGTCACCCTTTGTGCGCAACGAATTCATCCATTGACACATTCATCTTGGTTTCCTTCCATATATAGAGAACATGAAAGAAAGTAATGGCAGTATTCTTGGAATCACATATTTCTCCGCAGGATGGTCCGGAGCTTCGAACCTTCATGCTTTTCGATGAACAGATGAGCCTGTCACTGAGATCAGGAGAGGAAGTTTCGGCGCAGGCTTTTGGACACGGCTGATTTCTTGTTCTATTCTACACTCTGCCATCAGAATGTTAAACAGTTTCAATGGAATCAAGCAGTGTGTCTCCGAGGAGTTGTAAGTTCTTTCATCTTGAAATCTCTTGCCATTTTTGCTGCTTTCCCCTATCCTTTCCCCGTGATGTTTTGGATCAAAGCTGGCTGCACTATGCCGCACGTGGTTTTGCCATGAGCAGCTCGGCATGTCAGACTCGACTTATCGAAAGACGCCTTTGCCTGTGCGCCTTGATCTCAACAAGAGAAACACCCGAGAGCAGCTGAGCCAAGGCCACAGCTTGCCGCGTTAAAGTGTGCGTTCCAAGTGAGTTCGAGGTTTGTTTCGGGCTGAAAGCGTCACTCCATTTGTTTTAAGTGCTTACATCGTTTGTTTGTATCTCCCATGCCAGGCACAGATGACAAACGAGGCATCTTGCAGGGCGCAGGGGTTGCTTGTCCCACAACGGAATCACAGAAGGATTGCAACGACGTGATGCGCAAAGACCTCGAGCAATGGCTCGTTGACCACGGCATCTCAGGACTGTGTGGCTTTCCAGTTTGAGGCTTGCCACGTCTCCGTGATATTACGTGATTCTGTGTGCAAAAACCGTGCGACTTGTGTTGAAGGATCTTAAGTGTCTACAGTTGTGCTTGGCATTTGCCTTTGGTGCAGGACCTCCTCCTTCCCCGGAGGTTGAACAGAGAGCTATGTGGCAGTGGATTCGAGACTTTCACAAGGACAGTCATGTTTAAAGCGTGTTTTCAATTATTTCTTGACGTCTCGCGTGCATTTCTTTGAACTGACCGCAGTGGGGCAGGCTGCCGTCATCAGCTCTGGAACTACGGGTCAGTGCGACGAACAACATGTATTACTGGGGCCTAATTGTTTTTCCCTCCTCTACCTCCCGTCTCCCTCTCCCTCTCTCCCTCCCTCTGTCTCGTCTCCTTTCCCTCTCTCTCTCTCTCTCCACCCTCTCTCTCTCTGTCTGTCTGTCTCGTCTTTCTCTCCCTCCCTCTCTCGCTCATTCTCTCTCCCTGGCCACCTCTCCCTTTCCCTCTCCTCCTGTCTTTTGGCCACTTTCCTGTTTACACAGTAGTTCTATTTGGATTTGCTCTCAAACGGCCACATCAAAGTCAAAAAAGTCTATATTTTGGATTCTTTGTGTGCTGGTATGTTAGTTAATCTATAGTATATGCACTGCAATGTTTGAATATGTAGATTGACTAATTTACCTATTTAATTAGAATTCATTCCGTGGTGTTGATAGTCATACCATATCAGCCCATATTTCACTTCCGCACACATATGTCTCTATTGCAACAATCCCATACATCTATAGATATTGTTCACCTGTTGATAAATGAGTAAAACCAAAAGTTACGTGGCAGCACTGCGGCGGCTTTGGTGCGATAGACAGTCACCAATCACTCTCGGTGTTGGCGTTTGGGCTGAGCTTTGCGAGGAGTACAGCGATGACTGGTATACTCGGAATATGCCTCGCTTGCGGGATCAGTTCAGGCCGATCTTCGTGCAGGAGATGAAGCGAATGCGTGATCGAGAAGTGTCTTTGAAGCACTTCGCGGACCAGTGTGCCGATACTTTGACTGTGCCAAAATACCGCATTGCTGCGCAAATTTCACAGAATCATGAGTTCGATTTTCTGATGTAAACAAACCGTTCAACAAAAGAGAGAGTAAGGAGAGAGAGAGAGAGAGAAGAATAACGGAGAGAAGAATAAGAGAGAATACATAGAATATTTTTTGTAGATAGAGAGTATAGAGGCAGAGAGTGCTTCAAAGAGAGCGTCTGTGAGGCGAAGGCAAATGGATATGACGCTGGCGCTGGTGATCTCCTAGACCTTGGCCCAGCACCATCCCCAGCACCTGCAGCGCCTACGGGCAGCGTGGATTTGCTGGACATGTGAGTGCCGTTCCCTTCGCCCAATGCTGTCCTCAAGAAGCGAGGTGCCTTTAAGGTGCCTTTAATAATCTTCAATACGCCTAGTAATGAAATCCTTGAAGAATCTTTAAGGCATTAATAATCATTTAAGTGGTGTTTAAGAACATCTGAAGAATGCTCAATGAGGACCAAGTTCCTAAGTTCACTAAGTTAAGATAAGGATGCTTCTCTCTAATGCTTCTCTCGTGGACTACAAAATGCTCCAAAGGCATCTGCCAAGGGCTGTGAGAGGCACTTGGAAGGGGCACGGTTGCGACGTTTCGCTCGCCTCCAGACAGGGCCTCGGTGAACAGGAGGAACTTCTGAACCCGGGGAACCCATCGAAAGACTCAGTGGAAAAGAGAGCCGTGCAGCCACCGGAAAAGCGCACTTCTTCTTAGTCAAATTAGTCAAGGCATTTCTTATCATATCTTTAGTGAGGCGACAGAACAACAACATTTCTGGCTGCTAGGGCATGCATCAACAATCCGTGACATTCTAAACCTCCAGACAGAGTCAAGTTGAAGATGTTGAAGCACGTTTGACATGGGGCCCACATGTTCCGAGGCCGCGAGAAGCTCAACAAGGCTGGGCTAGCAAGGCCAGTTCTGCAGCTGCGCCACTCGGCATGGGGAACGAAAGCTCATGGTTTTCAGGTCGCGCATCATAGCCATAGCAAAGCATATCATAGTATACCTACAATCTACATATATGCATATTGTATCTCACCCTACCTCCTACCCCTTACTTGTGTCCCCTACCCTCAGCATAAATTACGGTGATGCTTCCATCCGTTTCATGATCCAACCGCCATGACGCACCCTGTGATTTGAGGAGGTGTGCCTAAAGCTGGGTTCCACAACACTGGGAAAGATGGGAATGCAGCACTCAGGTGCTGCCAAATTGAAGGCAAATCCAATATCTGAAGTGGAAGCTCGACAATCGCCATGGGGTCGCACAGGTGCCTCACCCTTCGCTCGTGTCTTCCCATGTGATTGTCGTGTCATTCTCGTATTTCTCAAGTTTTTCATTTTTGTTTAATTCGTATTATTCTGAATGTGTTCGCACATGTTTGCACGGCATCTTGTTCAAGGTGCCAAGTCGATTCCGGCACCGTGGAGGATTGGTGTCAGCGTGGAACCATTCCGTGCAACGATCCTTAAATCCTTCGTCTTGCGTGTGAAAGACTTCCTGTTCTCCTATCTGAGCCTTGGTCGGGTTTGGCATGGACTGTGTTTGACCTTGAATCATTTTTAGTGAAGAACTTCAAGTCACCTTATTGAAGAAATGTCGTTACCTAAAGTTTGACTTAAAAAGGACTGTGGGGCTTTGGTGTTGCATGTTTCAGCTTCACCCAGCGTCACCATCTCCCCGAATGTGAACGCTGCCACTTTGCCTTGCCGTGCCGTTGAAAGCAGTCAGAGTTGATGGAGTCGCCGGGGCGCGTTGTTAGTCATCGCATGCCATCCCTAAAATGTGACCATGACATGACACGACACGACGCACGCGCTGCTCGAGGACAGTTCCAAACCTGGACCCAGCGGAGCTGACAAAGCGTGCGCAGCCCGGGGCCAGAACATTGGAAGATCCTTGCCATCTCTGGGTGCAACTGCAGGACCTTGGGAGGATGACAGGGGTCGCGGATGTTCACGGACTCGAACAGCAACGGGGCCTGTGGTTAACGTCATTCAAAGTTGCCTCCCGGTTCTGTCTCCCGATGTTGGCCCGTTCAAACCTCACTGCTTTTGAGGCGCCAACAATGGCTCAGGATGTTGATCACTTTGGCCCGATTTTAGAGTCAGCGTTGGGTAGAGCTGAGTTCATCCAAGTTCCGCAAAATCCAAACAGATCCAGACGGATACTTTGCCAAACATCTCAAAAACATGGGTTTCCAGGCAACTAAAGGGTGGGGCCCAGCTGTGCCGAGCTAAAGCTGTTCGGTTTGTCTATACTTGTGTTGCGTGCTTTTGTCCTCAATTCCAGTGTCCTTGGGCGCATACCATGCACAGTAGAGGTGATTATTCATTGCCGAATGACTACTGAAAAGTTGAACAGACATGAACAGACATGTTGTTTCCAAAAAAGGCACTTCCATGGTGCAGCAATACTTCTTTGGGATGCAACTACTTTATGAATTACTTGCAACACATGCTGCCTTGCAGCTCCCCCAAGGGGTTTCAGAAATGATTGGTGCTGGACTTTGCTAAGTTTGCGAAGCGTATCCGCGTTGCAGCGCATCGCCCTGGCAGGAAATCCGCAAGAAGAGACATCAAAGGCACCGACACCTGAAGATGGGCCGACGAGACTCAGCCATAGACGTAGTATGACGATGTATGACGCAGTGTTTGTGACGTTGTTTACAAGGATTGCCAAGCATGGCTGCAGACAACTAAAGGCCAATTTGTTTTCTTGCCCTCCCAAGGTGTGGTTTCCAAAGTCGAATTGTACTGCTCAGATTTATTCAGATTTAGACCTTTTAAGATATAGCTCAATCACGCTCAATCAACTTAAGGAGCAGTGGTTACTTGGCCGGGAAGCTTCAAACTGCTTTCCAGCATGTGCTTCAGTGACGACGGTACTGAGGACTCGAGTTGGCTATGGGCCTGCCGCTTGGTGAGAACAACGTCGCGCCGGCACTTGGACAAACCAAAGTACAGAGGTCACCGATGTCAAAGGTTGCACATGCTCAGCTCAAACTGCAAGATGCAGCATTCAGATGCATTCAGATTTCCTTCATTTCAATTGATGCATCTCCTATGGCCTCCTAAGGCGTGGCCCCTTTGCCAATGGACAACGCTTTTTTGGTTCAGTGATTTTTCCGGGCGGCTTTTCTGCAACATTGCTGGAACTCTACCACCAGAGCAGGCGCCCACTTTGAACTGGCTCTTCCCATGTTTGTGAATTTTGATGAAACTTGTACTTTTGCACGTGCGCGTATATGTGTTTTGGCCATTTCGTTGCATCAACCTTGCGTTTGCTTCGAAATCTTTTTGGGCCAAACAAACATCTGTGTGGACATTTGGTGTGGCACAAAATGCTTCATGTTTGAGGATAGGACGCTTGGCTGCTTTTGACCTGCCTTTATGCTAACTTCATGGCTGCAGGTGGATGCGGCTGACCATTTCGGTTCCACCGGGCACGCAAGAGTTTCACCGACTTGGCTGGCCGGTAGATGGGAGTGGCAACTGGGATTTGAGCGGCAATAGTTTTTACATATGTTCATATGTTTGATGCTAAGACCACAATGAGACATGATATTTGCCTGAAATTGAGATCTCATCATTCTCATCTCTGTTCGAACTGCATTTTATGTGTGTAATTGTGTGTATATAATTATCTTTTCAGCAAAGAACCTGTAGCAACCAGGAGCAAAAAATATAGCATATGTACGCACAGAAAGTGTTAGTTGTGATGTTTGTTATTAGCGCGGCATCTTAGGCGCCTACAGGCCTTTTGGAGCCTTGGAGCCAGCCCGTTCCGCTGATGGCTGGTGGTTTGAGACAGAAGAGCACTGCCTTCACTTCGTATCGTGGCCAAGTCAGGATGCAACTCAAGGTATTTCATCCTTTGTTTTTGCAACTTGAAAAGAGAACATGCAACCTTTGTCAACTCGAGAGAACTCGAGAACCTGGATGAATCCTGGATGAACGTAGCATGTCGTAGCGGCAATTTGTACCTACTTTTCGCTTGCGAGTGCTCCAAGGCAAAAGTGCAGGCGGCAGGTGGTAAACCTGTGGAGAGCACCGCGTGGGAGGCTCCCGAGCTACCGGATGCTACCTGGACCAAAGCATATAGGAGATATAGGAACAACATCGGATAACATAGGAAATGCAAAGAATTTCAACCAATTTATGGTACACTCACAGTAAACATAGTAAACTGTAGTGTCCAACTCGGAATCGTGGGAGTTTTGTTTGGCATTTTGAGCTGGCAGCAATGGAACGCCGGCTGGCAAGGGTCTCTGAACGATCTCTCTCCTTGGTTCCCGTGGGTTCTCCTTGGGTCTCCTTGGTTCTCCTTGATGTTCAAATTGGATTTCTTAGGTTCGCTGTCGGTGTGCATCCCAGGCTGGTTACCATACAGCTTTGGGAGGGCAGCCGCCGCGACTTGCTGGGCGGGGCCTTCCTCGGCAAGCTCGGCTTCCGACCAAAGCTTCGCCGGTAGCGGAGCCTGCGAAGGAAGGGTCTGGGATGGGCACAGTCTATGCAGCATAGACATGCACAGACCCAGGTCTTAACCACTCGAAGTTTAACATATTCTAACATAATTATTGAGTTTCATTGAGTTTCTTTTAGATCGTTTTACTGTAGATCTGTAGTTCACGTTTCAGGATCTGGCATCAAGCACTTACTTCAAGTAAGTATCTTTGAATACTTTTCATTGACCACCCCCTTGCCTGCTTTGAGGCTGGGTCTTGTAGTAATTCTGTATCGCGGTGTGGTATCTTGCAACTTAAGTCTGAGTTTCAGTTTTCAAACTTTGCTCTATACGAGTCATCCAGTATTTCATAGAAACCTTTTTAGTCCCTCCGCCCCTGCGCTACAGACCCCTCTGATCAAAGGGGTTTCAGCTTATAACCTACATATTACATATCTTATAGCCTACTTGACCTAGTTCATAACTACTCATAGCTGTTCACAACTGTTCGTGTAAGCATGGCTCAACTACTCCCAGCCGCTGGAAACCAGCAATGTTGCTGCCTCCGGCAGGAGAAAACCTTGCTTTCTTGTGCAGCTCAGGCACTGGGAACTCCTTGTGTCCTTGTGACTTTGGATCTTTATGCATCATTCTGCATTTTTGTCCTTAGCTTTGGGTACCAGCACACAGTCTCAGCCCAACCCGAGGGTTCAAATTTGGGATCCATTTTGCATCTCAAAACTAAAGCCAGGTAGCTGGACCCGCCGTGATCATTGCAGCTGGCATGGCTGCAGAGGTGGGCACGGATGACGGGTTGTAGAACTTCTGGGAGCTCTCAGAACAAAGAATCCAAATGGATTTGAAAGAAACATTTTTTTTCTAAAGAGGACTTGAGAACAATTGAAGAGAATGAACAATGATTTGACAATACTTCACATTTTTTTTGCATGATGACTTGGTAAACTTTACCAAGTTCTGTGCCGCAGATTGGCCGAAATGCTGCGGCTCGCCTGGCTGCCTCCGTGCCCAGCTGCGAAGAGGCCTGGAAGTTCGGTGTTTCCACGCCAATGCCACTGCATGATATGCATGATATGTATGTTCACGCGCACTATATTTCAACATGCCTCAAAACCCATGAAAGCTGCGATGCTTTGTAGAAAGTTTTACTGCAGTCGCACTTTCGGAAAGCCAGGTCGACAAGAATGAGCCAAAGTCACCGCCTTCCCGTGACTTTGGCTTCAAAAGAGCAACGCATGTCACATGTTTGCGATGCTCGTGAGGCAGGTTGCTTGGCCACTGCCAACAACCTGGTGTCATCGTCATCATTCATCGTTTTTTTTTGCTGCTATTGCTGCCACTCTCCTTCTTTATCTTGTTAGCTCGTGCTGATGATTCCTGGTGTCCATGTCCTGGGACCTCAAGATCAAAAAGTATGTTCAATCAACGTCTGAATTTAGATCCCATCACCTAGATGCACTCAGAACCAGAAATCACTTGGTGAAAAGTCAGAGAAAGATTCTTCCTTATAAACATACTCCAAAGTGGCAATTCTGCTGGGATCACTGATATCAGGGCAGTCCGGCTTCCATCGGTTGTTCTGAAATCAGTCATTTGGAAAAATATGTGGACGAACAGCCCGATTGCTACAAATAGTTATGCCAACCATTGCCAACCCTCAAAAGATCAAAATAACATGCAAAAGATAGTAAGGTTGACCACACTGATTTGGATCGCGCTCATGGGCCTTCTTATGCCCATACTTATGCAGGGATGTCCTAAGCATTAAGCATCCCCAAAACCCTGATTTTCTTTTGTAAAAACCATCAGGTTGGCTAACCTTAGTGGTTAAGTACGGCCTAGATGTGAGGGCTTCTTGTCGCATGAGGATGGGAATCAGGCATTCAAACAGATCCGAACAAACTCAGCTAAGCTTCGCAAGAATGTGTGTGCGTAATGGTGCGTAGCTTTTTCGAGGCCAGCGAAAGCGTCGCTCCTCCTTGTCCTCGCCAACTACCGGTGGCCCAGTACGGAAAGCGCCCTCAACCCCTGTGGAGGGAACGGCGATCTCTGTTACTTGGCCCAAGTCTTCATTTCGTGTGGGCATCATGGAGCGGATTCAAGGTGTGACTCTGTGCATCTCTGTGCATGATTGGCGATGACAGTGGATTGCAACAGGATTCACATCATTTATCAGCATTTGCATGATTTTGTATTTTTGCAAGGATTTCAGCCTATGTTGAGTCTTCATGGCATGTGTGGCAGTGGTAGGGAGCTACTTGTAGCACTGGATAGCACTTCAAACGCCCTTTGGCAAACGCAACGGGATCACAGTGCCTGAGTTCACAGTTTCAACACTTCGCTTTGATTCTCGGCGCCGAGGTCCAAATGGAGGTCTTGCCCCAGGGAGCATTAGGCGAGTGGTGCTGCTTTTCTGGGTCCAAAATACATCACATTGGCTCGAGCTAAAGCCAATTTACATGTTCATACATGTTCCATTTCCTGTTCTTTGGCCTGATTACGATTCATATAGCTTTTGTTGGAGTAAAGCCGAGGCATTACACCCTTGTACTGGCCAGATGAGATGCCAAAGCTGTCAAAAAAACAAGAATCAGCACGAGAGATGACCAGCTCGTCACTAGCCTTCGGCTAGCATCTTGAGACTCCGAGAGAGGGAGAGGTGACCGGAACGACAACCCGATGGTTTGCAATGCTTTGCACCGCTAGGATTGCCGCCGCCATCATTGCTTCCAGCCTGGTGGGAGGAACTAGGCTTGGTTCGAAATGATGTCTCCATCGCGTCTCGATGAGGCAGGGGGCAAATAGCAGGGAAAATGCAGAGAGATTGGAACATACCTATTCAAGCGATCTTTCTAGGACAGGTTCCACGACAGGATCGTTGCGAGAAATTGAAATGTTGGAATCTTGCGCGAGATGAAAGGGATTGTAGCCATGATGCCATGCAGTTTAAAAAAAAATCTCTGTGGGATCCTGGATGTTTGATTCAATTAAACATATCTGAAGCATACTTTAGATTTTTTGGCCGGTGGGGTCTTGGGCTGTCTTGGGTCACTCACTTGTCATTGTCGACTTGTGCACGGAAGGCCTGGAAGATCTCTCCAGAAAATTGTCAATTCAAAGGGCAGCATGGTCATAATAGTCATATTGCAGAGGTTTGTGCCTTGCTTTTCAGCCTTCAAGAAATTTCAAAAACACCTGCGTTGACAAAATTTTGGAGAGAGAGAGTGTAAGCGGTCAGGGGGTAGCAGCAGAGTTTTTCATGGTCCTTTGCAGCTTACATGCAGTTTGACGAGTCTGACATGGTATGACACAGTATGCTAATGTTCTAGCGTGGGCCATGAGGGCGACATAGGGTCATAGGGTGAGGGACCTGTTACTCTCTAAGAGGCATACACAATCCCCGCATCATTCCCTGGCAGAGAAGCGAGGCACGTACTTTTAAAAGCTTCCCAACAAGGGAGAGCTCCTGCCATGTTTCGTTCAATGTCATCGCCGGCCATGCTGCTTGGTCGATCTTGGTACAATGAGAGAAGGATAGAGAAGGGGCTTTCGAGCAAAGGCAACCTGCTTCAGGCTCGGCATATCAATACACAATAAATACTTAACCCCTTGGTGGTAAATTTGGGATAATTTGAGATTACTGTCCTGTGAAAGTGCTTGCAATCGATTTTTTCGGGACAGTTTCCACAGCAGAGTTTTTTTGATGTAAAGAAGGCTACAATTTGGGTATGTTGACCATTGTTGACCTTGGCTTTTGCGTTTTACACTGGGCACCTCGGTATACCTCGGTGTTGGATGAATGCTATTGGAATCTACAGTATTGGGTCGGCCTTGGCAAGCAGCATGAGTCCATGGTTTGCGCCAGCTTGCCCTAAAGGGGCATCGGTAGTGCGGCGTTGATGTTGGCCAAATATTTTGAAAAGCAGTTGCTCGAAAAGAAGCTGCAGTGACTCAAGATGACTTGACATGACTTGATTTGACGCAGATAGGTGCAGAGAGTGTTGGATGATGTTGGCAGGGACGGTGTCAGAAGGACCATCATAGGGTACGGGCAAAGATGCATTCATCAAGTACGTTTGTATCAAAGGGTCCTTGCGCTGACCAAAATTATATAGCACGGTTGTTTTGTAGGCCTAGGGCTCTAAATGTCATGAGATGGTCGCTGGCCGCAGCAAGCTGTTGCACAGGCCTAGTGTAGTGGCGCAGACTTGGAAAAACACCTTCAAGCGCATATGTGGAGACGCTTTGTTTCCCTTCGAAATGACTAGACATAGAACATCATAGAACATCATAGAACTAAATCTATTTGTGTCTATATACATTGATATTTAGATAGCAAACGACAAGAGAGTGAACCAAATTTGTAAACAGCAGATTGAGGAAATCTAGCGGAGAGCATTGAAGAAGAGAAGATACAAGTGAACATTAGCAGGACCGCCTCCAAAGTTAGGGGCGATGGCAATGGCGTTGGCACCCCCGATCCCACCCTGTGGAGAACTTCTTATACAACAGGGAAGGCACGTACTTCCGGGATTTTTCGCAGACTGATTTATTTGTCGCGCTGGTAGTTTGTCATTGTGTGGTATAAATTTCCTGTTTCACAATTACTTGTACTTCTGAATTTGATGTGTGTGTGTACCCCTGGCTGCAGGGTCTCCACGGACCACTGTGTGCCACATTGCATATGTACGCCTCATGCTAGTTATGCACGTGTGCCCCTGCATGCAACTTTTTTCTGTCGCATGCTATCAGCATATGAGATTGTTCTGAATTCCATCCATAGCAGAATTCATCTTTTGACCCAGTGCTGCCAGCAGAGTAAGAACACGTTGGCTGCCTCTGGGAGGGTTTGCATTGACTTATGCATTCTTTCGAACTTACACGTGCAGCATCTGGCAGGGATAGATTTCAGTAGCAGTGCGGTATGCGAGATTCCTCAAATGTTGTGGTGGCAGGGATAGATTTCAGTAGCAGTGCGGTATGCGAGATTCCTCAAATGTTGTGGTGAAAGTATAGAAACCGTCAGATTGCAGCAGGCGCGAGTGTGGCACGGGTTAGCTGTACTGCTATTGGCTTTCGTCCAACTAGCCTCCCCATTTCATGTGTTCGTGGCAGGCCGCGCCAACTCCTGGATAGACCTTCACGGAAGGCCTCCACCTTCAGTCATCCTATGTTATCCTTCAGTCCTAGTTAACATTGATATAGGTGTTTTTTTGTCGTTGAAAAACGACCTGCAACCTGTTTTGGTTGTGTCCACTCACTATTGCGAAGTCTTGCTGAGCTAAAGCCACGTGCACATGTAGTACATTGTAGTACTCTCCATGAATCAAGATCCAGGAATCATCCCAAGCAAATCTAACAGCATAATAACAGCTGACGGACCCGCCTGTGTCGTTAGTTGGCCAGAAAGTGCCGAGCGCACCGAGTCAACATCATAGACATGTCAGACATGTCACTTGTAGATCAGTGGAAGAATATGCTAGCACGACTGCAGAACTCTGAGGCCCGAACCTTCTCAAGAGCTTCTTTGGCTCTCGGCGCCTGTGCCTTTGTAGGCGAGGGGGTGGGATGGGGCGGGGTTCTGCCAAATCTTCTTGGCCTTCTGGCTCAGCACCTGAATGCAACTGCAAACAATCAAACAACCACGACCATGATAAGCATTGATAAGCATTGAAGCATATTGAAGCCAATAGTGGATGTTTGTACCTTGCGGAGTGCGCAACATGCTGTTTTCGATGGGTCTTGGGCCTCATAGGCATTGAAAAGATGGTGTCTTTGCGACAGAGTTAGCGACCATGAAAGAATGGTATGTGGATTCTTTGTGGATTCGAATGTTGATGTGGCTTTCGCATGGCTTTCGCTCGGGTTGCATGGCTTTCGCATGGCTATCGCTAGGGTGCGACATGGTGCGACTCGGTTTTGCCAATTTGTTGCTCGAGGCAGCGGCTCCCGTCGCTTGCGCGCACGAAGTGCAGTGGCCGGGGCCCAAGAGCTGACCGTTACTTGGCTGTGGATGTTTCATGTTGCGCATGCAATGCTCATGCAATGCTCATGCAATGCTCATGCAATAGCTTTAAGATGCTTTAAGTATGAAGTAGTTTCAATCAAGATTCCCATCCTTAAGCTTCATGGTTCACACCGGTCGTAGTTGGGCGAGCAAGGCCTCTAGGATCCTCTACACCTTTTTTGCTTGGAACCACTCTTGCAGCTCACGGCTCAAGCCATGCGAAGCGCGGAGCCAGCTGAAGCAAAAGATGCGAAGGATGCGAAGGAGGTAAAAGAGGTCAAAGATGTGAAAGAAATACAAGAAACAAAAGAAGCGAAAGAAACGAAAGAAACAAAGGAAGTGAAAGAACCAAAGGAGCCAAAGAAGGCAAAACGGTCCAAATCCGATCAAATCCACTGCTGTTGACATGTCAAGCTCGATGAAAGACAGCATTTTAAGAGGCATCAATGTCACTGCCACCAGACGTTCCGATCTGGGATGTTCTCACCAAATCTTCATCAACTTGACTCGTTTGGACAATTCTGGACAGTCGCATTGCGTGCATGTCTTGCAGGCTCTCGAGACAGACACCACCAAGGAAGCACCAAAGAAGAAGGCTGCACCAGAGGAGAAAAAGAAGGAAGCAAAGCCTGCCCCAAAGAAGCAGGACAAAATAGGACAAATAGAAGAATTCTCTGGAATTCATTTCCAATTCTTTGCGCACCATGCATTTGTTTTTGATGTATCTTAAGATATCTCAAGTGGCTCTCGACGCTGAATTGTCGTACTATGTTGTGCTAAAGGCACTTTGCTCATGGCCATGTCCAAATGCCTGTGGCTTGGCCCCACAGGACCCCAGCCTAACTGATGAGGCCGGCTGAACAGGGCAGTGATGCGTAGGCCAAGGGATGCAACGATGATAAGCTAATAATCATGAATAACAATTTTTGATGATGCTGAATGCTGTTTCAATCTACTTGTCCAATCCTTTCCAATCATGCAAATGGACGACACCAGAGCCTTCGCAATAGTCAATGGCATGTCAATGGCATAGGGAAGAGAAGTCTGGGAACATCAAGTTTCTCTCTATCTGTCTATTTTATCAAGGTGGAAGAAGGCTCGACTTCATTACTGGGTTGTTTCCATGCAACACAGAAAGAGTTCATCAGTGTCATTCAGTGGCATTGTTTGTCTTGGCGGTTTCCACACTTCAAGGCGGTGCTTTGACCTGTTGGCAGGTGGTGACTCAGATAGCGCAAGCAAAATATGAGGCACAGAGCTGGGAAAATTTGAAAAAAGAGAACGGTGACACGTGGCTCAAGCTGGTAAAACATGTTCAAACTATTATAGTCTAAACATGTTCAAGCTATATATCAAACTATAACTTAAACGATGCTCATCTCACAAGCATCAACCTGTCTCATGGTGCCTTCAGGAAACATGGCCGGTGCCGAAGAGAGCTACTTTTGGTCCCCTAATATCTCCAAACTCATCGCCTAACATCCTCCCTAGGTGCAGCATGGCTAGAGCGAGTGAGACCTTGTGAAGCCCTGCTGCCCTGCCGAGCCGACCGTCCAAGGCGCAAGAGGAAAAGTTGAAGGACGTAGCACGCCATTCCATGGCACTCATCAGCTCCTTGGTGAAAACCTGCGTGGGGCTCCAGTGCGCAGAAGGCATAGGTCTCCACTGAACAGAAATGCGAAGCAGAAGATCTTTTTGATTTTCAGTTCTTTAGATCTTGTTATAATTGCAAGCTCATCTAAAACTTTTCAAGTAGAAGGAGTTCATGTGCACGCGGTTGCACGTGGTTTTATGCTGAATCCCAGGAGACTTCAACAAAATGGATGAGCAGGATTGCTTTCAAAAGATTGCCGACATTCAGAAACTTGCTGCAAACTAAGACGTTTGTCGCATATTTGCTTTGTTGGTCTGGAGTTGCCCCACGCTGTCCCACACGGGGCGCACCATAGGTGATTTCTGAAGGCCTGCACTACAGGGCATACACGTGCACTATAGGCTATGTTTAGAGATGGCTACGTAGCCTCTAGAGGCGCTGAGGGGGCACTGTTTACATCCTTTCACCTTCGAACGTCTCAGGAGATGTCTAGTGAAGTATGAGATGCAATACATTCGAGCCTGGGAGATTGAAGAGAAGCGTCGGCAACGTGAGATAGCTGACTTGGAAGCACGGCGTTCTCGCTTTCAGAAGGACTGAAGTGGAGCCGGTATTCGCTGGCAAAAGGTTTGCTAGGGTAACTCTCGGTTGGAACTCTGAATTGCTGCTTCTGTGCTTTGGTCCCTAGTGTGCAGCCACATTGTGAGGACGGTGAAGCAGAAGAGAAACAGTTGGAGGGCCAACGAGAAGTCTTGCAAAAGGCTCAGGTGAAGCGCAAACGATACGAGGGCAACTTGGCGTTTAGGTTTTGCGAGTCAGTGATCCCATTGTTCATCGATGTTAATCGAACAATTCTGATAGCAGTCGTGCAAAACCCTAAGCAAAAAAGCGAACATGCTGAAGGAGGGGTAGGAGGTAGCCAGATGATGGCAACTTAATTGTCCTGGGACATCCTGGGACCATTCGCTGAGATAGGTTACATCAGCACATCGAAACGCACTGAGGAAGACAATTTATTTAAACAATGATTAACAAGACACTTAAGAAAACGCATGTCCCAAGCACATGGCAAGACCTCCTTTGAGACTTTGCTTCCAGATCAAGATTTGAGTTGTTTCTTTTCCTCTCACTGTTGTGTTGGCTACGAAAATGCCTCTTTCTCTCAAAGCAATCATCACACGCTTAGATACTACAAAATACTACAAAGGAATGGTGCGAGTATAGAACTACCTCAAAGTATCGCAAAGATTGGGTGGAACATGAGACTTGCAAAACAAATGGGATTTGACTCGCTGAATTTGTGAGGAATCAGAGTTGCTTGCCACCATCACTGAAGCTGGACGATCTGAGGCTACGAAACCTTGGCCGCCTCCGTGAACACCAAACGGCCGCAGCATGATTCCAAGGAGGGAAGTGACGAGAAGTCATGCGCTTGAGACATTGCATTACTGCTGCTCCCTTAGCTGCACTGACTACGCAGGACATAGTTGCCAAGTAGGAAACTAAAACAGTTCGTTTCGTGGGAATTGTAGGTCTTTGAGGCGTACCCATTTATCATCACTTCATCACTTATCCTAATTTGTTTTCGTTTGTAGCCTTTCAGCATCTTTCAGTTTTTCTTCCTTTCAAGTTTCGAGCGATTCGGGCGATTTGTGTGGATTTCATAATGTATTTCATATCGTGGTTTGCCTCTACCGGCCGACTGTGCTGCCTGGTTTGAGTGGCGAGCTGCCCGTGTCATAGGAGCAGATCCAGAAACTGACCACGGAGCTCCAGAAGATGATGCAACAGCAGAAACGCTTCAACCAACTGTCCCAACACCGTGACGAGCCGCTTGGATCCACTTGGTACCTGGTGACAGGAAGAAGATTGACACTTAGCAACATGAAGCAACATGAAGCAACATGACACCGTACGATTGAGCAAGAATGATGAAATTTGGGGAAATTGACAGCAGTGGACGCTTTCCTATCCTGCTAGGTGAGTCTTCACACATCCAAGGGCAGCTTAGAACATTTTCATGTCCATTTATCGATCTCGGCATATTTAATATAATGTTAAGGATATTTAAGGATGTATTCTTTGATTCTTCGCAACTGCTTTGAACTGTGTTTGGCTGTGTGGGGGTTTTCTGCTTGCAGGCCATTTTTGGTTCCTTGTCACATTTTGTTGCTTCTCCTTTGCCCTTTCTCCCGCGGGTTTGCAGTTGCTGTGCATTCTGATGATTTCTTCAGGCCTGCTCTTGCCTTGATGTGCGCCGCATTTCAAGTTCGTACCGGCTTTGCAAAGGGGCCAACTTGATGCAAACAAGCCTAGAGACTTCGCAAGCTAGCGAAACTACGCAAACTGATGGAACCCAAACGATATATATATATATATATGTACGGCATGTGTACTTCTATGTGCATTAGCCAGTCGGTGATTATGGTTTTGTAATCCTTTTGCAATCTGGAGAGAGGAAAGCTTTGCAATTATGTGCATTTATTTGCTGGCTTAATTTTACTTATTGATCTATTTTTATCTTATATCTTGCTTGATTTTGTGTGATCTTCTCCCCGGTTGAAGCAGTGAAGCGCAGAAATCAGCGGTGCCTGCAAGAGCCCCGTGTAGAACTGCAAGGTTCAGGGCAGTTCCATCGGTTTTGCAAGGCGAAGCCGGGTGCTCATCAAAGCTGTTGAAGAGCTGGATAAGGAGATGCACTGTGTATACCGTGTCGATCCATGTGGTGAGTCAGGGCCAAGTTATGGCCTGATTGTAACTGCACCGCTGCTACGATGTGTTACGATGAGTTACAGTATTAGGTGCGAAGATGTGCGACGTGCTAATGTCAGGGATGTCAGGGGGGTTTTCAATCACGTTGGAATGAGATTCCTGGATGCCTTTGGCTCATCGATGCTGCAATGAGGGGCAAAATTTGGCTTTATTGCTTTGCAGGTGTTAACCGTCTGGCTATTCAGTAACAAATTTGGATACTTTGGATTTAGCAGTTTGCATAGTTCAACAAAATGCTGGCATTGCATTTGCATGTGCCATCACGCTTCGCAGTCATCTTTGGGCTTGAGGGAGAACAGCATAGGAAAGCACTGCACCAAGCTATAAAGATAAGAAACACATGTCGAGAGCATTCGAGAACAGTTGCATTTCTCCGTGCATTTTCACCCAGTTTTTCTTAACTCACCAGGACATTTTGGCGGAACAGGAGTTCAGAGAGGAGAATTTTGGGCCTGACGAGACGGCAGAGGCGAGTCCCCTTGAAAAAGGGCCCGATTTACGAATAGTCACCCCACGTCACCTCAGTTTCTCAGAGTAATCCCTTGTAGTTACCCGAGTTCCTCCCAGGGCTTATATTCTGGGAATGGCATGGAATGGCATGAAACATATGCAATGCCAAGAAGATCAAACTATTCTTAAGATCATTAAGTATGGGATTCGCTTTTGCTTTCCCTGTCAAGTTCCGTCGATTTGGGCAACTTGTCAACAGCCAGAAGGGTGTGGCATTGGTGCCTGAAGAAGTGCCGGGGTGACAGCGGGTGATTCGTTATGTTCTCATTACGCTTTTAGCAAAACGACTTTGACGTTCACAGTGTAGCTATGTGTAGCTTCGTGTTGGCGTATTGCTTTATGTAGATTTTTGTAGCTTTACTGTGTTTTTCATTGATTTCACTATATTTGACTGCTTCATTTGCAGAGTTGGCGTGCCTGCCCATGGCCTAACTTTTCACATGCAACCATGGAGCTGAGCAAATCAACTTCCTTTTTCCCCACCTGCCAGGTGAGGGTTGTTAGATTTTATGTTAGTTGGCTCCTCATCCTCCTCCTTCTCCTCCTCTCCTCGCCTCCTCCTCGCCGGACTTCAACCACGACCAGCCACACCCAGTGTTCGCTGCCGGACCTCAACCACGACCTTCCACGCCCACTGTTTGCTGCCGGACCTCAACCACGACCATCCACGCTCAGTGTTCGCTGCCAGACCTCAACTCCTATGCCAAAAGCTATGCCAGATAGAATGCCAAAAGGCTATGCCAGATAGAATGCCAAAAACTCTGCCAGATAGAATGCCAAAAGCTATGCCAGATAGAATGCCAGAAGCTATGCCAGATAGAATGCCAGAAGCTATGCCAGATAGAATGCCAGAAGCTATGCCAGATAGAATGCCAGAAGCTATGCCAGATAGAATGCCAGAAGCTATGCCAGATAGAATGCCAGAAGCTATGCCAGATAGAATGCCAGAAGCTATGCCAGATAGAATGCCAGAAGCTATGCCAGATAGAATGCCAGAAGCTATGCCAGATAGAATGCCAGAAGCTATGCCAGATAGAATGCCAGAAGCTATGCCAGATAGAATGCCAGAAGCTATGCCAGATAGAATGCCAGAAGCTATGCCAGATAGAATGCCAGAAGCTATGCCAGATAGAATGCCAGAAGCTATGCCAGATAGAATGCCAGAAGCTATGCCAGATAGAATGCCAGAAGCTATGCCAGATAGAATGCCAGAAGCTATGCCAGATAGAATGCCAGAAGCTATGCCAGATAGAATGCCAGAAGCTATGCCAGATAGAATGCCAGAAGCTATGCCAGATAGAATGCCAGAAGCTATGCCAGATAGAATGCCAGAAGCTATGCCAGATAGAATGCCAGAAGCTATGCCAGATAGAATGCCAGAAGCTATGCCAGATAGAATGCCAGAAGCTATGCCAGATAGAATGCCAGAAGCTATGCCAGAAAGAATGTCAAAAGCTATGCCAGATAGACCCGTGTCATATTTGCATGTGATGGTGGGGATCACACAAAGTATAATAAATTTATCATGGAAATCTCAGAGTGGCAGCCTTTTCTGAACGTGATGAAATCAGACTATTATCAATCTTTTCATCATCCCCAATGTTCGGCTGCATCAGGCCATCGACAATGGCAACGGAATTGTTTGTGAGCAGCCAAATGGAGCCGAAATCGTTGAACTTGTTACATGAACGCTCAAGGCCGCACAATAGTTCACCACAGCGAAGACACACAGCACATCAAATCATTAATTGTAAACAGCGCTCACCCACAGTTGGTACAATATGATGGAAAGAGCAACGCTCTGATGTATCGTTTCCCTCTTGAAGCGTTCCTTAATCAAGCTAGATATGAGCGTCCAAGTTCTGACTACAACAAGTGGAAGATGAGGATGGGGCATTTGTCAAGGCTCAGTTCAGGAAAATCCTGGCTTGAGGGGACGAGTGCCCAGACTGACGGAAAGCGAGGGAGAATATGTCAAAAGTGCAGCCTGTGGGGCGAGGGTACGCATGGCATCAAATCGGCATGTGCATGACGTGTTTGAAAGACTTGACTTGCTGCTAGCTTTGCATGCCGAAGTTGAACATCCACGAGGACATATGAGGACACTGCCTGACAGCATCGGCCGACAGTGCCGACGGCATCCAATTTGTCAACACGAGAAATGTTGTGCGACATATTTTTTGGGTAGGATGCCAGGCCAGAGGATGATCCCAAGATTGCCGTAGATTACCTTGTATTCCACTTGAAATCACTTGAGCCATCTTAAGCGCAAGGCAAGAGATGGTGAGATCAGTGAGATCGGAGTTCAGGCGGGATGCAACTGTGTGGTGGGAGTCGTAGAGTGAGATGCAGTGAGTACCTTATGAGTGCCAGTCCCATAGACAATCAGCAGTCCAGCACTGCCCCCCTGGTTGTTTGCAACAAAGATTGCAGATCGCAACCCAAGGTAGCCACTCCTCCAGTGAGTGAGGCTGGAGCGCAGCTTTGTCAGGTTGACCACATGGATTCATTGCTCGGCGTGGTATGTCACTGGAAGCATTCTCATACAAACTGCTGCCTTGCAGCTTGGGATGTTTCTCATTGTTTCTCCCTGAGCATTCTGAACCAGGGCCACTCGGAAAGATGGTCAACCGGTCAGCATTCATGTTTGCATGTCAGGTGACTACATCACCCTATGAGGAAGAGCCTGGATTTGAGGAGACTTGCAAGATCTTGCAAGCTTTACAGCTGCTTTGTTCTTATCACACCATATCACACAGTCCCTTTTCTGCCGGTGAATCTGCCTCCAACATTCTCCAACTCTTTCGAGGAGGCTGCTGGGGATGTCGAATTTGCTGGCAGCGTCGAGGCGATGCTCGTGACCAAGACCTAAGTGGCAGGTGAAATTTGCATTCGCGTACTGAGGTGGGAGCAGCCGTCGTGAAGATCTTTGTCACAAGGCAACGCCCAGCCCTTGTGGTCCCGTGGCAGTGGGGAGCTCAAAAAGAAACGTGCCCATCGAAACCTCCAGAGATGGTCGAGCCAGAGGTGAAACGTCAGATGTTGGCAGGTAGACTGGAAGAAATGGACAGAATGGACAGACGTGGACAGATGTACAGAGACCAAGTTTGCTCCATTTTCTCAGGACTCAGCAGGCTTGGATTCAGTTCGGGTGGGGGCGAGTAGTTGCCCGTGGCTGAACCAAATGTGCGTCTCTGCTTCCCTGGGACCTTCACTCATGGTTGGTGGTCCTAGGGACTTCGGTCGAAATTCAAACCCTCGCATGTTGAAGGGGTTTTTAAGCACGACCTCTGAATTGTTGCAGGTTGAGTCCACAAGTGGGAGTGGGACTTTCATTCGGCGGCGTGGCGTGCCTTTGGCAAACGTCTAAAGAAGCGGCCCTTGTGAATTGACAAGTGCGATCATGACAAGCAAATACCAGTGACAGGATACAATCCATGCGGTGCATTTGAATAGGTAAGAGTGGGTCGTAGTCACATCGGGATCACCGCCATTGACCAAAGATAACCAAAGCGTCCAAAGTGCCAAGTTCCAAGTTCCGATCCAAGGCAGGTCGCCTAGAGGAGGAGCGTGGTTGCGACGACCCTTTGGAGTCTGGGGCCACTGCTTGCTCCGGCTGCAGTGGTTTTGTAGCCCATGCCAGAAGACAAGATACAAAACAGCAAGAAAACATTAGACAAGTTTAGACAAGTAGCTTCAGCAAGGCAAATGTGCAAGTTTGAATTTGGAAATTTAAGATTTAGAAAGCAGCCTTGGGCCTTTGCGAATTTGAACACAAAACGAAGGCTCAAGGCTTAGCTGGTGCGACTGAGGCCACCCTATCTCCATTTCACAGACGTGGATCAGGCACTGAAGCTCCGGAGGTCATGCCAGGATGCCTTGAAGATGCCTTGAAGCAATGCAGTGAAGCAAGTTTGAACAGTTTTGATTCTGGGTTTTGGATTTTCGTTTCGGTTTTAGGATGTGGACCGCTTCGGCACCTGTCCAGTTGGTTCCGACTTCGTCCTTCCTTACCGCCAGGCAGTTGAAAACTTTGAAGGGGACCTCGTCCTTACAGCTGCTCATGTGGTTGCAGATGCGTACGGGCACTGAGTGTGGGCACAAAATTCGTTCCCAACCTGATGCAACCTGCCTCAGATTTTTGGAAACTGTTATCAGGGCAGTGGTCCTGAAATTAGATTAATTACATTTCAGCGGTTGTATGTGTCTTCATCAGGTTTATATCTAAATATTTACATATATTTACTTACTTATCTATTTATCTATCTATCTATCTATCTATCTATCTATCTATCTATCTATCTATCTTTATTCGATTTGTTTATACAGTCTATGTATGTCTATTTGTCTCTGTCTTGTTTTCCAATGCTAGTGCAGCATTTGTTGAGCTGCGAGGCGAGACATTCGAGTGCAGCTCTTGGCTTGCCCGGGAGCTTCACCGGAAGCATGGCAGATATGGCAGATATGGCGGATGTGCTGGGTTAGAGCCAGATCAGAGATCCACACAGGTCCCTGGTGCCATGTCAGTGTTTGCCAGTTCTATGTTTTCCAGATCATTTTAGATATTTTAGATCTTTTCCAGATGTTTACGATTTCATTACAAATCATTCAGGCATTAATTGCCAGTTCCTTTTAAATTCATCCCTGCATACTGACCGGGCCCCAGTCAAACCGCAGCCCAGGAAAAGTTCACGGCCCGGGTGGTTGCTGCCACATACTGAGTGTAGTTTTTGGATGCGATGTTTCTCAATCTTCGTGTTTTGCCTTCGCGTCAAGAGCAGATAAAACCGGACTTTCTTGAGAGATCTTCAGAGACAAAACGACTCAATATGCCGCTCCGCTCAGGTTGCACATGATTGCGATTTGGCTCTTTTGGAGGCGACATTGGGGGCCAAAATGGGCCAAATATCATCACAGTCGATGTGCTGATGCGGCGAACCTTCACCGCCCATATTTTGATGTGTATTTTGCATAGCGTGTTGCCACGTTTCGCACATGCAGCTATTCTCCGATGGAAAGTCATGGCAGAAAGTTGGGCACGCCAGGTCAGAGATCCGGACTGTTTCGAAGGTGGGGAGAACGACAAAATTTGAAGATGTTCCAAGGGACGATTGCAAGCGACGAAACGGCTTGGAGCATGCGTACTGGCGTGCCATGACATGCAATGACATGCCATGACATGCCCAACAGAATTGAAGTTTTCAAGACAGCTGGGTGAAGCTTGAACAGAGATTTGACCTGCCCAGGGGCTACGCCCATGGAATTGCTCAAGCCACAAGAGATGCTGGCGATGCAGTCAAGGGTGCAGGCTCTCCGCATTCAGATGTGTCTGCGTTTGCTCATGGATCACAGCAGTTTTTGATTTGCTTGGATTTTTGGAATACACCATGGTTGAGATTTCTGCTCAATCAGTTCCAGGAAGCAGGTTTATGCACGCACTGGTGGTGGGTGGAACTTAATTTGGTTCACAAATGCTCAGCATTGCGCCACCGCTAGAACTTGCTTCATTTCAATGTTAAAGCATGTTAAAGCCTTGCTTCGTTTGATTACTGTGTGTCTTTCAGCTTCTAGTACCACTCCATTTGACACAGAGATTTACAAGGTCCACTCCTTTGATGCTACTCCACTTGGCATATCTTGGCATGCAGAACAAGCGGCTGCTTCTCAAGTGGAGCGTCAGGTCATGGGCTTTCCTATTGGAGGGGATTACTTGAGCATCACGGAAGGCGTTCTTTCGCGAATCGAGGCATTGGTATCGGGGCGTTGCCCCGGTACAACACCTGAGACGCTTTGGGATGTATGAGATGCAGTTCATACCTTGTCTAGGTGCAAACTAGCTAATTCATGTTAATTCATATGCTTTCAAGAGCCAACGGCAAAGTGTGGGTACTATGCGAACTGCCCTTCAAGATCCCCCAAGTACTTCCTCAGCTTACTGAACCATTGACGTCATGAGCTTTAAAGGAGTAGAATCAGAGTTATTTAGAGCAAACTCCAGTCAGTAGCCTGTGTCAGACTGAGGCTATTCTCTTTGACTGTGCCTTTTGCGCAATTTTATTATCACCATCACCCCGTGGCTTTGCCACAGGTAGTTGACTATTCTCACAGCCGCAGATCTTGCCACTGCCTCGGAATGATTCCGCTGGGAATGTTTGGGCTGGTAGCCTTTGGGTGCTTTTGGGGTCTATGGGGAGTCTTCGGGCCTAAGTTGGTCCACTCACTTTTCTTCAGGTTTGGCATTAACGGTTGATGCAGCCATCAACGTGAAAGCCTCAGGATGAGACACTTTGGGCTGACGAGACAGCAGTCAATTACATGCAGTTACTATTTGGATCTTGTCTGGGCCCGCGGAAAGGCTTCATTGTATCATAACGCATCAGATGAAAGATGAAAAGACATCAGAGCGCGAAGGGCCATAGACATCCATAGGTCATATAGACCCACTTCAGCGTTTACAACATGTTACACCCATCAGCCTTCCTACGCGTTTGTCTCTACGCTTTTCCTCAGGCCGGAAATAGTGGTGGGCCGGTGGTGGATCCATTGACTGGGCGAATGAGACTCGGCACGGTTGGTTTTAGCCGAAATCTGGGCTTCAGCCGAGCGATAGATGCAGTTTGGCACCACTTTTGCCGCGGTTTCAGGACTGGAGTTGCGCATCAGAAGGCGGGCGGTGTTTGGCGTGATCTATCAACATATATGACATGTAATTATAAACATGAAGCATATGAACCCTCAGAAGAGTTGGTGTATCAAAACACCATAGGGCCATGGCTGTGCATTTGATGACCTGACATGTTTTGCTCCGAGGTGGTGGCCCGTGGAGTCGAGAATCAGGGACATGCCGTGCCTCCCTGTGTGCACCTCGGGAGTTGCGACTAGCACTAGGTGGACGTGCGTATGATCCCACCGGCTTCATCATCCCCCTTCTTGCTTCGAGGTTTGATTTGGCAAGGAGCTCAAGGTCGCCTTTGCCAAATTGCACTTTATCAATTTTCATCCTTGGGGTTGGCAGCATTTGGAAACTGGGGCAGGCAATTTGCAAAGATCCAGTTCTTGTTCCCCAAAAATAGGCTGAACATGGCTGAACTGTTTGAACCGTGTGCTTGGCTCCGAAGTGAGTAGGGTAAGCAGAAGCCACACTTAGCGGTCTCCAGGTGCTTAGCTGTCATGCAGGGCGAATGATGACCTTGCCACGAGCTATTGAAGTTCCCAACATTTCCTATGGCCCACCGGGTGCTGGAACTGCAACACTGCTTGAAGCACCACAGCAGTTTGCCAGCTTAAGGCGATTCCTGTACGCTGCATTGCATGGAAGGCTTACCGAAATGCCGGATGCTTGGACTGCTTCTGGTTCTTCTGGTTGAGCTGAGAAATTGTTGCTTTGATGTTTGTTGGATGAAGCGTCACATTGCCCCGTAGTCAAGCCTCCTGTACCACTCCTGTATCATTCAACCGTAGTCAGCCTCATTCTGGAAGCACATGGTCACATAGCCATGTCCAGTTCCCAAGGGTCAGCGAAACACAACTCGCTGGAGCGCCTCCATTAGAGGATCATGACAGCATCAGGAGATGAAAAGGACAGCCGAAAGGAGGCTGATTCAATTTGCAGGCCAGCACTTGGCATTTATTTGCAGACCTTGGCCGGACACTCAGTCGGCCTATGTGAAGCTGGGATAAAACTTCGCCGTGGATGCTCCGGGCATGTTTCAACTGGTATCACAAACCATCGACTGATCACAGCTACTGAAACCATTTGGTCTGACTACGTGATGTATTTGGAACGCACCAAGTGCAAACGTGTTGTTTAGTGATACAAACTTTTTTTGCCTCACAGATTTGTTCGTCGAACGTGAATGTTACTATTTTTGGCTCAGACCAAACTGGGGATTTTGTTCCCCAGTTTGCGCCATCCCTTTTCCGTGGTAGTTCGTTTTTCCAGCATCACTCAGCACATTGTACAATTTGCATCTCAGCAATGAACGGTTTCATTGCCCCAGAACATCCCTCCACCTAATCTTGACAGCTTTGACCTTCGTGGTTTGGTTTAGAACACTGGGCACGGCGTGGCCACAGTCTGATCTCGGAATGTTGTGCTGCGGCTCCTGCGACAGCGTCTTGGTTGTGATTATGCAGTTGCTGTGTATGTTTATTATCTTGTGATTTGAATTTTGTGACACCTGACAATACCTCATGTAAAAGAAACAGTAAAAGTCGTTTCGTGAGGTATTTTTGTAAGGCAGCGTGAGGCATGAAGACTCCCATCACCGGTGCTGAGCATCACTTGATGCTACTGACAGACGTGGCTTAGTCAGGGCGGCATAAAAACAGGAGTCATATTTCAATTACTGCCATCACATTCGGGGGTACTACAAACACAAGCAGCTTCATGAAGACTTGGCCACAAAAGGTGCAGAAACCAATTTCGCTTCATATATCAAGCAGAGGAGCATGCATCACGTTGCAGTAATTCATGGCTGGGGTTCACTACACGTGAATTTATATTATGCAGTTTGAGCTTGCAAGCCAAGGCAAGAACCGACATGACGAGTGTCTCCGGCACAACTAGAGCTCAAAAAAACAAGTTGAAATGGATAAGAAGAAGAAGAAATACTGTGGGTCAAAATGTCTCCAATTTATTTGTTTAATGATCTCACAGTGCGAAAAGCATTTCTTGAGGTGACTTCCTGGCAAACTTGAAGACAAGCAATTGCCGGAACGAATGTACCGAATTGTACGCTCTTTAAATGCTGAATAGACTTATCATAGCATATCTACAGCTCAACGATGCTCAAGATCCCATCCAGCCACTGTCATGGTCGACATGCCACGCTGTTTAGACTGGACGCGTGCACTGGACTCCCCTGAAAGTTGACCCACCAAGGGCCAACTTCAACGAGGCTCTTGATGACAGTGTGGCAGATCTTATTCAGTGACATCATGTCGCCAGCATATCCAACTCATTGAAGCAAACAATTGGATTTGTTTGGAGGTCAGTGCGGTCCAAGTTGAGTGCCCCCAATCTATGGATGTCAAGTGGTAAGTCATGTTTCTTCGAATTTCTTCGTATTTATCAAATGCCAGCTGCAGTGGCAGCATTGCAGGCAACATGTGGGGAAGTGACGCCCGATGCGGACCCTGGGAAATGGCTGGCACTGGCACTTTGAACGTAGCGAAAATCTTTGTGTCTTCAGATTTGAATTTGATCCAGCTGGCATGAGTTGATTTGCTTCAAGAACTTTGGACAGCTAGTGGATGCCAGTGGTACTTTTGGGCGAATTGTGGTGGAGTTTCTCAACACACCAAGTCCTGCTAGGACACAGCACTACCAGGCGGAGAAAGGACAGGGGGATGCGATCTGAACTTCGATCCGCTGCAAAGAAATATATCACGGACAGTCCTGGCCGTGTGGATATAGTTTTCCTTTTTTTGAAAATTCTCGGGAATGCTTCAAGATGCCGATGCCTCAAGTATTTTCAACTTCCGTGCCAGAAGTTTCGAATGAGCCATGATGACCCATGAGAAGCGAACTTACTACATTTTACAGCCCAAATATTTTTGTGCCAGGGCCAGTAGTGGGTGATCGTTGTTTTGGTCCTAAGTGAAAAAATTGCATGGGAAACGGGGCTTTCTTCACTCCTTGGGAATCATCAAGTTCCGCCAAATTCATGATGGTGTTCTCCAATCGAATCAGTGAGTCTTTCACTGCGGGTTTTGCAACGTGATGCAGTCGGTGCTTTTCCTTGCAGCAGTTTTCAGCGACCTGACGTGCCAATGGGTGCTGGGCGCCATGTATCCGGGCAGCCGACGTGAACGGCCACGACTCGACCTTAATGAGGTACCACCAACTGTGCTAAGATGCAGTGCTTGCAACAGAACTCGCTGAAAGAGGTACCCTGGATGGTTGTTGTATGCAGGAGCATCAAGAGGTATGAATGGCATTGAGTCCATTTTAGTCCCATTTCGATCCATTTCCTGGTTCAAGCTGACAAGCCCACCAGCAGCCTGGTACAACGTAATGAATCAATCAATTAGTTATGTAGAAGGATTCAACAAATGTGAAAGGGTCATTAAAAATGTATAAGCCACGCAGCCTAAATGTAAGCGATCACCATGAGGCCCCCCCTGGTCCCAAAAGGGGAAGACCTCTGCGGCATCGTAATGTCTTGTACTGTATTGTACGGTGCCCGTGTGTATCATTCGTATCCATTCGTATTTGATGCTCATGTGCCAATGTTGTGCTGCATTAGGCGTTCCGGTGCAACCGTTTTAGGGATGCACCCTGTTTCAATCGCAAAGTGCGCAACAGATTGCAACAAAACAGATTTCAAACCTTGACCGACCTCTTACGAATCTTGCAAGTCATTCCAATACGATTTTTCGTTGATCTTGGCACACTGGTATGCTTTTAATGAACATGTATAGATACATGTAGTAGTTATCATATTTCTTAATAGTAGTAGAGTAGAGGTTGCCAAGTTCTCTTGGCTAGGTCCGACTGGCCCAGTCCGCAAGTGCGCCTCAATTGTGCTTTGACTGCATTGTTGCGCCAATCATTTTTCCCATGCTCCAGTTTGCACTGGCATTATACACTCATCTTGGGTTTCAACCCAGCCGCTCACTAGGATGGTATGTACTGTATCCGGTTCAGCGAGTAGATTGACCCTGACATGCCGTGTTGTTCTTCTTTCAAGCCAACATTGAGTCAATTTTCCAATGGCACACTCTTCGACCTTGACCTGGTGATTCTGGAATCATTTGACCTTTCCAAGGTTGACCCAGTCAGTAGTTGATTGCTTTTGCTTAAAAGGCGAAACTGAATTGTTGTTTTTCCAGGTTGACCTTCTTTTTTTGGGTGTCTTGGGTTGCTTGGTGAGTCATATACAATGTACATCATATGCAGGCCTATTTGATACAAGTAGGCTGTCGAAATCTTCCAATATCTTCCTATACGACATTCGGAAGGCTGAGAGATGTGGTGTTTGCATCAAGGCCCAAGGCTTTCCACTCTGCAGGATCGTCTTGTCTCGTTTTCTGCATGGGATAAGGCATGGAGCACCCAATGCAGATGCAACCGCAGCACGCAACGAAGCCGAGGTGCTTCACATGGCTGAGATAAAGCAAATTCGTTGAATGCGTAGGTCCCTATGTTGTTATATGTTGTTATTTCGATAGTTTCAATGGCAGTTTTGGATAGTTAGTTTTGCCGTATTGAATTCATCAGTCAAGTACAATCCGCTCACATGTGAGTACATAAATGTACATGAGGATTTGCCTAATGAGCTCGCCCTCAGCATAGCTGGACCTTAGGGATGTTGATGGAGAGAGAGATTTTACCAATGAGCACTCACATTTGCATAGAAAAACCTCCGGCTCTAAGACCAAACGTCGCCCAAGCCCACATGCTCAGAATGCGATTCTCCAAGCGATGCTTGACCCACGGAGTGCATCATCAGGTGGCCTGGCTGCATTAAAGAAATCACTTGGTGGATAAGAGCAGTCTTTGGAATGGCTACGGCTGAGTACTGTGCCTGCAGTGCATGCAGTTTTTGGGTGGCACAGAAGATCTAAAGATAGGCTGCAGTTGGATGATAGCTTGGATGCCTTGGAAGATAGGCTGCTAGACTTAGGTAAGCCCAGCGACTCAGCCTTAGAAGGACTTCTCCGCTTCAAGGAAAAGCAGGAGGAGCTGAAGTTGAAAGTCTCCTGGAAGCATTTCTTGGAAATGAGCCAGCCTTCCAAAAAATCTATAGATACATTGTAGGTTATAAGTTATAAGTGTAAAATTAAATCGTATGAAATAGAAATGGATTGTATGCGCAAGCCCCAACCAACATCCACAAACACCAATTGATTGATCAGCTTCTTGCGACATGCCATAGTCATCCATAGTCTATGTTGGTACAAAGATTTGTATGCTTGACATGCTTGACATTGTTTGATTATGCCAGGTCCGTGTGGCACTGTCCTCTTAGGCATGGCTAGCTATGCCAGCACATCTTCGACCGGCACCAAGTCCTACGACTATGGGATGCACCTCGGCAAGAGACCCCCGTCATCCCCCGTCATCCCCCGTCACTTGTAGATTTGACCTCGGCCTCCTCGGCCTCAGGTCCACCAAACTATGTCACAGAGACCGCCAGAGGACCCCCGGCGTGATCAAAGGGGCCAGTGATGGCCAGCCAAATCCAGCCAAGCTTCCACATGTGACTTCCAATGAATTCAAACATGTGAACTGTGAGCTTCCAATGAATGGAAACATGTGAACTGTGAATGACTGTGAATAACTGTGAGACATGAAGTCCCGCTGACTGGTTCTATAGCTTCTTGGAAACATGAACCAATCTCAAGCATCTCAAGTTGCAGGACTTACTTTGCCAGTGCAAATGGCAGTGGATCCGAAATGGTCGACAGACTTGAAGAAGATGAATGAGAGTCTTGGACTTCGAAATGTTGCAGCTTTGCTCACAAAATTGCGAGCCCTCTGTGAGCTTGTCGTGTCTGAATAGAATGAAGCCGCGATGCTTTGAGAGTGCCTTCTTGGTTCAGGAAAGTTGGGGCATGTATCAAGTATCAGGCCAAGCTCTCTTCATCAGTGTCACTTGCTTAGCAACTGGCGTGTAGAATGCGACTCTGATACTTGGAAACTCTCGCAGTACTGCAGATTTATGCGGCATACTATAGTTACTATAGCATACTCTACATTTGGTCAGTGCTTGCGATAACAATGTGCTGCCTTCCTTGGCCGATGGCACTGACAGCAGGACTTGCATCTTAAGGCCCGGGCAAATTTCGCCAGAGCTTCCATTTATGTGGAAGAAAGTGTCCTGGCTAAAGCCTATCGGATGCTGCCCATCCACACCCATTTGCTGTTCTCGTCCTTCTGCAGAACATGTGCAACGGGGCGCTTGATTGATCTAGATTGAGTTTGACCAAGTAAATCCACCGCAATCCTGTGAGCTTAGAATGCTTTAACATGCTTTCACCCCGACAAATTTGAGGACTACTTATCCCAGCCACCAACACCACACTTCGTTCCCGGCCGACGTCCTGTACATCCCGCTGACCGACCTCTGAGAGTCTGACGGCCTCGTGCAGCATAGCCAGTCTTGGACACTCGCGACACTCGTGGCTGATGGGATGGGTTCACTGATCCTACGCGCTAAAATGCAAAATTTGTGCAACTTTTGATTACTTTTACATCCTTTTATGTATTTGGTTTCTGGATGGTACTGATAGATCTGATAGTACAGTTCGAAGAGCGAAGAGCATATTCGACGTTCTCAGGTGTCTTTGGATGTTGATCTTTTCCCGTTCTCTTCTCACAAAATCCGTTTCACTGTTTGCACCGAAGGTGCAAGCATGAGCAGACACAGACAGAAACCAGCCAAAAAGTGATGGTTCTTGCTCGCTCAGGTGCTCACGTCAAGTGCAGAAATGTGGTATCCCACAATCTGATTTCAGTCTGTTTGCATGTATTTTGTTTTTTCTTTCCATACTGGTGGTTTTGCAAGACTATGCAGGAAGCAGATTCACGTTGCATCGCTACCATCATCGCAAAGTGCGCCAGCTCCGGCCACAGTACCTTGATTGCAGAACATGATTTGCCTATGATGGCTAGAAATAGATGTGCTATACTACCTTGATTGCCTTGTGGTAGTACAGCACAGTTGTGCTAAGCACCTGCAGCAAGCTGCCTTCACACCAGGTTACACCTCATGAGCTGGGAAAAGCTTCGGCTGAGCCTGTTGCAGCGCCCGCGCAAAGCACGGAGAGTCACTCGGCAGTTGCCGCGGTTCTCGAGCCGAAATTTCAATAGAACTAATATGAACTAATATATGACAATATTTTCAAATTCATGATTGTGAAGAACTAATATCAACCCTCATTGCCTTCAACAGCGTTCGCACCCATGTTTAATGTTAAAATGCGAGCACGCAAAAACGCAAAAGCATCGGAATTAGAAATGCAATGAAATGCATTCTATATGTGCACATGCATTCTATATGTGCACATGCATTGAAAAATTATTGTGTATAGTTCAAAATTGGTTAGCATTCCTTTGATGGCCCCTTGAGCTGAGGTTCGGCAAAACCTCCAGAAGCTGCTTTGCCCTCGGCGCCTCCGAAGATGTTCTTGCCAAAGTCGGGCAGCGCAGTGCATGGTCAGCCCGGCTATGCCGGGCTTTCTGGGAAGTCAGATTTGGATTTGTCCCTTTATCATCCTTTATCAGCCAGATGCCTCGCAGCAGAATTGATGCAGAGTCGGGGGCAAGCAACGATTCGTTCCGCTTAGTTTTGGCCTGAAAGTTGCAGATCAATGACATGTCCGAAGTTGCAAGACCCCCCTGCATCGAGCAGTGTGAACCTATTGTTTATAGGCCCTGTTTCAGATTTGATCCCACAATGGGCTTATGAAGACCAATCGTGTACATGTTTGCTTGGAAGGTGCTTAAATGCCCTTGACCCACCGAGATCTACCAGACCCCGCAAGCAGATCTATAGATTCTGACAGCATTGCATTTCGGAGCCAAATGTCTCAACGATTCAGCAGTCCCAATATGTTACTATGACTTCTACACGCATTCTTCGGGTTTGTTGGGCTGATCAGCCCTCGCAGAGACACAACGCACGCACACACACACACACACACACCACACGGACGTACTCTCAGTCCTTTTTGAGCATATAATTTGCGCCCGGGTTCACTTCAAGGTTCATGTGGCCTTTTGAACCTGAAATTACAATCGGAGAGATTCACCCGGCAACAACTGTCCTTATTTTTTGGTGGGATGGACTAGGAGGGTTGTAATTAATTAGTTTGGTCAGGTCGCTAAGAGAAGACCAGCTTCTCCCCAGTCCCAGGCTGGAAGGCAAGATCACGCCAGACCAGCTTCGACAGTGCTGGGATGTGAATACCAATTGCGGCTCGTCGGAAATGTCCAGCTCTGAAGGATGCTGAAAATATCAGGATTGATGACACAGCTCTGGCTTTTTTTGGGACTGAGACTCAACAGGAAGATCAGGAAGGTCTGTGGCAGCATGATACTGAAATGTTTTGAAGCAGAGTTTCTCGCCAATGTGTTTAAAGAGAGCATGTCCACGGGGTCAGATGTTCAGTGCCCAGGGATGGCGTATGGGACATTGACCGGATCCTACGAGCCCCTGAAAGAAAGAGCGCCTAGGCAGCATGGTGGAAGGCTCCTTTCTTGGAAAGGGTTGGCTGCTTTTGCCAACCATTCCTATTGGTCAGTGTGATGCAGCAGGTGAAAGCAGTGAAGTTGTGGAGCAGCCAATCCTTAAAGTCATGTTGGTATGTTGAGCCTTGCACTTTTGTCACGTCAGGAAGTTGAAACGCCACTTGGCACAAGAAGGGAAGATGGAAGATGTTTTGAGACACCATGCACTGTCATTGGAGCTCTCGGCTGAACAGATTGTCATTTCAAAACTTTCGCAATGTGAGGTTTGGCAACTTTGATCCAGAAGCCTTGTCTGTAGCATTCACTTGCCGGAAGGGTCAGAAGGCGTGGCTTTGCACATTCAAGTGCTGATCGGGCCTTGTGTGAAAGAAGTTTTGTTCATCTTTGAAAAGCGTTGCAGGCGATGTTTTTGCAAAGCGGATCTGAATTTGATGTGTGTGTGTGTGTCTCACCGCAATTCGCTTTTCACGCCCCCTTTTCCGGACGCAGGGTGAATACGACACGGCACCGAACCAAGACAACTTTTCGCTGGCAGAGTTCAAGACTCCCGGCAGTGACACGGACGACCCACCGCGAAAGCACAGCGTCCATAGTATCCATACCATCCGAAATGTGTCAGATATGTTCAGGCTTTGCTCATCCTTGTGTTTGGAGATGATTTAGGGGCTTGCTTATGCTTGCTTTGTTTCAGGGTGGGTTGGTACAGTACTGCTTTTGAGTATTGCAAAGCAATATACTTGTCATGTCTTGACCCTTGGAGGGGATAGATCCCCCAGGATGCTTTTGAGAGCCAATGAATTTCTTCAGTGGTGACCCAAGGAATGGTTGGAGAATGGCGTGCCTTGGTTCGGACATGAGGGATCATGCATCCAACGGCATTTGATCGCAGCTCTTAGCATCCAAGAGCCATTGTTCTAATTTTTACTCGTATCATCATTATGTAGTTGATGTTGACTTCCTTCAGGCGTCTCAAAGAGGAACTCCACTCCACGAAAACGGAAGTTTTGTAACACTGCTTATACAAGTGTTTTGGGTGTGTGCCTGTGAGAGATAAGCCTTTGCATAGCCATGTGGTTGGAAAATGATTTTCGCAGAAGCAGTCCCTAAGGTTTTAGAGCGTCTCATTTGAACATGTTTGATCATATTTGAACATGTGAGCTTGCGTGAAAGGACGCTGCTCTTCTCACATACCTTTAGAACCCTCTAGAATCCTACAGAATCCTATTTTTTATGTGTATATACACATATGTTCATATTATATCATATTATATATTATCTCCTATGAAAGATGTCGTTCTCTCACGTTGCTCTTGGCATCTCTTGGCACAGTGTGCCATCAAGCCACTGAAAGGCCCCTGCTGCCAATCAACTGAGGTGTTGCATGGATGGACATGGCACCTTTGGTCAGCTCGTCGCAACCATGGCCGTACAACTGCTTCCGTGCGCTCCAAATTGGTCTTCGGTATCCTTCGAACTTAATGTTACAATATGCTCATACATTCTTTCACCTCCGGGATTTTGCAAGATTTGTTAGAATATATTAGCAAAGGGTATGTTTAAAGTAGGAGACTGGCTGATCTTGGCATCATTGCTGTAGAATGAATTGCAAGTGATCACAAGTGAGCGTTCAGGTATTTGCTTGCCCAATGCAGCTGGAAGGCCCTCTCCCGCAAGATTCCGGCACACAGACATTTGCAGACTATGTAGAGCATTTGGTTTTTCTTTCCCTTCGTGCAACATGACATGTTGTTTGCAGTTGACCGTGGCTGGAGCATGAGTTCTCGAGACTACGTGATACTGGCGTGACAAGCAGGAAGAAGACATTCCCGACATCCTGGTGGAAGCCTATGAGGCTGTTCATAGTCATATTATCGTCTGTGCCTCAGGTTTTGGCGGCAAGTTAAGGGAATTGTGACACAGGAAATTGAGCTTTGCAAATCCCATCCCAGACAACTCATAGTATAGCCATAGTATGCTACATTTACAAAAAGGAGCTGAGTTCTCGTTCATTTTGTTACACTTTGTTCATT
The DNA here is from genome assembly GCA_009767595.1 of Symbiodinium kawagutii. Taxonomy (NCBI): domain Eukaryota; class Dinophyceae; order Suessiales; family Symbiodiniaceae; genus Symbiodinium; species Symbiodinium kawagutii. The sequence goes on along the minus strand of VSDK01004006.1, from coordinate 539,164 downwards.
TCAGTTCTGTTTACTAATTTCCTGAGTGCCGCTGCCAATGTGGTGAGGCGGTTGCAGATTCCGACGGTTGGTCTGTGGACACCAGTGGCTGTACAGCGGTCCTGAGCCTGTGGAAAGAGAAGCGAGTTCGGACTCCCATGGACCTGAGACCTGCAACGGGATCTTCTACATAGGGAGGCTACAGGTGGCTACAGTCGTTTCTGAGTTCATCCATGTTCATCCTCTCCAAGTCCAGCTTCAGCTTCCTGTTTCAGGTCTATGTGTCGCATGTTGGGGATTCGAGATGTGTCATTGGAAGCCAGCAGCAGCCTCAGTTCATGGCATAGAATTCAAATTCCATAGATTTTGTTAGCGGAGTGAGATGTGGCAAGTGCAGTTCCTGTTGGAGGCTAAGGTCGGGTTGGCATTCTAATGACATTGTACCATATTAGACCAGCCAGTGGCAAGACAAATATTGACATTTGTTATATATGCACATGTTTGAAGAGCTGCATGTTGCCACAGTGCCCTGCAAATAGTACAGGCAGTTGGCACTTGGCTTTGATGACATATGGCTATGTCATGCCATGTTTTCCTGCTGTACTACTTGTAGTTTTGGCATGCGAAAAGACCTAAGGACACATAATGCAACATGACGTCATGCGATTTTGTGATGCAATGCCTCTTTTTGTGCTTTTTTTACGTCAAATACTTCAAAGCGCTAACGATGTAATGTGCTGGCGCGGTATTGTGCAGCAATGCCTGGCAAGAGACCCATTGGAATGAAAATGATTGCGATACCCTGCGTTATCTTGGTAGTCATCGCTTCAGCCTGCCCATCCATCTCATTCGGTGTCCATTGCACGCTAGTAGTCCCACGTAGTCCAATGTCCCTCTACCTGTTGACTTGGCAACTTGAATGACTGCCAAAATTAGTTTTGGATCAAATTCTTGGCTTTTTCCGTTTTTGAGCGACAAGGCCATTGTATTTGCGTTATATAGCCTTTGTTGTATGCCTATGCCATCGCAGCGCTTTTCCATCCTTTTTGCTTCATGTCTTGCCCTGGCCCTATCCTATTTGATCCAACCCCCTCGATCCATTCGACCCCATCCACACATCCAAAAGCCGATCAATCCGTCCATCCTGATGCATCCATGCAGCCAGATCGATTGCAACAGATCGCATTCATCTTGATTGTGTAGCGACGAAACGTGCGCACTGACGATATCTTGTTCTTGGATGTGTATATGAGTAAATACCAGTACACATTTTTCCCTTGCAGAATGGCATTGAACGGCAGATCCTAGTGCAAGACCATGCATACCACGGATCTATTTTTTGGTTTTGGCAGTTTGCGTCCAACGGCCCGGCAAGAAAAAGTTTGCTTCCCTATGAAAAGGCCGTCAAGGCTTGCAGAGGGTTCCCACTTTTGGAGTCGTGCGATGTCGTGCGCATGAAGCAAAGCCCAGGTCCAAGCTCGTGCATGAAAGCAAGGACCACAAGTCTCTTGGAAGAGAGCTGAAAAGTGCGTCCGGTTTCTGTTTCACATTGGTTTTTCAAAACCCTGCCTTGCAGTGAAAGTGTCTCAATTTGACACATCGCATACGCTTCATTTGTCATGATTTCATCGAAATGGCTTTCGGATGAAGATAGATGTTCTTCACATGTTGTTCACATGTCTTCAGTAATTCAATCCAGTTAGTTCTATTGTTGCATTTGGCACTGACTTTTTCGCGCTCACATTTTCTCACGTGGCAGTACGAGTTTGTGCGTTGCCATGCGTTGCTCAGGCCCTCAATGGACGCTGAGAAGAAACGCATTGAGCAGCTGGGAGGGGAGGTTCACACTGAGGTGCTCTGAGAGAAACGGCTGTTCTAAGTCTGTTCATAGTCTGTTCTAGGGTTTTCTATTAGCAACATCGTTTGACAGGATCTTTTTGAGCATTGCAGACGCAGCTAGAAATGGCTAGGTTCAGAATTCTTCAGATTGCATGGCTGCACCTGTAGCTTTCCCACTGACATGTTGCCTCCGGTAATCTCCGGTAAGACGCCCATCTATTAGTCTTGAAGGAAATGACATGTACAATCATCGCGCACAATGACATTTGGCACTCTGTCTAAGTGCATTTAGTGTCATAGGGGCATCATTGGGAGCAAAAGATGCTTCCCGTGAGGCGTACTCGGACGGATGGACTGGGCCTTAGCAATGGAATGCCATGGGTGTGTAGATCCAGGTGTTTTATGCATGGGTGATTGCTGTTCAGTTTGCTTTGAGACTGTGCCACCGTCAGAGAGCTCCACCTCATTCCAGGATGGAGCATCGAATCTTCGTAAAAGATACTGAAAAGCCAGGAGCGGCAACCCGTTGGCCGATTGCACTGACCAAACCCACGGTCATAGATATTCATACTATTTCAAAGAGGTGTGATTCTTGGCGGTGTTCAGACTTGTCGAACTCACGTGTTCTGAAATCTGGGACAGCTTTGTAGTTAACTTTGTAGTCAATTGTACGGTAATTCATTTCAGCCTTTTGCTGCCATTTTTGTTTGAGGCATTCCTCATATCATACTTAAACAGTGCCACCAAAATTGTCAGAATATGTTGGCAGGCTTGAGCATGAGCCGAAGCATCGGAGATACCATGGTCAAGGGCATCGGTGCCTTGTCCAGAAACTTCATGTGGAGTGTGTGAGTTTAAGTGCCACAGTTCTGGGTTTGCCTACACAGCAGGTTGCGAACCGAAGATTTGCTGAAGCATTTTCAGTGCTGAAACACGTCAATGAAAGTAGTACCTGTATACTTAGTGTGGGAGGTGCACAGTCTTTGCAAACCTGTCACCTAGGTGTTATCGCAACACCTGATGTGAAGTTTGTCGATTTTTCTGCTGACCCGAAAGCCTTCATGATCTTGGTGGCTCAGATTTATTCAGATTTGATGTACACTGATGCATGTTGTACTTCCTTAGGGCTCTCATACTTGCACTTTTTGATTGTGAGTTCATAGTTTTCCTGGCTGAGTTGGATGTCTTGTCCCGCACCCTTCACTTGACAAATCCGGAGCCAAGGCGTCTGATGGCGTTTGGGAGTTCATGACCTCGGTCACTCGGACCACTCGGCAAGACTTGCGATCACTGAATTGTTCTGCTTGGATATCTGTGGAAGATATCTGTGGATGATATCTGTGGGGTATTTGTCAGGCCTAAATGGCACACAGTCCCACAGGTCGTTGCTGCCCTTGTCACTAGATGTCACTAGTGCTTGGTTGGAATTTCTACCGCATTGCCGCGCATGGGCTGAGGATACAGTCGTGAAAGCTGCCACATCGACCCTACAAGGCTCCACGAGAGCCTAAATTTGCTCAGCTTGTCGTGTTGTTTGTTTTGGGTGTTGCTCACAACGTGTGAAAAACGACCGCCCTGGGCTCATTTACAGCATGCTGCGGATGCTTTGCGCCAGGCCAAGGTCTCAAGAAGACCGTGCAGGACTCATGGGAAGCCTTTGCTAAGAGTAGCTCTGAGACTTCAGTGGTACACTAGTCAACAAGAAAAGAATCCATTAATTAATATTAGATAATCAATATTAATGATAAGATGCAGCGCACAAATGCCGCGAATGCAGGTGAGGTGCCAACCTAGCAAATGCTACTAATTGATTATGCCAAATAATGGATGTGAGCGGCTGCAGATAACAGACAAACAAGAAAAAGGAAATTATATGATGTGAAATTATATAGATGTCCAAAGTTGAAAGTGTTAACTGTCAATCTTGCACTGACCATGCCAGAGGACAGGTTTTAAGGGAGAAGTGCCAAACTAGAGATAGCGGCTCAAAACGAGTGCAAATACCATGCCTAAGCACAAATCCTGAAAGAAACCTACAGACCTGGTGGTCGTTGGCCAGTATTTACCTTGGTTGGCAACGAAAGGAAGGCAACCGCCAGGTGATTTGCTGGTTATCGCTGGTTTTATTTGTTTTTTTCTTCATTTATGCACCTGAACTTCCTCTTCTACGGAGGTATGCCGGTTAAATAAATCGAAGTAGTCTACTTGAAGTGTTTCAGTTGACCCACGTAATCTATGTCCAATTTTTTTTGAAAAGCCACTCCTGAGGAAGCAATGCAATTGGAAAATCCTAATTTGGGGCTATGGAAAGTAGGACCTGGTTGGTTCATGATGTTTCGTGGCTCTTGGCTTTAACAAAAAGGTCATTGCATTTGTTCTGGGAATTCTAGATCCAGCTCCCTGAGCTTACCTGACTTGGATTTGCTTACGCATTTTTTGTCCCTTGCAGTAAGCCTTGTAGGACTTGTACGAAGCTGCTCTTCAATGCTGGCGAAATGCCGAAAGCGCACGGCACCTGGCTTTTCAGCAAGATGTCCTTTGAATTGTTTGCCTGGTGTTTTTTTTCTGTGCCAGAGTTTCCCGCACTAGATACACGTGGTTTCCATGAAACGTCGGTGAGGACTATTGCGATGACATCACCGCCGTCATAGTCCAGTTCGGCTGAGAGCAAGGAATCGACCGTTGATAAACCTTGCTTTTGAGAACAAGTTTTTCCTGGTTTTTGTGCTGAGGGAAATGGAGTTTAAAAACCTCGATGTTGTAGAACGGTGTAAAAATGTAGGTGGGGTGGATGGGAAGTTGTGGAAGCTCTGCACCTTCTGTGATTATGATTTCGGAACTTGCAACATCTTGCAACTGGTGCCTATTTGATACCCTGTGAACTTCAATTTCCCGCTTTGCATCTTCGAGACATGAGACTTGCACGCTCCGAGGTTAGAGACAAGGTCTTAAAAATTCTTTGGAACGTCGAGTCTAGGCATGTGCTCGCTCATTCATCTTGTATGGGAGAGGCACACAACACGCAGAGTGACCCCGAGCAAAGCTTGAGGGTCTCAAGGATACGCTATGGATACGCTGTATCTTTCAGTAAAACTGTTTCACATTGCCTGGGCTGGGCCCAAGTGGGAGATCATTTCAGGAAACTCTGAAGATCACCCACTGGCAACAAGAGTGACGATAATTAGTCAGTGTGATAAAATCTTGAATGCAGGGCATTGAGCACGAAACTACATGCCACAAGGTATTTGCATCACTCTTGGCTGGGCCCGAGCCTTTTTTAATAGAATCAATTGACAGCTCTCGAGAGATACACTATTTCATACTGTTTCAATGTTATTTCATGATAGCATCAATTTTCTATTCTTAAGGCGCCACCAAATGTAGAACATGTTGTATACAAGCATTTTTTCACTACAAGAAGTCGATGTTGATTCTCATTCCATTGGCATTGGCAGTAGAGAGGTCCATTGCCGAGGGATTGCTCGTCTAGTCCTGAAGCCCTCGCTGTGAAAAAGTGAATGCCCGGAGCGAGTATATCAAGGCTTCTTTGAGGCTGGCGGGCAGGATGCCTGAAACACTTGCACAAAAATGAACCAGCAGCTCATTGTCATGATCAACATTGGGTTTGCTTTTGTTCTATCCTGTTGTTTCTTCCTTTTGCTCAGACTTTGGTAAGTTGGCTGGTTGATTGTTTGTTTGAAATTCATCGGTCGAAACATCTTATTTCTCATCATTTCTTCGTCATCCTTTGTTCCGAAATGTTCAAGCTGAGACGGCACAAAGGGTTGTCAGCACATCCCCTCAGGAAAGCCGAGCGCACCGCGAGAAGCTGCAATTGCAGGCTGATCGGAAACCAGCGACACATGACAATGACAATGGCTTGTCACAGTTGGAATGTCTTGCAGGCATAGCTGTTTGAAGAGTTCAAACGAATTGTATTCAGTTGTTCCAACCTCAAGTTCATCGGTCAAAGCAAGCCATCTACATAGAGGTGATCCATTTGTTTGATGACGATGGGGTTATATGGGGTTATATAATTGTTGCGTGGTCGTCAGCTGGCAGCAGATCGATCTGCACAAAAATCAAGTGACTTGAAGGGCGTAATTATGTAGTTGGAAGATGTTGGAAGTTTGCTTCCAGTTTTTGCTTGTTTTGTGGTGGCGTTCACTTTGGCTTCCTTAAACGTTGGTGGCCCTGTTGGGCTGTGAAAAGACACTGCATCGGACAGGCAGGAGAAAGTGGCGTGCTTGTCATGTCCGTCAACAGGAGGATTCTCGGCAAGTAAATTGCCGGCGACACTTGGCATGCTCCATGGTTAAGGTATCTTTGGAATTGCTTCACTGCAACCCATTCACAGCGCGTTGACAGCGCACACATCACGGCATGTGGCTATGCCCATTTGGTGGGATGTGGTGAGATGTTTCTTGGCAATTGATGCAGTGCAGTAGTTGCACATCAATGGAATAACCCTCCTTTAATTTTCCAGGGGACCTTTCGACGCGGGTTTCATCGGTCAATTTGTGCTTGCTCCTCCAGCGAGTTCAGATTCAAGACGAGGAAAAAAATTGCATGAAGGATCATCAAGGAATGAACACGCACATCAAAAGTTGGGCGGAACTTTTCTTGGGTCAATGTACACGTGCAAGATCTTGTGAAGCTCAACCTTTCTGCGGGGATTAGCCGCTAGGCCTACAGATCCACCAAGCGTTTTAAAGAAGGGCGATGTGCTTCTACAGGCCTCGGGCTAGGGTGGAGTGAGGCCACTAAAGGAATCTAATAGGGAACCCAATTTGAAATCTAGTAAGGAATTTAGTAAGGAATTGCAAGGAGGTGTTCAACGGTGCCCGGAAGGATTTCAGAGTGCAGCTGCAGAACACAGCCCTTTTCAAACTTTGGCAAGACCATTGGCATCCATTGGTGAATTGGTATTCATTGGGCTAGAGAGAGATTCAGACAGAGCTCAGAGCACAAAGATCGCTTAAGTGTGCTAGCTGCTAGCATTGAAGCCATGTTAGCTCATTATGCAATTGGGGATGTTTTAGCACAACTTGTGTTTGCAGGTTGGGAAGTACAAGGTGGACAATTTTGGAGCAGTGCGGATGTGATTGCCTCATTGCCTCACCTGCCCTTGGAACTTGCTGGCCCCTGGCTGCCAAGTTGTTGAATCAAGCGCCTGCAGGGCCTCGTGCTGTCACCAAGGCTGGGCCAACGGGTTGCCCTCAGCGCAGCCACAGCCCCAAAGTACACTGATCTTTGAAAACCTGAGCTCCAAAACCAAGTGCCATTCTGCAATTTTTGCACTATTCGTACTCGTATGTAATTGGTATGTCATTCCAATAATACGTCATTTCCATTCCATTTCCATTCCGTTTCCATTCCATAGCATTTCTTGCCGCTTTGTCTCGATGCTTTCCCCCCGAGGCACAGGATCTTTTCTACGTAGGCGATATTGCAAGGCCTTGGGATCAAGACATGCGGTGGATCGTTTGTGCAGGAGATCAGTCATGCATCATCATGCGTCTACAGTGGTTACGTCTCATGTTTCTTGGCCTTGCGAAGAATCGTGAACGTAGAAGTGCTCCCATTTGAATTTCCAAACAGGCTTCGTGTGCGACGAGATGGTGAGATTCACGAGCTCGAGGCCGATGCCAAGTTGCTGTGAAGCATGCTGTTCATCCTGTCTCAACTCCAGTGCCTTGAGCTCCCTCGGAAAAACAAACGGAACACAATGGAACACAGGACTTCAATGGACTGCAATGGACTTCATAGTTTTCCGAATCGGAACATGCGCTTGAGGCAGAATTGCGGTCCTCAACTCACTTGATCCCGTGGGGCACCCGGCCTGTTCTCTACAGGGTAAAGTGTCGCATCCATGCAGATCTCATCAAGTCCCCTTTCCCGCGCTGAGGCGATGCCTTTATCATGGCAAGGTTACCATCGAGCAGTCACCTGAGACACAGGAAGCATCAGGAAGCCACCTTCCAGGGGACATATTGCAATGTTGACACATATGATGACAGATGATATATTGTATTGTATGATGTGACGATGTGATATGGTCAGAACAAAAAAAACAAGTGAAATTAAATGTCACTAAAACAGCCAGAAACATCTTGTCAAGACTACATCACTTTGGCACTCAAAGATTTCGCCGGCAAGAAAATTAATGTTTCTTTAGTACATCGTGATTGCCATAGCTTTTGCAGCTATCCGTGGATTCATTCCGGGTTCCTATCATATTTCAACCACTGACGCATGCATGTCGGCATTTTGCTAAATGTGGTTTGCCCTCGCAATCATTTGCACACATGCCGCATCTGTGTATTTATATTTGTATACATGCACCATACATAACTTCGCATTGGTTAAAATGTGTGCATGCCGACAATTTGATCATATAGATGAGGCTTTTACCATCAGAAGTAGCATTTGCTGATGCAGCCGGATGCAGATGCTCCCAGAATGCAGCTGCTGCTGTTGTGGCATGTTGTGGCTGGGCCAAGGCCAGAGTACTTCATTTTCGCTGGTTTGGTATTCACACCCTTGACAGTGGATGCCTTAGCAGTGGAAGATGCGGAAGGCTCTTCAAACTGAACCTGAATCCAAGTTTGTGAATGATCAGTGCCTATCAAGATTGTATGATATTATATGAAGCTATATGAAGTATATCATACCATGCTATTTGCCCATTGGCCTAGGCCTAGTCAGTTTCTTAGGTCGTGTTTGGCCTTGATCTTTGTTGCCATGAGACCAGCTGAGATAGCAAGTCACAAGGCAGACCTCCTGGAGCGAGCTTGGCCAACGGCGGAGGCTCCTGGTATCTCGTGGTGGCATTCGCTCCCTCCGTGGTTTCACTCTTCGAACATGTTCAGTGCATCAATATGCATCAAATATCATCAAATTCAGTGTGCTTGATATAATTCTTTATCATGTTTTCTCTTTTTTCCTTTTTTCCCTCCCTCTCTCTCTTTCTCCATCTCTTTTTCTCTTAACCTGACCTCTTATCCATTGATGTCAACGGGGGATGTCACCAGGATCGGCCTGCGCACCTGATGGACCTATATCACAGGCGCCAAAGTTTGCACCTTCGACACAGACATTGAACAGTTATTTTAATCTATTTTTCCCGGAATTTGATTATCGAATTAGTTTTTAGTGAGATTTCTCAATCTTTCTGCAATTTCTATTCGTAGCTACAATTACCTTAAGTCTATGATTGTTTATTTTTGGCGGGTGCCTTTTTGTGGGGCGTTGACTGCCTAGAAGGTAGGCTACTTTGGTTGCATGCGTTCTGAATATGTAAGATATGTAGGAGTATCCACTAAAAGTCATGCAGAAAGTTTTTCACTTTGGAAGTCCAGGGGTCCCTAAGTTTAGCCTATCATTCTTGGACGGGCGACATGCCTGGGGTACTGCACAGGGTTTCTGGAAGTTTCCGCATCGCGTCCTTGAGCCCAGGGGTGTGATGACTCGTGAAAGAAGCCAGGCAATTGTTGGGCCCTTAAGACACCGAATTCATCCCTCGGTCGATTTACCATTCCGCGTTTTGCACAGACAAGGCACATATTTGTTCATTCATTTCAAATCCTTGGTGTCATCCACACACTTGTACAATGCTGCATCGAGCACTCCGTTGCCAAGGTCCTTCTGAACATCCTCGCGGACGATGTGAATGCAGGCAGGTGCCTGAGACTCTTGTGGAAAGAAAGCTCAGATTCCGCAAAGCGCACGATGAGGCGAGTGAATGTGAGACGGCACGCTTTCCAGCCATTCCCAGATCTATCGCGATCTGAAAAAATGCATAATTAACAATATGTGCATATGTTTTATGCATTTTTCTGTGTGTTTGCTTAAAAGATGCGCATAATCATGCGTTTATTTCAATAAGCACTTGTATATGAGGCAAAATCTAGTTGCAAAATGTTGCAAACATAGATCAATACGTGACTTGGATGCAGATCACCATGGGCTCAGGCCACGGTTCTGGCTACGTTGGTGCCCCGGTGATGGAACGCACGGGGCCCCGGAAGCCTTGCCCCTGTCCCTGCCCCTCCATGATGTTCGGATCTCGCTTTTCAGGAGTTGGCGGCCAGAAGGCCGGAGAGCAACCTGGACTTTCCATGTGCTTCAAAGCTGTTGTAAGATGTCAAAGCTGTGCTTCAAATGTCTTGAAATGTCCATGTCGGATGCCGCAGATTTCTGACATGAAGAAACTCGTGGAATGCCTTCAGGCTGAGGTGCGGGAGAGCGGCTGGGACTGGGGGCTGAGCTGAGTCTAGAAAGAAAGCGTCGAAAGAGAAGGAGTAGAATCAGTAGAAGTCCACTTAGAAGTCCTTAGAAAGTCCTTAGTTTTCCTTCCCAAAATTTCCCAAAGGCGCAAGAGAAGGAGTTCGTGGAGATGGACTTCCTGATGGCAGTGCCGCGCCATGTTTGGAGATGGAGCTTTGAAAATGCTGTCTATAGCTGCAGGGAAGAGTAATTTGAAGCGGCTTGCATTTGTAGACAACGATGCTTGACCTGTTTTGCTGTATGAAATTTGTTATTCCGAGTCGTTTTTTTCCTGTTTGCTGCTTCCGCTTGAGGTTGAACTAAGGATCTTGTCTCAAAGCTACTCTTGAAATCTTTTGAACTAATGATTCTCAAAGATTCTCAAAGTATGCTCCATGGATCACTGTCCGGAAAGTGCTGCAAGGTGGGACCATACAGCATGGTGCTGAAATCTTCCGAGATTGCTGAGGCTCAAGAGTTTCAGTTTCTGCATATTTTGCTGCTTGGAATTTCAGTTGCAGATTTTGTTCAAATGTTGTGGCTTAATGTGGTTTATAGAATGGTTATGGGTTTATTCATGTTTCCATATCATGCATTTGCACAGAATGCAATGCCTGGGATGTCATCAGCCCATTGAGTAAGTTGTTTCAAAGTCAATTTGTTTGGAAGAGAGCTACCTGACATGAGAAATCGGACTGTGCAGTGAATGCCCAGTGTAATTTGTGTTCAAGTCCACTTCTTCGATCATGGGTTCGGTTTAGGGTCAAGCGCCCGTGGCGAGTCATGGGATGCCTACCGCTACTCATGCTGCTGCTGTTGTGTTGCTGATGACGGAGGAAGATCAGGCTGCCCACCATTGATAGTCTAAGCTCACCGTCGCCACCGCCTGCACACAAATGGTTGCAACATTTCTCAAGGCCGATGTAAGGATCCGAGAACTCTATCAATTGTCTATGACTCAGTGCTGCTATGTGATTTTTTTTGGGCGGGCCAATTTATATCAATTTATATGTAGCTCACTCCAGATCATTGCAGAAAGGCAGCGTCCTTGCTACATGATTATTGTATATTCGCTATATCCACCGTTGGCTTTGTATTTTGGCTTGGCTTTGGGTCCATGTCCTTCCTGGTTAGTGCTATTGGCAGCTGTGCATATGCAATGTATGAACTCTTTGGGGTGAGTTGCCTTAAGGCCGAGCTTGGCTTCACGAAATCTGCTCCCTGAGCCCATTCCTGCAATACCACCGGCTGTGGGTGTTGCCACCGGTTGAAGACAATTCAGAACGCTACCACGGGAAAATGGGGAGTGCGCTCGTGAGATTGTTGAGATGAGTTTTGCTTCATTCCTTCCGTCGTTCAACCTGCCCTCTTAATTGCGATGCGCTGCAGCTGTCGAAAAGACAGTTTGTTTTCTGGATGTAGATTGCATCTCTTGATGCATCCTGGCATTTGAGCCGCGATGCCCAATGTTTTCGAGCCGGTGAACAGAACCGGAAAGAGTGCCATAACCATCCAATTTTCACTGACACGGGTGCCAAAGACGGCAACCTTCATAGGCCTGGGCGGCCGGACCCTGCAGGCTTTGCAGATGTCTCAAGCCAACAAGGCCACGCCCAAATGGGGTGGCTCCACAAGCGGTGATCAGAAGACTACCACAACCACTTTGACACAGAAAACGCATGATGACGCTGGTCCAAGCATTTTTTTGGGAGATTTTCCACCCTTGCATGAAGCTCCAGTTTCCTTTTGTCAAATAGCCGTTTTTTGGTAAACCTGAAGTTAGATGTTTCGGATTGCCAGTTCATTCGTGAGGTTTGTCAGCGCTCCTTTTTTCTCCTTTAAGCAAATTGGATTGGTACTTGACCCTTGTGCACAAAATCTGATCAACATCTGGTGCCATGCTATGCCAAGCTTCTAGCGACCCACAGTGAGAGACCTGACGCTGAGCTGAAAGATGTTCGGAGACCTGGGCACTCAGAAACTTCCAAATTCGAAACACAAAGAGACGGGATGGTTGAGTCGAGTAGGTATAGCTCAAGAACTGAAAACCCCACATTTTAATTCCTTGGCGTATTTTGGCGCATTTTGGTGCATTTGCAAGTGGAAGTTCTTGACTTTTCGGGCAAATCTGCATGGCGCCCAACTTGACCGGCAGAGCAGAATCCTCGCTATGCCCACAGGCAGTGCTCCTCGATGCTCCTCGTGTTTAAAGACCTTGTGTGTCTACCTTGCCATCCACGTGATCCGCGAATTGGCTCCAGTCACATTTTTTAAACTGCAAAGTCAATGTCATCAATGTCACCAATCAGCGTGTGTGCCATGTCAAATGATATTCAAATTTTGCCATGCTTAAAGACTGAACAGTTGCCAAGCGCGCGAAGTAACATGTGATTCCACATTTGTGCCAGTGTATTTGCGTGACTTTTGCCTGCATATAGAAAAAACAATTGCATATCTTTTTAGACCCGCGTGGAAAATGACAGTGCATATATAAATATATATATGTGTGTGTGTGTGTGCAATGTGTACGTACTTGTGTCATCGCTTGAGTCACTTTCATCTGTGATTCGTTCGTAGCCACGAGCCTTGGGTGCGCACCAACAAGTCGAAGAGTCCCAGCGAAATGGAAGAGCGCCCCAGCGAGGTGTTTGGGCCCCCAGATGTGGCGCCGAGAGGTCAGATCTCAATGTGAGCTGCACCATGCTGCGCCATGCTGTGCCAAGGTGCAGCGGTTGCCAGCGGACATTTGGCAACAGAGGAGGTTTGGTGATGCATCAGCGTGCCTCGGCTGTGACAGCGCCGAGCGCGGCTGCATGTGGAAGATGGCAGTTGGTGCCACTCATTCAAACTAAGGGAGGCAGGTAAGACAGACAGCCAGTCAGAGAGGTGAACTGCTGACCTGGTAGATCATGATCTATGAGTAGAGAGCTTTTAAATATTTTAGAATGGAACAGTTTGGACTTCTACATGTAACAAATGCAATGTAAGATGAGATGTCGCGGAAGTTCAGTGGGTACCATGCAATCATGGATTGATGAAGAACAAGACACACACACACCCACCCACACACACACATATATATATATATATAAATCCGTCAGGCTCACGAGGAACAACTTGAACAAGTTACTGCGGATACGGATACTGCAGATGATGGATGGATCGATCATTAAGCTTCCGGTGATCATCATCCGAGGCTGGTGCGACCTGTACGAGAAAAGCCAAGGCCGGTCTTGCAAGCGACATACACCGGGCTAGAACTACTCGGTTCATGTTGGAATCTTGTGGCACTCATTGTGATGTTGGTGATTTTTGGGAAATGTCTGACTGCAAGCAAGTCTACAGATACCTGCCTGCTTCAGCCAAAGGTTTTAGGGGAAATCCTTTCCTAGACTATTCGAGTGGCAGAGCAGATTCGAGGAAAACGGCCGAGAGAAGGTGAAGAGGTGCGACGGGACTTTGGCTTTGCAGCGGTCCAAGAGTTGGTGACGCTGGATTGGGCAGGAACACAGTCTTGACATCTTGACATAGACCATCTATAGTCTATTGACATAATCTTCTAGCAGAAACTTCCCCATAGACTATAGCTTTCCACATTCCAAAATAGCCGATTTCACTTGATGAAATGCTAGCCAAGAATCAATTGCTGTCTGCCATCTCCACCACACACGGGTCACCCACGCGTCACCCACGCGTTGTTGTCTTTTTGCTTTTCTGCGTATTGTATGACTCGACGTAGGGGCACCATGTGGCACCATCACAGACAATCACGGCCCTCAAGGCAGCTTGGAACAGTAAAGGCATGTCGTTTCAAGGAGCCCGCTATGAGTTCGCACAGGATGTCAAAAGCCTGGGGGAGATCAGGCACAAGCAGGATGACTTATCATGACGTTTCGTGACGTATCTATAGACATGTCTAGCATTGTCTGCGCAAGCCATACACCGCCAGAGAAGAGATTCTGGGCAGAATGCTCCAAAGACAACAGCTTCAGGATGCTTCGGGACTTGTCGACTTGCCGACTTGGAGACTTACGAAGTAATGTGCTTTCAATCGAGGTCGTTTACTGGTTTCGCCTTTGAATAAGCACAAGTCGATCAAAGATGCTTACTGCATTCCACGGGCATGCTTGAACTCAATAAAGCCCCTACCTTGATTCCATGCAATGGTAACATGGTGATACTATGAGCTCTAAGAACTCATGCCATTTCGTGGGGGCGATGCTATATCATCAGTAAATAGAATGCAAGCTGTATTCCAATAAAATGATGGGGCGCGATTCGGCTCGATGTACTACAAGCATAACTCCACGTCGTGCGTGTCCGTAGAGACGTGCATATATACCTGTTTATGGGATTGTCAATATTATCAACATGTAATATTGTACATCTCGGCTGCCTCATTCATGTGTTTTGGATTGTATCTACAGTACTCAGCATAAGTCAAATGCACAATATTTTGAAAAAAAAGTTATGGTCATTTTATCGATCAGTTGATCTATATGACTCTGTCTATCCCTTCCGTCCTATCGATTTTTTTCTTACTTATCTCTTCCTATTGTCTATTTATCTATCTATCTATCTACCTATCTATCTATCTATCTGTCTGTCTATCTATCTATCTATCTACCTATCTATCTATCATCTATCTATCATCTATCTATCAATTTATCTATCCAGCTATCCATTTATCCGACCTAAATCTATTTAGATTTGATCCATTCGTACCTCCATCCATCCATCTACATTTATGATTGTCCATCTACCTGTCTATCTAGCCACTTGCCTATCTACGTATATCTTTGTCTTCCCACCTATCTAATCCCAAACACCTATCTAATCTAATCTGTCTAATCCTATCGACCTATCTACCTATATGCTTATCTACCTATCATCTACCTATCTATCTGCCTATCAATCGGTCGATCTATCTTCTATTTATCTCCGTACCTCTTTTGTATCTACGTTTCCATTTCCATTCCATCTTTATCCATCCATCCATCCATCCATCCATCCATCCATCCATCCATCCATCCATCCATCCATCCATCCATCCATCCATCCATCCATCCACCTATTGGTCTTTCTATGTATATTTGATATTCTATATAATGTTTGTGCGTTTCTGTTGGCGTGTTTGCTTGTCCATTCGGCGGCTTGTTTGCTTGCCCTCAATCATTTATTTAAATGTGTTCTTGCTGTTTCTGTTCCGATTCGCTTTGCAATGTTTTGCCTTGTCTTGTTTGTCCTCTCAGTCTCTCAGTTCCGCTGTTTTGCTCTACCTCGTTTACCCTGTCCTTTCACGATGCTTCATCTACCTGACGTCATTGTACTTGCATCCTCTGAGATGCCGTGGCAAAAATATGCTTAGTAATGTGCGATCCGTTCTTACTACTTGACTTGCCTAGATAACTCTTGAGCTTACTTAGCTTTTCTTGTTTTGTTGCGCTATTTCATCTATCCTACATACTTGCCGTGTAGTCAGTTCTTGTATTTGATCTAGTGAGCCTTCCTATCAGCGTCACTTTCAGTAGGAGAATTTGCTGTCTACTATCTGAACTGCATCAGCACTGTGTTGCACCCATACGGTTGTTTTCCTAGCGATATTTGTTGCTCGCTCTGCACATTCACTCACAGAATGATGCAATTTTCATTGTATGCTCGATTCCAGGCAGAAGCCCCTGCGACTTCTTCAAAGAAAGGCAAGTCGTGGCAGGATTAATGAGCCCAGCGTTCACTGTTGAATAATGTATGATAATGTTGGATACGTGCATCCAAGATTTCAGAGTGTTTTCGGATTTGATTGTGCACAGGTAAAGCGTGCAAAGAGCTCGAGGCTAGAAACGCGTTGGCTGTGCGCTGCTCGTGGCATTCAATCCAAGCTGCGAGATGCTGCGAGTCACTCACCACTTTTGAACAGAAATCGCTTGCCATTGCAGATATTTGATATATTTGATTATATTTCCTCTATAAATCCAAAAGCTCGATTTCTGCTTGTTGCGCTTTCTGCTTGTTGCCACTTGACCGTTCCAAAATGTCCACATCCAACGGGCGCGGCGAAACTGTTGCTTTGCAGGCTTTGCAGGACACGGCCCCTCTGGCCGAACTGCCATTGGCGCTTGTTCCCGCCCCTGTCGCTGAATCTCCCAAGAACAAGGGGGGGCGTCCTCGTACGAAGATTGTGAAGGTCAAGAGACCACCAGGAAGGCCCAGGAAAGTGAGGGAGCCAAATGAGGAGCCAGATGAAGAGCCAAACGAGGAGCCCAAGGCGTGCCACAGAAATTCTTCACTTTAAGGGACTGGCAAAGGTGCAGTGTCCTACAGTGAACTTCAAGCGTTTAGAGTTGCCTTGGTATTCTTGCCTTGAAGTATCTTGGCATTAAACAGGTCATAACAATTCATAACTCTTCCCTGCGATGCTCTCTGATTTTGACATTCAGGCGTTGGAAGATGGAGAAGAAGATGAACCGGATCAAGATGAAGCAGAGCCACCACCGTCGTGCAACAACATCAGTGGCTCCAGTCCAACCATCTATATTGGAGGTTCCTTGCCTGAAAATCATGCCGCATGGTGCTGCCATGTGTCACTGAGAGGCAGTCATGGCACAGCTGAGGAGCCCAGCCACCTCCGAATGTGTTGCCCTGGGATGCCCGGGTCAAACCAATGCCGAAGAAGAAAGCACTTAGAGCTCCTCCGACGACGCATCAGTTGGTTGGCAGCGATTTGTCGTGTCGGGCTGATGCAGTGCAGTGAATCTCTTGCCCCTAACGCATTCGAACGCCCCCCCAAACGAGAGGAAGAGATGATTTGGATTTTTTTTGTTTCATATTGTGTAGTTTCATCGTGTGCTACGTGCGTGTGCCTTCTGTAATCAAACCTGCTGGGATTTACTGCTGGATTTTCAGCATGTTTTTGCAAATGTAAGAGCATGTAAGAACAATTATTTATAGACTATGAATTTATAGATTTGTTTAGGCCATTCTTGGGCTTCTTAGGCTTAGGCCGAAGCATATTCAGTATGCTTACAAGTATATATAAGTTGTCTTAAGCTTCAGCGTCCTGTATTGCCATGGTTACCATGGACGGTTGACTGAAACGAGGAGCACCATGGAGGCAGCAGAGGTCCAAGGCCTTGAAGCTCCAGAAGCATGGCCTGGTCTGGGGGAGCTGCCACCTGAACTGCCACCAGATTTCAGGAGTGAAACTAGTGAAACAGGCTGCAAACAGTGAAACTGATATTTACCAGTGAAACATATAACATAAGAAATATATAGGTAAATATTTAGATAACAATGGACTCTGCGATTTTTCTGTTCTGGGGACATGCACATATCATTTATAGCAGATGTAAAAAAATATGTTTATATATATTTATATGTGGAAATTACCAATGCATCAGTGCACGAGTAGCTATGATATGATTTTTGGGCGCCAGATATTTTGTTCAAATGCACTGATTCGATCTGGAGTTTTTCTATTTTTCTATCAACAAACATGTGGTGTGCACGGATGGGTTGAAAGGTGAGTGATGTGCACATCGTACGTGCTGCCACAGCATGAGCACTTTTGGAGGCTGACAGGCTTGGCCAGGTCTGAGAGCTTCAACGGCACTGCCCCTGATGTTTCAGCTACTATCTATGGCTATTTGCTACCGCCATCTCCCACCAGGTCCCACCACCTGCTTCCTGCAGCCACACTACACAGTGGGCATTGTAGGCTGAACAATTAGTCAATTCTGCCGTTTCTTCTCATGCCG
Source organism: Symbiodinium kawagutii (assembly GCA_009767595.1). Classification (NCBI taxonomy): domain Eukaryota; class Dinophyceae; order Suessiales; family Symbiodiniaceae; genus Symbiodinium; species Symbiodinium kawagutii. Next base: position 521,324 of record VSDK01004006.1, on the reverse strand, counting down.
GAGAGCATGCCAGACACCCCGGAGATTTGATTTTGTATGGCATCATCGTATTGAAATTGCAGGAAATCAAGACTGTAGCAGAAGTATCTTCGTTGCTAAAACCTGTGGTGGCAGATTTGCTGCACAGTTGCGAACTTGTTTTTGATGCTTGTTGGCATGATTCGGATTTTCTCTCCCTGTTTCGCACTTGTACGTGCTGGCTGCGTTGGAGGTTCAAGAAGGTTGTGTGAAGATATGTGAAGATCATGGTGATGTTGTGTTTGTCAATCTTGAACCGCAGGAGTTTGCTCGTCCTGGGGCCCTCTGGCAGCGGAAAGTCGACGCTGTTGAGGACATTGCTCGCGAAGTTCTTCCCGGACTACCAAGGACCTTTGTGACATGGCAGGAAGTACGACTGGACGTTCGGGTATGCAAGTAGAACATGATGCACATTGATAATGTGCCGCAAACTTCTGTCAGCAGCATCCGAACCACTAAATTCTCCTACCGAAATCTGTTCCCAGGTATCCCTGTGGGGACTGGCCCGCGGGACGTGCGCTGATTGAAAAGTTCGACAGTGCTGAGCAAGGCACTGGTGAAGCAAGACCCAAAGAATCACGGTAAACATCATCAAACATCATCAAACATCATCAATCTGTGTGAACAATTGTGAACACATTTATGCCAAATTATGCCAACATCCTCATCAACCTATGAATGTTCGCTATGCAGGAAGGCTCACGTGTTTCGATCTCCTTGGGGCGCAGGTCGTGCCTATTTGACCACCGTGGGTCTTAGCAGCGTTCCCACCTGGTGCAAGCCGTACGAAGTCCTATCCGTCGGCGAAAGGCCCGACTTGATGCAGTTGATGCCTTCCAATTCCTTCCGGTCGTTCACTTTCTGACTCACGATTCTTGCAGGGAAATGTTAAGACATCCTTTTTCCGATTGAAGTTGCTTCAGTTGATATTTGCATTCAATTTGTTTCCAAGCCAGTCTTCTGTATAGGTACAGGGCAAACTTGGCGTTGGCGCTCCAGCAAAGAGAATCGTCGTCGAGAGAGACACCAGCCGTGTTTGACGAGTGGACCAGTGAGCTCGATCGCGATTTGGCAAAGGTTGTGTCTGCAGCCTTTGCGAAACGTATGCGTGCCTCGGCATCTCGTGCAACCCAGCAAGTAAACGAAGGTGGTTTCAGGAATAATCGCCTTCACAAACAAGGGAACTTTACAATTATACAAGACTTTCTGCGAATTTACGACTTGAAATACTCTGGTTTCTACACTGCTTAATTAATGCTATTGATACCATGGTTTGCATCACTTTGCATCTCGATTCCTACAAAGCGGGTGCTCAACAATCACAACGGCCCAGATTTGCCGATGCTACGTGCCAAGGACGAGAGGCGACAAAGCCGAAGGCAACAGATTTCTTTCCGAGGGAAGCAAGTGCCGGTTGTGTGTGCGGATGATCGATGGAACATGTAGCATGATTAACATGTAATCATGCAGGGGATTTGTGGCACAGGCTTCACTCAGCGACTGGCCACTCACATGACTCTAAGTCGGATATGGCCACTTTGGCAGGAAGAAGCAAAGAAGTCAAATGAAGATGAGCCCGAAAAGGCCGCAGGGCATCGGACGGCATTTGGTCTGGCATGGCCGGGGTTGAGATGTACAAGGCAGCCTTTAGGCCATGCTGCTGTTTGGGTCTCAAGCGTGATGATTGCCCAAAAACCCAGCCAATATGTTGGAGAGGGAGCGAGAGGGAGAGAGAGAGAGAGAGAGAGAGAAAAAAAAAAACAACAAAAAGAGCAACGTCAAAATCCAAAGAAGTAAGAAAACCGGAACCTTCAATTATATAGTTCAAAAATTAATGAATGCTTGGATGAATGCTTGAACCGCTGTTACGTTTGGAACATTTGAAAGAAAGAACGGTGCGCTTTAAAGATGCACGGTTTCCTCCATCTTTTCTGCTGTGGTTCCCTGAGGGTGCGAATCCTTCACATGGTAAACCATCAAAGGCTAATTCAGCGAAATCACCTGACATGCAAAAAAACATGAAGAAATCTGGCTTTGCTTGCGTTTGTATAATTTTGCATGTTTTTTTTTTTTTTTTGCGGGAATTTGTCTACCTTTTGCGTGGTATTTGTTGGTGATGCTTTTTTTAAATGATCATGCGATCAAGTAGCTTAAGCGTTCAAAGCTTGTCAGCTAAGTTCATGTGATTTGGCGCATTTTAAGTTCCACAGCGTGCATCCCCACTGAAAACGGTAGGCTTGATCCCTGTGGCACGAATAATTCGAATTGCGCTTCTTCGCAGTCGATTTTGAGCTAAAAAATCAGCAAAAGGTTCAAAGTGATGGTACGGTGGATGGTCCAGGAAGGGAAAAAAAAGAGCTTTTGCGGTTGCCGTTCAGTGCTCAGGACAAAGGAGGGTTAGAAGAGGTCCTCGAGAAACTTATGGGAGATGAGGGCTATGTGAACGCGGAAGATGCTGAGATGGAGCACGAAGGGGGCCGGAAAGAAGGGGAAGAGAAAGCAGAAGAGAAAGAAGAAGAGAAAGAAGGAGAGGAGCATCCTCATGAAGAGGACACTTTGGCCAAGGACTCGGGACGCTGAGTTGGTGATGGCTGGCTAAACTCAAGATTTCCATTGCAAGTTCTCACTTCTTTGTGCGCTACAGTACCTCTCGATGTTTACCAGGGGAGCGAATGTTCTGACCTATGCCCCATGGCAGTTTCTTTTACATAGTTGTCATTTGCCAAAAAGGAAGAACAAGAACGCAAAGATGTGGAAGAAGAAATCAAAGAGAAGGAAACCAATGACGATGAAAAGAAGACTGAAGCTCTTTGTGTACCCTGCTGAGAGGATCATGGTGCTGGACAGCGTGCTGATCGTGCTTTATTAATGTGCTTTCAGTTGATTGTTCAAAGAGCTGGCGCATGCTGAGACCAAACTACTTCTTGATGAAGATAATGGTGATCATGATGATGATGACGATGACGATGACGAGGACGATGACGATGATGCTGATGATGATGATGATGATGATGATGATGATGATGATGATGATGATGATGAATGTGATGAATGTGATGAATGTGATGATTGTGATGATGGTGATGATGATGATGATGATGATGATGATGATGATGATGATGATGACGATGACGATGACGATGACGATGATGATGATGATGATGATGATGATGATGATGATGATGATGATGATGATGATGAATGTGATGAATGTGATGAATGTGATGAATGTGATGATTGTGATGATGATGATGATGATGATGATGATGACGATGATGATGATGATGATGATGATGATGATGATGATGATGATGATGATGATTACTATCATTATTATTTGGTGGTGGGAAGTGCCACTGTGCCATCAATCATTTACATGATCGCCACCTTGACCCTCTCCAAGCAAGCATTAAATAAAGAAAGCCGCTCATGATTGTCTTCAAACGAATGTCCTCCTAGGCAGATGTGGACATGAAGGAGAATCCCAAAGAGCAGGAGCTGGGTTGATCTTGTGTGGCCTGTTTCTTGCATTTGGCCAAGAGATCCCTAGAGATTAGCTCTCGGTGCTTAGCAAGACCAGCGAACCCCCCCGCAGCCCACGGCAAAAGGAAGAAGACGAGGAACAGAAAGATGTGGAAGAAGCCGGAAAGGAAGGAGCCGAAGAGAAGGAAACCACTAGCGATGAAAAGCAGATTGAAGCTCCATCGGTACCGTGCTGAGAACATCGTGGCCATGAAATGCAATGAATAGTACTGACAAGTGTATGGGCGTCCGGTTGGTCATGCGGACATTGGCATTGTATGGTGAGAATGAGTCAGTATCTTTGCCTTGTTTAAATTTGCTACAAGAGCTGTATTTTCAATTTTCATCCTTGACTCATCTTCATAAGTACCGCAAGGGAATGCCAGCACCATCCAGCACCGATATCAATAAATATGGCATATTATGGCATAATATGGCCGTATGCTGCAGTCGCGAATGCGGAAGCTTCACAGAACGTGTTTTTTTTTTGGAAGCTCCTGGAAGCTGATGTGACGTGATGCGACCACACTATCGGCAGACTGGAGGAATCTAGAGGTAGTACAGTAAATGGGTATTTTAGAGGATTGAAAGACAGATAAAGGCACATAGTTGTTGGTTCCATTGCATGCTTAAAGAGACGTTTTTTTGTTTGGACTTTGAGAATCAGCCCATAGATGGAGCATGCCAGAGCCAGAGAAGAGTGGGATAGTTAATTGAGGACCTCCCACATCAAGGGATTTTGGTCAAATTTAGATATTTCACTGGAAATCCGAGCTAGGGTTCCCTGACTTTTGCAAAAGCTCTGCGCAGGAGGCCAACCCCAAAATCGAAATACCTCACCTTGAGTCCCCAATGATGTTTAAACGTCCAAAACCGACAATTTGGACAACGAGTACACCAAGAGACCTCATTCTCCCAAAACAAAGCGCCACCTATCTATCTATCTATGTGTTTGTCTATCTATCTATCTATCTATCTATCTATCTATATCTATCTACCTATCTCTCTATTTGTCTGTCTATCTGTCTATTTATCTATCTATCTTTCTGTCTGTCCATCTATCTATCTACCTCTCTAACTATCTAATCTATCTGTCTGTCATCTATCTATCTACCTATCGAACTATCCATCTATCTATCTATCGATCCATCTATCTATCTATCTCTGTCTATCTATCTATGGGTCCATGGGTACATGGGTCCAAAGTGCACCAAGTTCCTGTTCGCATCTAGGAAAGTAGCTAGGACTAGACACCAATTGTTCTACGTAATCAGACATAATCAGACCATGGTCACGGGAGCAGGACTAGTTCTAAAGAAAAGAGTGTTGCGGAAGCAGGCGGTGGCTTTTAGGTGATTGTTCAAAGAGCTGGCACATGCTGAGACCATACTACTTCTTGATGACGATGATGACGACGATGATGACGACGATGACGATGATGATGATTACTATCATTATTATTTGGTGGTGGGAAGTGCCACTGTGCCATCAATCATTTACATGATCGCCACCTTGACCCTCTCCAAGCAAGCATTAAATAAAGAAAGCCGCTCATGATTGTCTTCAAACGAATGTCCTCCTAGGCAGATGTGGACATGAAGGAGAATCCCAAAGAGCAGGAGCTGGGTTGATCTTGTGTGGCCTGTTTCTTGCATTTGGCCAAGAGATCCCTAGAGATTAGCTCTCGGTGCTTAGCAAGACCAGCGAACCCCCCCCGCAGCCCACGGCAAAAGGAAGAAGACGAGGAACAGAAAGATGTGGAAGAAGCCGGAAAGGAAGGAGCCGAAGAGAAGGAAACCACTAGCGATGAAAAGCAGATTGAAGCTCCATCGGTACCGTGCTGAGAACATCGTGGCCATGAAATGCAATGAATAGTAGTGACAAGTGTATGGGCGTCCGGTTGGTCATGCGGACATTGGCATTGTATGGTGAGAATGAGTCAGTATCTTTGCCTTGTTGAAATTTGCTACAAGAGCTGTATTTTCAATTTTCATCCCTGACTCATCTTCATAAGTACCGCAAGGGAATGCCAGCACCATCCAGCACCGATATCAATAAATATGGCATATTATGGCATATTATGGCCGTATGCTGCAGTCGCGAATGCGGAAGCTTCACAGAACGTGTTTTTTTTTGGAAGCTCCTGGAAGCTGATGTGACGTGATGCGACCACACTATCGGCAGACTGGAGGAATCTAGAGGTAGTACAGTAAATGGGTATTTTAGAGGATTGAAAGACAGATAAAGGCACATAGTTGTTGGTTCCATTGCATGCTTAAAGAGACGTTTTTTTGTTTGGACTTTGAGAATCAGCCCATAGATGGAGCATGCCAGAGCCAGAGAAGAGTGGGATAGTTAATTGAGGACCTCCCACATCAAGGGATTTTGGTCAAATTTAGATATTTCACTGGAAATCCGAGCTAGGGTTCCCTGACTTTTGCAAAAGCTCTGCGCAGGAGGCCAACCCCAAAATCGAAATACCTCACCTTGAGTCCCCAATGATGTTTAAACGTCCAAAACCAACAATTTGGACAACGAGTACACAAAGAGACCTCATTCTCCCCAAACAATGCGCCAGATATCTGTCTATCTACCTATCTCTCTATTTGTTTGTTTGTTTGTCTCTCTATCTATTACTGTATCTATCTATTTGTCTGTCCGTCTAGCTATCTATCGATCGATCCATCTATCTATCTATCTGTCTGTCTGTCTATCTATCTATCTATCTATCTATATCTATCTACCTATCTCTCTATTTGTCTGTCTCTGTCTATTTATCTATCTATCTTTCTGTCTGTCCATCTATCTGCCTACCTGTCTAACTATCTAATCTATCTGTCTATCTATCTATCTACCTATCGAACTATCCATCTATCTATCTATCGATCCATATATCTATCTATCTCTGTCTATCTATCTATGGGTCCATGGGCACATGGGTCCAAAGTGCACCAAGTTCCTGTTCGCATGTTGGAAACTAGCTAGGACTAGACACCAATTGTTCCACGTAATCAGACATAATCAGACCATGGTCACGGGAGCAGGACTAGTTCTAAAGAAAAGAGTGTTGCGGAAGCAGGCGGTGGCTTTTAGGTGATTGTTCAAAGAGCTGGCACATGCTGAGACCATACTACTTCTTGATGACGATGATGACGACGATGATGACGACGATGACGATGACGATGATGATGATTACTATCATTATTATTTGGTGGTGGGAAGTGCCACTGTGCCATCAATCATTTACATGATCGCCACCTTGACCCTCTCCAAGCAAGCATTAAATAAAGAAAGCCGCTCATGATTGTCTTCAAACGAATGTCCTCCTAGGCAGATGTGGACATGAAGGAGAATCCCAAAGAGCAGGAGCTGGGTTGATCTTGTGTGGCCTGTTTCTTGCATTTGGCCAAGAGATCCCTAGAGATTAGCTCTCGGTGCTTAGCAAGACCAGCGAACCCCCCCGCAGCCCACGGCAAAAGGAAGAAGACGAGGAACAGAAAGATGTGGAAGAAGCCGGAAAGGAAGGAGCCGAAGAGAAGGAAACCACTAGCGATGAAAAGCAGATTGAAGCTCCATCGGTACCGTGCTGAGAACATCGTGGCCATGAAATGCAATGAATAGTACTGACAAGTGTATGGGCGTCCGGTTGGTCATGCGGACATTGGCATTGTATGGTGAGAATGAGTCAGTATCTTTGCCTTGTTGAAATTTGCTACAAGAGCTGTATTTTCAATTTTCATCCCTGACTCATCTTCATAAGTACCGCAAGGGAATGCCAGCGCCATCCAGCACCGATATCAATAAATATGGCATATTATGGCATAATATGGCCGTATGCTGCAGTCGCGAATGCGGAAGCTTCACAGAACGTGTTTTTTTTTTGGAAGCTCCTGGAAGCTGATGTGACGTGATGCGACCACACTATCGGCAGACTGGAGGAATCTAGAGGTAGTACAGTAAATGGGTATTTTAGAGGATTGAAAGACAGATAAAGGCACATAGTTGTTGGTTCCATTGCATGCTTAAAGAGGCAGATCTACTGTGACGTTTTTTTGTTTGGACTTTGAGAATCAGCCCATAGATGGAGCATGCTAGAGCCAGAGAAGAGTGAGATAGTTAATTGAGGACCTCCCACATCAAGGGATTTTGGTCAAATTTAGATATTTCACTGGAAATCCGAGCTAGGGTTCCCTGACTTTTGCAAAAGCTCTGCGCAGGAGGCCAACCCCAAAATCGAAATACCTCACCTTGAGTCCCCAATGATGTTTAAACGTCCAAAACCGACAATTTGGACAACGAGTACGCAAAGAGACCTCATTCTCCCCAAACAATGCGCCAGATATTTGTCTATCTACCTATCTCTCTATTTGTTTGTTTGTTTGTTTGTTTGTTTGTTTGTTTGTTTGTTTGTTTGTTTGTTTGTTTGTTTGTTTGTCTCTCTATCTATTACTGTATCTATCTATCTGTCTGTCCGTCTAGCTATCTATCAATCGATCCATCTATCTATCTATCTGTCTGTCTGTCTATCTATCTATCTACCTATCTCTCTATTTGTCTGTCTCTGTCTATTTATCTATATCTATCTTTCTGTCTGTCTATCTATCTGCCTACCTGTCTAACTATCTAATCTATCTATCTATCTATCTATCTATCTATCTATCTATCTATCTATCTATCTATCTATCTATCTATCTCTGTCTATCTATCTATGGGTCCATGGGCACATGGGTCCAAAGTGCACCAAGTTCCTGTTCGCATGTTGGAAACTAGCTAGGACTAGACACCAGTTGTTCCACGTAATCAGACATAATCAGACCATGGTCACGGGAGCAGGACTAGTTCTAAAGAAAAGAGTGTTGCGGAAGCAGGCGGTGGCTTTTAGGTGATTGTTCAAAGAGCTGGCACATGCTGAGACCATACTACTTCTTGATGACGATGATGACGACGATGATGACGACGATGATGACGACGATGACGATGACGATGATGATGATTACTATCATTATTATTTGGTGGTGGGAAGTGCCACTGTGCCATCAATCATTTACATGATCGCCACCTTGACCCTCTCCAAGCAAGCATTAAATAAAGAAAGCCGCTCATGATTGTCTTCAAACGAATGTCCTCCTAGGCAGATGTGGACATGAAGGAGAATCCCAAAGAGCAGGAGCTGGGTTGATCTTGTGTGGCCTGTTTCTTGCATTTGGCCAAGAGATCCCTAGAGATTAGCTCTCGGTGCTTAGCAAGACCAGCGAACCCCCCCGCAGCCCACGGCAAAAGGAAGAAGACGAGAAACAGAAAGATGTGGAAGAAGCCGGAAAGGAAGGAGCCGAAGAGAAGGAAACCACTAGCGATGAAAAGCAGGTTGAAGCTCCATCGGTACCGTGCTGAGAACATCGTGGCACTGGATACTGGAATCGGATGGCCTGTTAGCTAACACATTTAAAAACCGTTTTACTTCTTGATGATTTGGTGATGAGAACTGCCAATGTGCCACTCGCATCATTACCACCTTGACGCTCTCCACCATCTGGCGCGCGTCCTTTCAGGCCGAGGAAAGTTCAAGGGGACCTTACATTTTTGCTTCATGCCACGAGGAGCGGAGATGTTTCCGGTGCTTCTTCCATGCAGCCAGCATAGCATTCGGACTCCGACCTGGCGCCTGGAACCTTGACACTGAGATCTTGACACCATTACACCGTGTGAAACCATGTGACGCTATGTGGCACCGTGACAATCCTTAGATGTCAATAGATCCTCAACTAATATGGTGGTTTCTCAAAATGAGGGTACCACCAAATCATCCCATATTGCCCCTTTGATAAACATGTCAAAATGTTCAAACATTTGTCATCTTGCAGGACATTTTGGAGTACCTCCAGCCGCAGTATGTCATTTTCTGCGAATCCGGAGCTGAGCCGCGGCTCATCAAAAACCCCAATGCAGGAAAGCTCCCAGTGCTCTCTGCTCGCTTGGAAGGGGTGATTGAGCCAATTGGACACCACCTGGTGGGCAGCTGGTTGCCATCAATGAAGAAGATGAATCCGTTCATCATTACCCACAAGGTGCGATGGGGACCCGAAGAGGGAAAGGCTCAGAGCCAGGAGGGATTTCTTGGATTTCTTGCTGCTCTCCGTCGATGCCACACACATCTGCCACCAAAATTGAATCGAAGAAGTCTTTTGCTGGATGAAGGGTGATGAAGGAATATGGATGAATTCTCCACTAGCACACTTTTGGAAACGTACAGGCGGACGGTATGCGAAGCATTGCAGGGCTATAGTGCTTAATAGTCACGTTCTTTAAATGTCTTTTACTTAAGATCCAAGTGCTTGCATTGCTGCATCCGTGTGACTTGCCTGGGTGCTAGTTGCCTGGGCGCGCAGGGTAGTGTCCAACCGAACATCTTCAAAGTGAATTTTGAAGGTGGAGAGAAAATTGTTGCTTGGCGCAGCTTACCGCAGAGAATTGCTGGATGTAAACTTGATATAGCTGGCAAGGCGGAGGCTCCAAAGGACAGCACGAACTAAACATCGCCATTTGGAAATACAGAGAAAGTTTAATAAGACTGTCATTTGCTCACAGTTTTTTCAGCTTTGGTTGGGGGTTTTGCATTGCAAGCAGCAGCATGGGCGAGCATGGGGTATTGCTGCCAAGAAAAGAAACGCCGTCTCAGGTTCCACAGACCGGTGGAACCCAACAGCATGCCCCACCTCTTGCTCAGGACAAGCTGGAGAAACAAGAAGACGGCTCATACATCGGCAAAGTTGCGAAAACTCAACAAAGGATGCGTTTCAAGGTGCTTGGACCCAAAAAGATGGAGTATCAGTTGGATGCAGGGCAGGGTTTTGGCCCGAACTGCAAAGTCCTCAAGGCTGGCCTGGCCCGGGGAAAGATCGTCAAAGAGATGAGGACATAGTGGAAACTTAAGAACGTTTAAAAGGTAAAAAGGAAGCTCTCGGCAAGTCAAGTAGACCATGGATGACCATGGTATCATCATACCATATTACCACTGCTATATTGGCTCCCCTTTTTGCGAATTGGCACAATAATATGATGTTCGGAAACGTTCAGATGTTGCCACCCTAAACCTTCACCCCACTTTGATGAAGGCATGGCTGGCAGCAATACATTGGTGTAGTAGCAGCTTCCCGTGAAAGCGTTGGAGAATGTTGGAGACAAATATGCTGGAGATGCATGCAACCAGTTCATTCACGTTCATTCAAGAGTCTGGCTGCTTGACATCGAGTTCAGGCGTCCAGACGTCGCATGCCCGCTCCTTATCAAGTGCTCTCGTTGATTGAGGACGCAGACGCGTATTTGCGCATCTTGGCCAGCAATTGGCGAATACTCATGCAACGTGATGCAACGTATTTATACAGATTTCATATAGCGTCGGCATGTGTCAACAGGATGGAGCGCCGATTTTGATTGCAGCAGCTGAGGTGAAAAAAAGAAATCAGGAGAATGCCGACGCGATCTTCTAGATTCCAGTGGTTGGTATTTGCCCCCAGACTGGCAAAAGGACACCCTTTACCCGGGTTTGATCCTTGGAATGAACATTCAGTATCCTATCACCACTTGCACCTGATCAGTAACCATACTGCGATGCCTTTGCCGGTGCATGATACTAACTTTATTCGACATGTTTTTTCTTTATTTTCATTTTCTTATCTGGCCCATTTTCTCCAAAAGCATGACTCATGACATGTTCCTCACTTCTGCTGCCGCTGCATCCAAGGAAGCGTCGGGGAAACCCCACACTCGTGCGCACTGTGGATTTTCGATACAATGCGAAACTTGAAGAGGCGCAAAATGGCGCAAAGCCCCGGAGTTGCTGAGGTTCACCTTGAGCGAATGTTGGCCGAAACGTTTCGCTGACACGGATGACCCCAGGATTTGGCAAGGATTGTTTTATGATCCTCCGATGCGCCATGATGTGCACATATTGTTTTTTACATATATATAATATTTATTTATTTATTTATTTATTTATTTATTTATTTATTTATTTTGATATTTATATATCTATCTATCTATCTATCTATCTATCTATCTATATCTATCTATCTGTTTAAATTGTCTATGTCGATATGTTATTACATTAACCCTTTTAATAGTCGCAGTCACCGTAGGTCGCCATTGGTTTGGTTCTAGCTTTAGACCCTTTTGCTTTAAAGGATGCTGACCAAAGACATCTCGAACAGCTGCAGGACATATGATGAGGTGTGTAACAGTGTAACGCTCCTGTTTTGGAGCCTTTTCTGCAGCAGATCCATGACTTCTACCTGGATAGAATCGAGATTTGTTTGCCTTGAAGATCAGAGTTGTCAAAGTCCCAATAGTCGCAGCATGTTGGGATGATCTCCACCGTGCTTGTTGCCGCCAAATCTGATCTTGTAGGTTGATGATTGCCAGCAGTATTTGGCGACTTACGTGGGGCAAGACGACGGAAGTTTGGGTGCTGCTTTGGAGAATGTCTCAAAATTGTGTCTTGCCTACATGAGTTGCAGCTCACAAGAAGATACAAGAAGTGTTACGCGAGCCATGCTTGCTTTGGCTACGTGCTGAGGTTGGATTGTCCGTTCAACGGTTTGTGCACGCACCGCTTGGACTCCTTGAAGTTGAAGAACTATCAGCTGGGCGTCATAACTGGTCCTTCCGGCAGCGGCGCCTCGCATGTGAGGGGGTGGCCCAGGGGGGCTGCAAGTCTTTGAATGCACTCCTTCCGTATCCTTTTGTGCCAGCCAGCGATGGTGCTGGATTCTTTCTTTCGATGTCAGATTCATAGCATTTCTACCTGGACAATCCTGGACACTAGTTACATCTAGAAACTACATGAAATTACTATATCTATCTATAGCTTACATTGGCCCAGTAGGTGTTGACAGCTCGTTCTCAGCAGGTGCTCCGCTGCCAGCTGCTTTGTTAACTGCTCTCATACAATGTCACAGACGCAATTCGCCCGGTTGCTTTCCCGGTTCACATGCTCGCATCCAATAATTTGTTCAACCAAGGCAAGAGCACCTTGGCAAAGCACATCTTTGGGGCAAGTCCGGAAATCTTGTGGCAGCTTGGCTACACGTTTGCCAAGTTTGACTGCAGCAGGAAATGGCGTGGACTTCTCAAACCTATAATTGATCATTGCGGGACTGCCAGTTGGGGTAAAACTGTTCATTGTGGCAGTACTTTTTCAACAATGAATAGGACCAATCACCAAAGGTTTTTGGAGAAGCTCAGACGGAGATGGACCGGTCAGGCAACATGATCAACCCGTGGTTGCCCACTTTGCTTCTCTCGACATTGCCACGGACCTGCTGGGTGCCGCGAGTTTGGATCTGGAAACAGCTATGCGGCCATACGACTCTCTGAGTGGCGGAGAACAGGCTGTGACATCCGAAGGGGGGGGTCACACTAGCCATGATATTCAAATGATAACGAGAATGAATGCATTCATGAGAATTGTTGATATTATTGATATTTCATGATGATAACCGATATGCGAGCAGAGGGCAATGCTGTTGACATTTCAAACAAGAGAGGATGCGACTGTTTGTGTGGGCATTCACCCTGACAGCCTGGCAATGACTGCTGATCTCAACCTTTTTCAAAGTAGTTTCTTTACGAGCTGTGTGTCTAAACAAGCCCGAGCTGTCTAAACTCAAAGCTGTGCCACGTTTTTTTCGTACTGAACTTCAATGAATGTACAGCACTGTATTTCCAGCAAGGCTCGAGCCCAAACCTTTGCAAGGCTCGAGCTCATATGGCTCGCGTGTTGGCTTTGGACACGAAGCAAGTGCTGATTCTGGATGAGTTCACCTCGATGGTGGATCGGCCAACAGCCAAACGTATGGCCAGGGGCTTGCAAAAGCTCATGAAGTCAAGGACTGCGGGAGTTCAAACTTAAGATTTCTTCAAGTTTTCCCGAGGCAGAGAAGATATGTTACGATATGCAGAGAAGATATGTTCTATATTATCGAATGGTCTGAATCCAAACGGCCAAACGGTTGAACCCCAATTATTGCGCAAAACGTGATCAATCAACAGGCCTGCTGCAAAGCGGCTGTGCCTGAGGACATGCTAAAACATGCTAGAACCGTTTGAAGGGTCTATGAAGGATCTATGTCCTAAGATTTTCGAAGGGTATGCAAGGATCTCTGATAGAGCAAGGATCTTTCTATGACCAAGAGCAGAGCAATGGCCTTGTGACAATTGACATGCATGGCCTGCGGAGGCATCCAAAGAGTTGGTTGCTGAACCACACGACCTGTTGATGATGATGATGTGTTTTAGCGTCCGTAGGACCCAATGCAGCCTTAACCACGCCATGTGTTGCATTGATGTGCATCGTGCTGAATTAGTTTCTAGTACCTACCACGGAAAGATTGTATTCGGTTGCCAAGGATTGTCATGGTGTGTTTCTCTTGCCATGGTATACCATTTGCGCTAAGTGTAAGATGGAGCCAACAGATTGGCAAGATCTATGAACTCCTGTTCGTCCTGTTGCTGTTTGACCACGTGTGTGGACTATGCGGCCATGACACTGCCAGGAAACGCACTACCAAAGTTGTAGTGGTTTCTTGTCACTCTGACTTCGTTGGAAGGCGGCTTGACCACAGGTTTGAGCGTTAAGGATGCCCCCATGCTGTGGATGCCATGCTTTAACCTTTCTGAAGCACGCATTAGATTGCTGAGAGCCAGCGAAAGAGACGGCAGAGGGCGGAGCAACCAAAAGCATGATGGCTATGCGAACTTATGTGATGTTTGCATGGCCAATGTATCATACGGCAGGTCATCAAATGTCATCAATACTGGCCTTGCATGGCCTTGCCATGGTTTGAGTCATGCTTCACTTGCTCGTTCTTCATCGGCTTCAGCAAGCTCAGGTCTTTGCTTGAACCGGATTGGCTCTTCGAGACACATAACCACCGTCCCAATCCCAGGCATGAAGGCATATGCATGGCATATGAATTAAATGGCATCAAGGTACATTAATCCATAATATGAAGGCCAGACAAAAAGTTAAGGAATTCGCCAAACATTTTGCCTTTACGCTGCTGGTGGTAGATCGCAGGGGGCAGTCTAGTGGAAATCAAGCATATTCAATAGGTGGGTTTTCCATTTTTTGATTTTTAAATCGTATCCTGCGGCATTCTGGGAGCAGAAACGACCTGGGCATGCCAACAAGACTTTCCCAAGATGAAGGTTTCCCACCGAATGTATGCCTTGAGGCTTTCCATTGACATTTTGAGATCTTTGGATGTCTTTGGCCGGCAGTCGTACTAAGGCCTTCTAGAGTTCGAAGGTGTCGAGATCCCGGTGGCTCAGCATGGAATGGTGGCTCAGAAAGAACAAAAGTTGCAGGAGCAAAACATTATGTTGCTCCAACATGAATGATCGTTGCATATCGTTGCCTTATGTTGCTACCTACCTTCGGCGTTAGCCTTGAAAGCAGGTAGCAGGCCTTGGCCGGACAAGTCCAGTGCTAAACTTGTCCTAAAGAGTTTGCAGGGCATTGTAGTCATACTGTTGCATTCTAATTTGTTTGCTGGTTAATGGAGTGTGCATAGCTTACCTTGTCAAACACTAGCTCCATCCGCAGTGACCAGGACGCGAAAGACCAGCTTTTCTGGGCAGAAAAGGAACTGCAAGAATTTAAGCAGTGCACACTTCAGCATGCAGGCAACATGAGGGGAGAGATATGGAGAGATATGGAGGGATGTGGAGGGATGGGGATAGGAGAAGCACAAAGGCACTGTTGAACGGACATTTAGGTGATTTAGGTGATTGATTAACAGCAGTACTGTACCTGGGTCCCTTAGCGTGCCTTGGTCCCTGGCAAGCAGTGGGGTGGTGGGACATAGCAAGGACTCGGTTTATCAGTTTGTATGCACGTTGATTGCAGATTTTGCAGCCCTCATTGGTGTGTCTTTTGACTTTTTAGGTTGGGTCGTGCTTGAGATTTGTCGCAGACTTCATGCACTGAATGCCTAAGAAGAGGAAGATTAATGGAAATTAGATCTGAGAATGAGAGTGAGTCAAACGGGTCATCGTCCCGGAGGGATCAGATCAGTGGTCGAGTTGTGCTCGCAAATCCGCTGAAAAGGTCGCCCTTTCTTCTCGCCAGTCTACCAGAACGCGGTGGTAGCATTTGCTGAGGCATTGAAGGTGGGCGAGTGGCGGGTTGCCGCTCATTCATGATGTTCACAGACTATCTATGTAACATTTACTTATTTATAGTTATAAGTTATAATATGTAATAATACCCCGTGCCAGTGAGTGTTTCTGAATTGCAAGCTTAATTTGGCCTCAAAAACCTAGGTGCTGAGCAGCCAAGAACTTTCAACAAGGAAAAGTGAAGTTGAAACTCTGGAAAGTGACTTGAAGCAGCTCAAGGAAGATACAGCCCGAATTCAGGAGACAGCACAGTCTGTAAGCACCTTTCAGAGGCGGCTTCTGTACATGGCCATGTTGCTCTTTCTGCTCTCAATTTCTCCATTCTGCTTCTGCTTTTTCTTTCTGTAGAGATTTTTGACTCAAAACTTGATATCGTGGCGTTTCTATGCGAAGTTGGCTCGCGCGTCCTACTGCTAGGAGCCAGAGGAGACAGACAAGAAAATGATCGAATCGGGGAGTCCTTGTCCTTCCATTCCTATCGCAATTCCTTCGGTTCCGGATGCTTGAAAGCGCTTGAGTGCACTTCCCTGCATCGGAGCTGGTCGGTCGAGACACTACTGCATGTATGTAAATGTTACATGTTATACATGTTATACTACGTTTAAAATTATGTTTTGCCTTTTTTGTCCATAGTTTTCATGACTGTCGCCTTCTCTGAGGAACTTGAACTTGTAGTTCGTCGAGCATTGCCACGTGAATGGGTTGGCTTTCGGGCGCATCATTACAAGGACTTCTTTGTGCAAATGTTCTGTTCATTTTCTGCAGCAAGTCTCTGCCTCAGCACTTGCTTAATTGCATGAGTGGAACCGCTTATGATCCGTTTAATTCCTCCATGGTGGCGTCGTTGCCATCGTCAACCATTACCATCACTGCACAAAATCTTGCATCAAGCCAAACACTACCTCAACAGTGAGCAACTCAGTGCAGCATGCTGACTCTTACATCTCATATCCAAAGCATGAGACCCACGCATTTCTTGCAATTGATGTTCATACACGTGCAAGAAATTGATACACTACCAACGCTCCCCAACAAACCAAAAACATGCTGAGCATTGCTGGGCACTCAATGAAAACGATTCAGAAGTTGAAACTGTTGGAATGGACCATGCACCACAAGGTCGAAGCCACAGCTTTTTTCTCTGCCCAAAGAGGTCCACGACGTTGATGAACCAACGTTGGTTTGACCAGTGAGAGAACGATGGTGGAGCCCTATAGTTGGTTGGTTTCCCAATGGCAAACTGGACTTGAATAGTTAGTAGGTATGACCATTTATGGGCAAGGGCATATGTGAATGTAATTATCACAGTCAGGAATGCTTCACCATGATAGTCAACAATGACAACAACAGATGATGACCGCTGCTATCATGAATCATGATTGACCGCCGCCACTAGTAACAGTAGTCATGTAATGTTGTGTATGCAACAGCTGCCACATTATTTGCCTTAAATTTCTTTAGCTCAATGATGCAACTGCTCCCTGTGTCACGTGTCCGGTATGCGTGCGAAACATGCTAACATACCCTGGCTTCCCGCACCCTCCAAGCCTGCTAGGCTGTTTCGTATTTACATGAACATCATGAGGTTTAATGAAATTTAAATGACCGGTGACTAGATCCTAGAAAACATGTAAGGGAAAGAAGCAGCAGTGCCAAGCAGCTCAGATGGCAGCTGATAGGACAAGTCCTTGGGCAATTGTTCAGTGACTTTTGTGGGCCTTCTGAATGGCAGAGCCTGCTGCTTTTCTGCGATTGTGACGGAGTCTTTCAATTGGATCCAAAGATCTGTGGATTCAGGCGCATGGAGGGGCCCACCTGCAGGGGGATTCGCATTCTTACTAAGGTTGAATGTGGCCGCTGACCAGTTTTCCAGAATATATTTTTCATAAGACATCTTCGCTCCAACCCCGACGTTGCTCCACACCTGACAGGGGGTATATCATCCTGCGACAGCCAGAGCAACGATGGCCCAAGTCCACGCAGTGGAGTACCTCTGGTTCTGGAGTCAAACAGGACTCAGTGCTCAGGACTTGAAGCCATGGAAGGCTGCTGCTGCCAAGTTTTACTTGCAACCCGGGTCAGTTGGGACCCTAAAGTTAGGTCAGTTGCGACCCTAATGCCCCCGGTCAGTTGCGACCCTAAAAACCGCCTCCGGCCTTTGCATTGCACGACTGAACATGTCAAATCTCCCACCCCCTCTGGCCTCTGCATGCGCTACTGAACATATCAAATCCCCCACCCCCTTTGGCCTCTGCACGACTGAACATGTCAAATCTCCCACCCCCTCTGGCCTTTGCATGCGCTACTGAACATATCAAATCTCCCACCCCCTCTGGCCTCTGCATGCACTACTGAACATATCAAATCTCCCAACCCCCTCTGGCCTCTGCATCACGACTGAACATATCAAATCTCCCACCCCCTCTGCCCTTTGCATGCACTACTGACCATATCAAATCTCCCACCCCCTCTGGCCTCTGCATGCACTACTGACCATATCAAATCTCCCACCCCCTCT
>VSDK01004006.1:481779-502911 GCA_009767595.1 Symbiodinium kawagutii | reverse complement strand
TGCATGCGCTACTGAACATATCAAATCTCCCACCCCCTCTGGCCTCTGCATGCACTGCTGAACAGATCAAATCTCCCACCCCCTCTGGCCCCCGCATGCACGACTGAACATATCAAATCTCCCGTATATCCGCATACGTGTATGTACTTTGCTGGTCGTGCGCCCCACACGTTGCAAACGCGGAGCAACGTCCAGGTTGCCGCGGACATGTTCCATAGATGTTACACGGTAATTGGTAATGAGTTTCCTGGATTAAAATTCTTGATTCTTCAACAGGTGCATGGCATTTCATTTTTCTGTGATTTTTGCAAAGGCGGTCATTGCAACTGGGGTAAACAAGCCCACACATTGATTGTTTGATCATCATCATCATCGTCATCATCATCATCATCATCATCGTCATCATCATCATCATCATCATCATCCTCATCATCCTCATCATCCTCATCATCCTCATCATCATCATCCAGCAGAAGGATGCAGTGTAAGACCATCCTAGGTGTTTCAGAATCAGGCAAGAACTCGTGCAACACATCGATCGTTTAAGTGTGTGTGTGTGTGCCTCTGTGTGTGTATGTCTCTGTGTGTGTATGTCTCTGTGTGTGTATGTCTCTGTGTGTGTCTGTCTCTGTGTGTGTCTGTCTCTGTGTGTGTATGTCTCTGTGTGTGTATGTCTCTGTGTGTGTATGTCTCTGTGTGTGTATGTCTCTGTGTGTGTATGTCTCTGTGTGTGTGTATGTCTCTGTGTGTGTATGTCTCTGTGTGTGTATGTCTCTGTGTGTGTGTTTCTGTGTTTGTGTGTGTGCATCTCTGTGTGTGTGTGTGTGCGTGTTCAGGCCGTGGTGGTTGTGATCTGTACAATTACCGTGGGGAAATGAATTTCTACATGATCAGGGGTGAATGATTTCGACCAGTAATGCATTTTGGCTCCTTGAACGACACTTTTGACGTCAACATTTGAACACTTCGAACTGAATGAAATCCCGACTGTCTAGTTTCTCGTGAAGAGCGCCTGGAATCTTGTGGAGCCAGCCAGCCCCTTCATCGGTCATTTCTTTCCATCATTTTGCGCAAATTGCGACCGGCCAACGAGCGTCAGAATCAAACTCAAAAATGTATGAAACAACACATCAGTTTTTCAAGTGTGACTGTGTGTGTGTGTGTGTTGTCCGGCCCGCTCTTCAAAAAAGTAAAGTGCACCCGGCCAACTTAGGGCCGCCGTTTTCAGCACTCTTCCACCATCGTTTTCTGATTGTTTTTGTTTCATTTGCCGGTGGCTGTGGCACTTTCATCCAAAAGCGCGCAGCGAAGCTTTGGATGAAAGTCACACAGGACACTCGGCCGTGCTTGTGCCACTAGCTGATGTGGCAGTTCAAGCTCACGACATGTTCCCAGTGCCATCACGGCATGGTTTTGGTTACCCTCCCGTCCCTGGGATCATGCAGAGTGGGAAATTTGAGCGAAAGTCTCAGAAAACCTGGGACGTACCTTTTGCAGCACTTTGGCAGTAAACTGCCATAAGCTGCCTGACCATGATGCGCATGGATTGACACGCTGGTGATGGTGCAATGGGCACAGTGCCGTTTGGGCACTTCTCCCGGACAGAATGGGTGACTGCGCACATGTGTCGCAAATTTCCCTTCTGATTTACTACTGTCGCTTGCCAAAAGATGCCAAAAATATGTTTTCATATTTGTGCTTTAATGTGTCTCAATGTTGGCTTACGGCCTCAACTCAGCATGCCATTAAAGAGAACCAAAGCACAAATTGTGTGTGTTTGTGTCTGTGCAATGGGTAGGTGATTGCAGGTTTTCTTTGATTGTTTGTGCAAATTCCACTTCTGTTTCTTCTTGTGCTTGTCAGAGGCAATCCTGAGACTGCGAAGCAGTGGTGCGAGGCAGACCACAGTTATTTGATTGAGAACGACGAAACTTATATATATATATATATATATTTTTTTTTGACTGACACAGCACTCAGGCTCCCTGAGCAAGTGTACCGAATCGTTTTTCTTTTGAACCTTAAGTGGAGTCTTTCATCTCAAGATATCTGAAAAATGAAGCATGTTTGAAATGTTTCGGGGTCAATCGATTGCCATTTGAACTGACCCTGCGACGGACTGGGAGCCAACGTTCGCTGTCAGATTGGTTATCCATGCACGTGGGTGAATCAGCCCCGGCGCCGTCTTTTCCGAGAGCATCGGACGGTGGTTCTGCCTGATTTCCAGGGCATGGGCCACTCGGCAAATTGAGGAGACGGATAAAGGGCACACGTTTTTTTCACAGCTCTGGTTACGTTCTGAAGCAGTGCAGTCGATCCTTTCAAATTTTTCGAACGTGCAAGCAATGCATGCCGATGCATTTTGCGTCAGAAAAGACTGATGATTAACCCATACTGTCCACGGAGATGCGGCGAGAGATCGAGGGAGAGGTTTTCATTGCTTGGACTCAATACGACTCAATACGACTCAATGATTCTTTGGTTCTTAACGGAGTGAGCAGTGCTACAAGGCTAACTGTGTTGTCATGCCATGCATTTGGAAAACTTTGCCTTTTTCATGCATGCTTATTCCGGATCCCGTCCGCACTATATCATTTATCTGATGTATTTGCAATTATTATTGACGTTGTTTCTTAATGGAAAAATTACACACTACCTATATCATTTATGTGTGTTTCATTTGTGTATACCATTTATGTAATTCATTTATGTATTTATTTATTTGTTTATTTCTTTTTTCTTGGCATATAATTTCTTTGTAGTTTGGTACATGGATTGCACGTGTCCGAGGACTTGCGTCGCTGATTTGCGATTGCTTGGCTTTTGCCCTGCAGAACATTGGCGTTGACTTTACGTCGCAGTCGGTGCATCCGTTCTACGGCTCTTACAGGTGAGGAGATGTGGGAGTTTCTATGCTATGGGTAGGTTTTGAATATCTAAAGTGTGGAAAGTGACTAAAGTTCCCCCTGCCAAGAAAGCATAGCCACATAGATAGATTCATGATTGACTGGTCGGAATTTCTTGAGAAGCCCTGGCAAAAAAACTGGTCGGAATTTCTTGCCCTTTCAATCCACTTCTGGGCCGGATGGCATTCGCCAATCATGACCAGCCCATGCAGGGATAGAAGTGA
Source organism: Symbiodinium kawagutii (assembly GCA_009767595.1). Lineage (NCBI taxonomy): Eukaryota > Dinophyceae > Suessiales > Symbiodiniaceae > Symbiodinium > Symbiodinium kawagutii. Next base: position 499,781 of record VSDK01004006.1, on the reverse strand, counting down.
TTTTTGGCGACCTTTGCCTACAAATCGCAGTGAGAAACATGCCAGAACCCAAGGATGATCCAAGAATGAACGTTGCAGCGTTGCATGTGTTTGAGGATGGAACAAGACTGCAACTTTACCCAGGTCCTGAAGGGAAACCTTAAGTATTCACATGTTGAAGCCTCAGTGGGAGAAATGCGATGTCTCAGTGCGTCCTTCCAAGCACTGTCGGCTTCAACCCGCCTTTTCCTCGAACAGGTTCGCATGTTCTAATTCTTGATAATTCCTGATTTAGCAACATGATCAATGCATATGAATTCCACTCCTAATTCATGTTATATACTTCCATTGGAGCCAAGAAATTAAGTGTCAACTGGAGTGGAGGGTCCCTAGTCACAGCTGCTGATACTTCCATCGCTTCTATCTCCTAAGAGCTTGTGCGGTTGCTCCTCGCTTTTAGCTGAACTCGAGAAGAAGATGGAATGTCACATGTTCCGGAAGTTGGATTCTTCCAGCTTCTTCTTTTCCAGTCTTTCTCCAAATTTCTCAGTTTTTTTTTCCATTGCCAGATTTCAAGTGCAAAGAGACAAGAGACCGAAGACATTTGGATAGAACCTGGTGAGGTTTTCGTTGGGGCAGTTCGTCCTGATGGGAGTGAGGATCCAAAGCTCGACGCAAGATTAAGGTTTTGGGGGGTTGAAGCTTTGGCTGATGGCATTGGATCACTCTGAAAGGGGAGACAATCAAGAAGACAGAACGAAGAAAGATAACTGATAAGTCAGTTAAAGATACGTAAAGATCATAACAGGAAAACAATGGAAAAGAATGAAAAAAAAGGCTTACGTTACGAGGGTTTTTCCTGCTTCTGCCAGGCACCGAGTTGCACTTTCCAAGAACCAAAATGAGGTGCCCTGTTTTTGACTTGACTGGCTGCATAGTGTGCATGGGGTCATCCCTAATCTATTCAGAAAGAATGCGTTTTGGTTGGACATTGTTAGCCAATCACATGTGCAAGGAGCATCCAAGACTGTTCTGAGGTTCTACTCTCGGAAATTACTGACCTGTCCTAGGTCTCAGCTCAGGCAATGACAATGAGAGTCAGTGTGAGTGTTCAGTCATTTGAGAATTATATATGTAAGTATAATGTATTAGCTATATTTAGGATCTTAGCTGGACTTTAGGTATTCAATGGTTAGCTGCGAGGAAGATGGGTAAAAGGAATCGTCCCTCATCAGCTTGCCAGGTTCCCGTTTCGTTGGATCCGGGGGGATGCAGGACAGGGGTTGTCTTGCTGAGCTTGATCAAGCTGCGTGCTTGTTGAAAAGAAGCCGCTCCCAGCACTTGCAGTACGAGAATTGCGCTTATTGCACTCTTTATCACCCTTTCCATCTCTTTTGCATGTCTGCTTGCTAGAATCTGAGACGCAATCATGCAGCATGGTCAACCAAGAGGACAACCCATGGAGAAGCTTTATGAACCCATTGCCTTGTCCAGGTCCAGCATTATCGATGCTGGCAGTTGCGGCAACATTCAGGTAGGGCTGGCCTTGTGATGATTTCCTGCATGTCTTTGCTTTTGCTGCTCGGGGCTTACAATGGCTCAAAGATTTAGCACTAGTGCCGCATTTTAGTCATTGCATTTACCAACAAAATGTTCCGAATGAAGAGGACAAGTGAGTACACGGAGGGTCTTTAGATTCCAGAAGTTGTGGACCGCATGCTGCAGAACTAATAGGGGGACGACCTACTTTAGGTCACGGCAGGTTTATAAAAAGGCATCTTTGTTTGCCATTTACACTACAGTGGTGCTTGTATTTATTCAAATCTATAATGCACTTCAATATGTTTGGAATCACGCTTGTTGGTGCAAGCCTTGATTGCAGTGCCATATATGGTCCGACAGGCAGGCCATGGATGATCATTAAAGTGTTTGGCAATGTCCTGCAACCAGTCAGTGCACAGTCTTGGACATATGATATATACATGTTTCTGAAATGCATACTGCATACCAACAGACCAACACAAGTATAATAAACAAACAAACAGAGACATAATATATATATATTATATGTATACATACATGTTACATGTGTTTGTTTATGTACGAATATGCCAACAAAAACTCAAGCCACATCAGCTGGGTAGAGTGGCCAGTGACTCCTTGTGACGTTGGGCCTCAGAGTACCCTTTGCGTTGTACCATGGCCGCTGATGGTGCAGCTTTTGCGCCTTTGTGCAGCCACTTGGCAGTTGGAGTTCCCACTGTCATGTGCACTTGCAACATGTTGGAATAGATAAGCCGTTGGTGGTTTGAAACATTGTTTATGGATCCTTGTTATTAACAAATGGTTGGTTGATTAATCTATATTTATCATAGAAACCACTCACCAGATAAAGAAACAAAAGAATTGCGAAGAAGTGAGATCTATTGGCATGGCATGGCATGACTTCATTTCGGCGCGCAGTTGTTGGGTAGTTGTTTTTGTTTTTTCCATGTTGGGTGATTACTAACTACAACTTCACCTGTGAATGACAGCTGTGCAATTGCTGGTTGAAACAGCGTGTCTAGTCTTGTGGTTGTGCTACTGTCTGTTGGCGTCACCATTCCTTCCACTGCTTCGCTGCTACTTTTTCTTTGTCCAGAACCGTGTGCAGCGGCAACCATGGCTATGGGGTCCAACACTCAGACGGTGACATGAGGTGACTAGGGCTTTAACGCGTTGGTCGTGTGCCTATTCGGGGAAACTGCGGCAGGTTTGATCATCCCAGTTGCGGCCTTGATGACTTTGATTCTTTGCGATTCCTTTGGCCTGTCGCTGCCTCAGCAATTCGCTACTGTGCTGTTGCTTGGAGCTTCAGCAGCGAGACCCTTGTCATCTTGTGATCCACCTCCGATGCATCTTTGATCCTTTTGTTTCTTTATGTCATGTGTCTTTTTTTGGTTTGTAAGGTCTTCTTCTTGTCATATGGTCTTGGATGTTTTCACCGTATTTTGTTTTTCTGTCCTTGTTAGAATCATGTTGCTTTTAGTGGGAGGTCTACACACTACTCATACACAGTGCAGAGACCTCAGCATTTGGAGATTGTATGTGATCTAGTTTTGGGATGTAAACATATATGTGGATATGTGGACTATAGAAGTGATGGTTTGAACAAATTTCAACATGCTGAACCACATGATTTAAACGTTGGAGTTCCGTTGAACTTTCTTCCCATTGTCATGGAGTCATCCAGCACGCTCCTTTGGAGGTCATCACCGATCAAAGAAGAGGCATAACAATGCATAACCGATGCAGCCGATGTACTTTGGATATCTTTAGATCTGGCATCGAGCTGTGAATTGTGTGATGCTGCTGTTGTGGATTTAAGCCGTCCAACGGAGGTGATCCCAGTTGCGGCAGACTATGAGTGGGAGACCTGGGTAGTGCATACATGGTCAATATTCAAGACTATCATGGATTGCAAAAGCCGAACGGGTCAATGACAATTGAACATGTTTAATTCTTCTTCGGCTCGCGCGGAAGTGGTAGACATTGTCATGCTTTCTTGGCGATATTGTGTTTTTGTTTCGGAGGTTGATCACTCCATCTCCCAAACAATTAGACACTTCGTGTACTGTATGCTTTTAAGTCCCTACATTATATACATGAAGACGGCTGCCAGGCCACCCGGCCCGTCCACACATGGATAATTCATCCCTAATTACTGTATTTTCCAGATCCTCACCCACAAGAACGAATACAGAACGAACACTGGAATTTCGCAAATCCAGCAAGCGCTGGTTCTGCAAATTCCATTGGCCCAATGTTGTGCCTGCCCGAATCGTGCAAAACCTGAAGTGATGCAGACAGCTGTCGAAAGTACTTTTCCAAGAATCCTCCCAAGTTTTTTGAACATGCACGGATTTTCGGAAAAAAGAGGGTGAACAAAACCCGGAGAACCTTTCAAAGAACCCCGATAGACAAGAGACCTGTCGGGAATCACAGGAACGGGTGGTGTTTTGAAAAGATTCTATTTCAATCTCATTGGAGTTTTGACTTCTTCTGCTTGAAGAAGAAAGATGAAGAAATACACAAATAGGTGTCACAAGCAATGTTTAGCGGCATGTAGCTCATGCAGAGCCTGTGCTTTGGCATTCCACGCGCTGGAAGCCTCATTTATGCGGGCAATGCCACGAAGCACAATCCACTTTGAGACTGACAGACTCGACTTCAAAAATCTATAGCGATCCTGAAAAATGATTGTGATCAATCACAAATGATCAAATATGGCTGATTTTTAGGGTTTCCGTGGTGGATGACAGGAGATAATAAGCAACAATATCCATTGTCTCTGTTGAAGTTGCAATTTGCACAATGCCCTGGCCCCTCTCCCCAGTTGGTGTCCGGCCCTCAAGCAGCGGCAGTTCAGAAGCGACCAGGTTTCATGGCGCAGAGACAGCCACCACGAGGGAAGAGATGCCTGCAGAGGCCACAGGGAGGCATCATGAGTCAGATGAAGTTACATGAAGTCACATGAAGTCATTGAATCTTCGAATCAAGTGACTTCAAATGGTACGTTCTTGGAAGATCTTTTTAGCTTTTAAAACAGTTTGGAGGTTGAGACTTATCTTTTTGTTCTTCTTCTTTTTCTTCTTCTTCTTCTTCATATTCTTTCAGCATATTTGGGGCGAAGATTGGCTCAAGCATGCCGCGAAGCAGTGGTGCAACTGATCCTCGGCAGCGCTAGCCATGGGAAACAAACAGCGCAAGGCCCGATGTTGGTCGATTTCAGTTACGTAACCAGGGCCTTTCACATCCATTCCCTTGCCTTTCCTACGGATTGAGCAGATGAGGATGTAGGCAGGTGCGGAGGTTGAATTACCAAGTAGTGTCATGCAGTCTTGGTCTATCGCCAGTGGCAGATGTTATTTGAGTTTCTCGATTGACGCACATCGGTTCCTTATTCTCTAGCCACACTGATGCAGGCGCTGAGAAAGAAGCAGGTTGGCTTGGCAATGAAGCGTTTGAGCACACATGATCAACGATTGAAAGAATCAACGATGCTAAGCTGCACTCATCTACAACATTCAGTCCTTGGCAAGAGCAATGCCAGCACCAAGCCTGAGTATGTGCCTACTGTAAGCTTTTTTGAGATTTTGACTTGGATCAGTAATCGTAGATCATGGTCAAATAGCAGTCGTCGTCAACAAGGCAGTGGCCTATCTTTTTTCCTTTGAGTGCTTGACATCTGAAGTTGTTGAAACCGATTCCCCAAACCGCCAAGGAAAGCAAAAGCCACCATCAAGACCCTAGTCAGCACACAAGTGTTCCTGCCTCTTTCTCCTCATCATTTTTACATACATGTCAATATGTGTGTCTTTATATGTATACAGGTGTTTAGGTGTGTGACATATATGCATATAAGTGGTGAAAGTCAACTTTTGAGTGGTGCCTATGTGCATGTATGCATGCAGCATGCCAGATAGCAGATCTTTGATATGCATGCAAACACATTGGAATTACATGCAATTGATGATGTAGGTAGACAGCTGCCTTCGGCCAGAAATTCCCAATTGGCTGTGGGCGTTTGCTTGAGTCATATATTTTGCATTTCTGGGCGCATTTGCCTTCCGTGTTTGGGAACCAATTCGATGAAAACTCTATCGGCCCTGAACCCACGAAGACAGAATAAGAAATCCAGGGGCACTTCGGGATCACGTATGACCATTGTGATTGAGGAAAAAGAAAAAGGATGAGGTGAGAGAAGCGCCCAAAGCGCATTCATCGCTGTTCTTTCAATTCAACTCCAACTTGAAGCCGCCCTACCAGCTGTCCAAGCCTGAGTTGGTGGGCACATAGTGGCACACGTTGACACCCTTTTTGTGCCGAAATGTTCAGCTTCACACATAGTGCCGGGGTACTGAACCCCCAACCCGGATCCTAAGCCAAGGCTTTGATCCCCCTACGAAATCCCAACCTTCTCAAGTACCTTAGGCCGCCTTAGGTCCGAACTCCCGCGAGAAATTAGAATCGTTGCAAACTAAATCTGCGAGCTGAACAAATCTACGTGAATTTACAGTGGCAGCTTCCGAAAAATGAATGTTATTGCTCGCATGTTTTCAGTTCCACAAGTTTCCTGAACCACACATGAAAGACGATGCCACACTGCAGTCCGTCACCAGCCTCATGCCTACACTTCGCCTCCAGAAGAAACTCAACATAACTCGACAAACCGAAGAAATCTGACGAAAGGATTCTGAGCTCACTGAGCGAAATCAACTTATAGAATCAAGTGTCTATTTCGGCGCAAAGATCCAGCCAACAATTTGGGCGAAATCCAAGTCTGAGTCAGTGAGATATTGAATCACCAGCGGCTGTGCGGGAGCAAAAGGCCATTTGGATCCATTGGTATTTTTTCCAGGGCTTAGCAAATTGCGCATATTGTTCCGAGGCTGCTAGACACCAATTTCATCAACATGTCAATCCAGATGAAGCTCGATATCTTCAAGTCATCCATGGAGTGCTTGCTGGCGAAGTGCGTTCCTTGCATCACCGACTGCGCCTTGCTTAAATTCCCTTCAGGGACATGGACCAAGACCAAGATTGAGGACCCAAATGGTATAGGAACCGTTAGTGTATAGATTTAGGTATGCCAGTCCACTATTCACTATTCCATAGATGTCATGCTTTCGAAGTGCCCAAGACTCCAGATTGACTTTATCCATCCCTAGCCTCGCAGTTGAACCAGGTTCAAACACGCTGAGCCATCGTTTTGAACTTTTTGAGTCGGAATATCTCGGAATTTGTGAAGGGGATTGAAGGGGTGATATGTGGTGCAGGCAGGTACGAACTTTGCCCAAGCCAGGTGTGTATGGTGAGCTTGAGAAGTTAGGCACTCGCCACCGCTTGGCCCTGCGGCTTGCGAAAGACCCGCGTTACTTGGCATATCTTGGCATTCTTGCTTCGAGCACGGCATTGACAAAGAGGGTTAGTTGATGCTAGTTGAATTCACTTGATGTTGTTGAGACATTCTAGCGCTGACAACAGATATAGAATGATAGATTCAGGTATATGACTGACATATTTACACCATGAGGATGGATGCATACTGCATATGACTTTTACATGTGCTTAGACATTCTCATTACTTTTGCGGTTCAACTTTTCGATCCAACATCGAGTAGCTGGAAAGAGGCAGAAAGCACAACGCAGGTTTTTGAATTATCGAGATTCGAGAGGCAAAACTGATCTGATTGAGAACAGAACTGGAACTTGACTCCATTCTTTGTCCCATTCTCCCCCTGCTGGTCAACCAATATAAGCGAACTATATGGGGGATTGTGGGGGGATGGGTAGGAATGGGAAGGCGTGCATATTGGTCCATATCTCTCTTGCAGTTGGCACCCGTTGGCACCCGTTGGCACCCGTTGGCACCCGTTGGCACCCGTTGGCACCCTTTGGCACCCGTTGGCACCTGAGGCTTCCAGCGGCTGACATGTCAACACAAGGGCATTTATGCAGACGACTGCATCCACTCCAGAGTCGAAGCCCACAGATGTTACATCGTTTGCACCAACGACAAAGATTTGAAGCGAAGAATCCGCAAGGCGACGACTGACCAAGTACTTGACTTTCATTGAATCATTGACCATGAATGATATGAATGCGGGAAGGCCTCCTTTTTTTTTGTGTGTGTCAGTGTGTGTGTGTGTGTGTGTGTGTTTGCCAAATCTGTTACAAGTGGTGCCAAGGAGTGAAATCTTGTAAGCTGAATGGTTTGCTTGTTTTCATGGATTTGCTTTGCTATGTTTTATCCTTGTCAGCTGTCCATGCAACAAAAGCCGTTAAGAAATCACGAATTTCATGTTGGAATTCAATGGATTCACTGGCACTAGATGCTTCATCCATTCCGAGATGTCTCGGTGATTTTGCAGGATGTGTGAAAAAGTCTACTGCTACAGTAATAAACATGATGTGTACAGCGTGCATGATGTGCATACCATGTTTCCATGTTTCGTAGTTGCGCTTGGGTGCCCAGCCCCCCTGTACACATCGGCAAGCTTCGAAACAGGTGCCTGGGGTTCCGATTATGTCGGTGGCGCGGGGGATGTTCAAAGTTGAACGCGTCCCAGAGCAGATCGACAAAGTGCCCATTAAGCGTTTACCTTAGATTCTGCAAGCTCGATGCTAGATTTCTTCGTGCATTGAACCCCGCAAAGTTGAAAGATGATTCGTTTCATGTCATTTGGCTGTAGCAATCTATTTATTTGCAGTCCATGCGGCTCTTTCGCCATTCTTCGGGTTGGTGTAGCGAAACATGGCACGCGGTTAATGAGCTTTATGATATACATCAAACATAAGTGTGCTTTGAAGATGTTTGAAGCAGAAATCCGGCAAAATCACAAGGGAGTGGATGCTGAGGTCCAATTGGGGGAAGGACAAGTGAGCTTGGAAATACCAGCGATGAACCGCAGGTTATGATTCACATGAGCATCAAAAAAGGTATTCGAACGAGACAGGGCTGGACCCAGTTTACAGTTTCTGAGCAAAGCAACCCTAACCCTGCGAGCAGCATACGAGCCAGAAGATCCATCAAGATCCAATCTATATAGTTAATTTGATTGAATACTTTAGCATTGGCATAATTGAGCGGACTCTAGACAAAGAAGTATGATGACTTTGTGGCAACAGCTGCATTTCAAGCGCGGCGCTTGTAGAAGCAGATGCTTTCTACGTTGTCCACTTGCCAAGCTCGTGGAAGTCACTTGCTGCAATCACTAAGACAGCCTGCGACAAAATAGCATCAGACTCGCGATCAATGTGCTGATTTCTCTCAACATGGGAGCATTTTTTGACCATTTAGCACATACATGTGTAAGATATATTGTTAAATGGAGGTGGCAGCAAGATCGTGAGGGTCACACTTCTATTGGCAAGTACTTAAGAACCTTTTTTCCCCCTTTGTCATGGTTTCAAGCAGAATCTTAGCACCGATCCGGCTTTGCTTACCATGTTTGCCAGTCCATTGACGATTGCAGTGTCTTCTCCCCGTAAGGGCACCAATTCTTGGTAACTGCCGCATATACGTAGGAGTGTGTGAATGTGGGTGAAGCATGCTGGAAGTTTTGGGGAACGCGCAATGCACAAAACATGGCTCAACTTTGCGTGGCTCAAGGTTGAGTTTTAACTCCTAGGACTGGCCTCGTCAGTTTGCCGAGCAAACTTGATCGAAGCCAATGCCTTTGACTCCTCAGCGGCTCAAGGACCATTGCCTCATCATTGTGGGTGACGGAGGAGAAGCGGATCGCATCTTGGCCAAGCGGCGCTTGGCTGCTGGGGGCCGCCTGGCACATTTCCAAACTGAGGGACCTGAGGATGATCGTGTGCGTCAGCAGGCACTGATGGATGATGTCTCCTCGGAATACTTTACTTGGCAGCCCCCTTCCCAAAAGATGCCCATCTCCAGCTTTGCCAAGAAGCAATTGGGCAAAGCTCGCAGCTTTTGGACCAAGATCGGTCCCGATGGTGTTGAAGTGCAGCCAGGTCAGAAGCTGAAACTGATGGCAGGTGTTGATGGAAAGCCGAAGCACCTCGAGCTGTGGGATGGTGAGAAGCTTCTGGTGCAAATGTCTGGCGAGATTGTGCTAGATGTAAGCAAGGCAGAAGCAAAGACATATGATGTCGAGGTGTACAATCCTGAGCTCAAGGCCTTTGGGACCGTTTCATGGCGTTTTGTTTTGATTGCAATCCCTATGCAGTTCTTCTACCAGATGGCCAAGTTCTTGCTGTCCATTGAGCTGGAGAATCGAGCAGTAGAAGGGCAGGTTCCCTGGTTCAGAGGTCTGATGACTGTGTTTGAAGCATGCGTGGGCTTGAGTGTTTGTGTGGAGATGTGGTCTTGGAGCTTGAATGTTGCACCCGACTGGTGCACAGTACCTTCTTTCAGGTTTCCAAGGGACCGTGGCCGTCATGATCGCCGCCTACTTTCAGTTATCGGAGTTCATGTCCTGCGTGTGTACGCTTCCGGGCACATTGGGTGTCACTTTGTTTTACCACTACCTGACCAGGGAGGAGAACCGAACTCGCAGCCTACTACCACACATCAAATGGACCATTGCACAGGGCTTCGGGACGGCCGCATCTCGATGTCATTTAGATTGGATTTTCGCAGCATGATGTTTCATTTGTTCACTGCTGCATTTTTCTTTCCGAGCTTAATTTCTTTGCTGCTGTATTTTGTTTCCTTGCGCAGGGCAGTTATGTGGTCTTCGCCATTGTCGCGCAAGTCTATTCCCTGCTTTTGTCTGCTGGCTTCGGCTTTGCTTCTAGTGTGTTCTTGTCCTTCATGACGGCTTTCACAGAGACAGGCATGGTGATCTTCGCCAGAATTGCCTATGATCGCCTTGTCCGTGCAAAGAGAGATGCAGATGGCCAAGGCCCTTTGGTGGGGGACCAAACCTATCTTCCCTGCGCGACTATGGTCATGTCAGCCCATGGATTCGCTGAATCATGTCGCATTACTGCAACTTTCGCAGGGGCGGTGAGTGGCGGTACATACAATTGGATCACCACAAGCCTGATCAGCGTGATGCTGAATATTTCCGCCCGCTTGGGCTGGAGCCGTTTCTTCCTCATCCAAATCACCAAATATTTTCGAGGAGGCCCTGCGGCTTTGAAGATCTTCGCGCCCACCGGCTGGAGCAAATTCCATGATGAGCAGAAGATCTACTGTGGTTACTTTAGGTTCATCCTCCTCCTTGCTTTCGTGGCAGCTCGGGCCATTGCTTTCTCTAGTGATGGTTTGGAAATTGAGGGTCCCAAAGCGCCGGCCTTCAACCTGTCAGCCACGATCCTGATCCCTTGCCTCCTGTTGGCTGAATTCGTGGAAGACGAAATTGTGGTCAACGAGTGGCTGCCAGTGAATCCGGCTGGGGCTGGGCTTCTCAAAGTCAACATTCAAGGGGACAACGCAGATCCAGCTCAATTGATTACACTTGAGCATCTTTCCAATGTCCCAGATGATCCTTGGAAAATGTCAGAGTTGACTGGCAAGGCCCCTGGGACCAGCTGCACAGCCTTGAAGCAAAATGAAGGACCAACCAAGACCCCCTCCTTGAGTATGACGGAGACATCACGGTGGACGCGCTTTCGGCACTACATGGGGCAGCCCAGGAGTTTGAACTCCTCTCCTGCTTTGCATGGCCTTCGGGAAATTTCCTTCATGGCCCACTTCAGTTTCATTGGAATCGTCGGATTGATGACATCTGGCCTGATTTCACTGCTACTCGGAGCCGGCTACATGCGAGGCATGTGCGATGAGCCGCAGGATGGGCTGGGCCGTATTTTGGGAATTCTGTGGTGGGACGTGCCGCTGAAATGCAATTAATTCGGTCACCGGACCGAGATGATAGCCACATAGAGCCACGTTTTTCCTCTATGAGTATCCAGGCCCCAGTCAAGAGGCACCAATGTTCCATGTCACGCCGGGGCTGACGCTGGGGTGCAGATTCATGGACTTCTTTGAATTCTTTGAACATGCTTAAGCTGGAACTTGTTCGGCTTTCCGTTAATGATTGCAGGATCTCACTGTAGGACTTCTGAGTCCGCTGCTCAAGGCAGCCGATACAAAATTGTTCAATCCAGACTAATTAGGCCACATGTTTGGCGGCCAGCACCTGCAGGACACGTGTATGGCCACAGGACGCAAAAAAGATTCGTAGTGCAATAATGTGCTTTGAAAATCTTTGAAACAGATGCGCAACATTTTGCAACCATTTGTGTTCGAAGTTCCACGGTGATGTCTGGCATGCTGCGGAGGCACCCAAGCCGGCCGCGTGCAAGGCAGTTGGCATGGCTGTCCTTACGCTGCAGGGTCTTACGCAGTTTTATGATGTTGCATTAAACGCATGTGCTTCATTTGTCGCTACATAAATGCCACCGCTGTTGGAATCCTGGCTCCGATATCTCCGATGAACTGCGATGACCCAATTTTCTTGAAGGCATGCCCAGAGTCCAGGAAAGCTGATCTGCCGCGGACGTGCTGCGAACGGTAGGAGTTTCCCAGATCCCAGGATGTCTCAGGATCAGATTTATGGCTTCAATTTCGGAGACAAACCCTCCAATGATTGCGTGGGCGACGGGCACCCCATGGCACCCTCAATGTTCCTCATGACATGTCAGAAGGACCTGATCGGAGTATACCAGAATTGCCATGACAATGTCCTTCGTCAATGGGAGACAAGCGAAGACAAATATAACATAATAGACATTGAACATCAATTAACATCAATGAACTAATATGTCCTTGAAAACTTTCTTCCCAAGGTCAACGACAGTGCAGATCTGTAGACCAACAGCTCAGCTTTCCACATTTTCCAGTGTAACCTGTGTCTCATGGAATGGAGAAGCGGGCGCCATGAGTTTGGCACAGTGGTTGAGGCGGGCTCCGCAGCAAAATTTTGAGCTTTTTGTCACTGGCATCAAGCGACAGACATAGAGAAAGATAGAGAGAAAGAGAGCGAGAGGTTCTGGGCTGCGCTTTTATTGTGTTGATTCTTTCTGCGCCAATGGGGCGTCTCGCTGAGACGGTCGGACCTCCATGCCCAACAGAGAGAGAGGGGGGCTTTGAAAAAGAATATATAATAATAATATCTGTGTACACATATGTAAATGGATTCAGAACTCTGTGTATATATATTATATATATATATATGTATGTATGTATGTATGTATGTATATATTTATTTAGAATTATTTAGATTTGGAATGATATGGAGGATTATAGGGGGAGATGTGCAGATTATGATCCCCATAGGTGCTCTTTTTTGTTGCTGCTTGCGGTGCTGTGAAGGCTTTGCCGCAGTCGTTGCTGCTGTCGCCGGAGAGATCAGACGGAACTGCAATCTTCAGATGCGCAGGTGACACGGCGGTGAATGTGTCCGTGCTGTGAAGGATTGTCCATGTTGCATCATACGCATTGATACTGCATAAGGCGGCATCAGGCTTCCCCATTTGTTTGGGAAGGTTCACATCTTGGGATTCGGAATCTGATACCTCTCCCAAATCCAAGGTGCCCAAAGCTGCGAATGCAAAGACAGCCGCAAAGCTTGCAGCACCGATGTCTCAGGAGCAGTTTGAATGCCAAGTTTGCCATGGCAAATGTTTGAAACAGCCTTGAAGTAAAACCCAGCATGAAAGCATTGGATGGCACACATGTTGCATATTGATACATATTGACAACTAGTCCCCCAGGTAGACTTTGATGATTTTGAATGCAACGCTAAATGAAGACCACAATTAGTCACTCAAGGATTGAGACACTGCTTCGTGATGATTTGCACACGCGAGGCGCCGCTTCCAGGGCTGCTTGAGCCGGAAGAGCAGTTGGAGGCTGCTGTAGCTGCCGTTTTTGGATCATGCTGGGATGCAATGTCAGCAACGGATGCAACATTGAGCAACATGTTCCCACTTTTTCAAACCTTGCTGCTACAATTTTGATGGAAGGGGATGTTCCGTGTGTCCACCTGGCAATGTCAACATTTTTGCGCTTCACCTCAGGGCCTGGCGGATTCCATGACGAACAGCTGCCGCATTTGTTTGGAAGCCGCAGATGTGGGGGATTACCAGGCCTGGAGATCATCGATGACAAGTGATGACGAGAACCTCTCATTGCGAATGCTAAGACCAAAAGCAGCATGGGGATGCCATGGGGATACCATGGCGGTTGTTTACTTTAGATTTTAGATGATTTTAGTGATTTGCTTGATCATTTAATTGCATTGTGACATTTCAGTTTGGTAAGTCTCGTGAGTACAACTCCATGTCGGCATTATTTGAGGTCTGCGCTTGCCGTGGTTCGTGGCCTGGATGGTTTAGACTGCCTTCGAAGCTGTGCACCGCCCTTTCCCCATCAGCATCAACTTTCACAGAAATTTGGGCCAACAAGTATAGATGATGAAGCTATATGGGCTTATTTAGGAGGAATCCTTTTGTGGTTTCACTTGTTTCGTTAGAAATTCGTTTGGGGAAACAGATCCAAAGTAAGACGATCATTGGCATTCTTGATGTGAACTGCTCTTAAAATATTTACCAAGCATGTCTCAAAAGTGTACGAAAAGCACAAAATTTCAATGGACACATTGAAGGCATTTCCATGGATTTGCCTAGGCAAGGATTTGCCCACATCCAGTGCCTGGCAGATTTGGCAGCGAGCAAGTGGCCTTCCTTGGACCCGAGCCTTGACAAACGAACTTTCTGAGACAGAGGTCCAACATGCTCCAAGTGCCATGCTCCAACATGCTCCAACAGCTTCTGAGTCGCTGTGACCCCAACTTCCCCAAGTCGCGGGATTTGGAGCACAATTGGGTAAGTTCGGCATGTTTTCATGCATGGTTCCGATAGCAGCTGAGGTGGCGGCAATGCCCAACTTGTAAGCAAAACTATGTTGATCATGTGTGTCTTGTCTTCATTCGCTGCCTGCAGAAGCTTTCTTTGCGTCAGGGACGGATCCAGGGTTTTTCCAGGTCTGCATTTATGCCAGCTGAGCTCGTGCTGTTTCGAAGTTGAGGCACTTGGCCTTGAGCAAAGCACTCTGGGAAGTAGCGCAAGACAAAAGTGCAGACGTTCGGCGTGCAGCTGCAGGCCAACTAGGCTGGACGGACGTGGGCGGACACAGATGGCTCAGAAGTGCTGACACTTCAGCATCTTCAGTTTGGTCCTGTGAAATTCCTCTTCGGATACCACCAGACCTCGCAAGACAAAAGATCACTTGGACAATCTTGGACACGCACATGAAATATCATGAAAATGTGGCTTTTGTACAAGTTAAATCAACTGAAGAATTCTCAGAGACATCATCAGAGATCAACAAGGCGCCCCAACTTCGCAGTGAAGACCTTGATCTTGGGATGACACCTCATGAGACATGGCCGAAGCACAAGGCTTCAAATTAAGACCTAACCAGGGCCAATCTGCAAAAAATGGCAAGTTAAGGACATAACGCAACACAGAGTTGAACATGATATCAAACGATATCAATCCTTTCTCTTTCTTCACCTCTTTTGGAGAACTGGTTTTGGCTGACTCGGGACCCTCGTATCATGGGTTGGTGTGACCAATTCTGTAGGCATTTGTTCACATAGGTTGGCATCTCAGAACGGCTCAGTGTTGCGTGGTAGCGGGTGCATCGCAGGCCTGGCGCTTTTCGCAAACAACGACTTCGGGGAGGTGCGGCTTCAGAGGTGCGGAGGTGCGGTCTCCTGTGTGCATCGCATTCGTCGGAGGCAGCGGCAATCCATCGTGAGACCCTGGCTTCGTGCTTGGAAGCTCTAGGACTGCCATCCGGATCCCGACTCTGGGATCATCTTGGATCATCTTGGATCATTTTTGTCTTGAGCAGTGACCAACGAGTTGAAACTTCCAAAAGCGTAGCAAGTTCAAAAGAGTGCGCACTTGCATTTCAGGATGGGAGCATCCAGACACTCTTGCATCGGTTCCTTGTCAGTTTGCAATGGCATCGCTCCTTTTTCTTGCTTCTTGCGGGCTCCTTGTGTGACTTGCAAGTTGGAAAGGTCCAATTATTTAACCAGATACCAGCGATAGATCATACGATGTTCCGCTTGCAGGCGAACAATCTGGCGCTCCTTGGCTATGACTACTTTGTTTCGACTGAAGTCAGCAAGCAATGTCCACAAGAATTGAACTGCTTTGTCTATGTGCCATTGCATCTCGTTCTATGGATTTTCAAACATTGAGTGCAAGCGAACATCAGCCCGTCAGCTCTGAGAGGCTGTAAACGGCATACAGAAACAAAAAACATCAGAAGCCATACTACTCGAAGACCCGAAGATCACACAAACACGAGAGAGAGAGAGATTTGTCGTACAGCCATGTGGCTATGACTATTGTGAAAAGTCATGGCCAGATCAAAGCCTGTTTGTGTCATCGCTTCCCCAAACTCTTGCACAAAGGTTGCCTGATTAGCAAACGAGTCCCAAGTGCACCAAGAGTGCACCTTAAGTCACGAGTTGTTTAATGAATGCGGAACTTGTTGCGCAACTTGTTGAATGACGAGGATGGCTCTGCGTGCAGAAGGCAAGGCCTCCGAGGCAGCCATGCTCTACACGGAGATCGTGGAGGCGAGCAGAGAAGCTCCGTCGACTCGTTCCTTGTTCTCTCCTCCTGTCGTTCCTAAGGAGATCTGTCTGTCGTCATGTTCGCCGTAGGAGATCTCCTTATGGTTAGCTTATGAATTCCTATGAATTCCTTATTTATCTCCTTATGATCTCCTTTTGAATTTCTTATTTCCCATATTTTTCGCTATATCCTTCAGAAGTAC
Organism: Symbiodinium kawagutii; assembly: GCA_009767595.1. Taxonomy (NCBI): domain Eukaryota; class Dinophyceae; order Suessiales; family Symbiodiniaceae; genus Symbiodinium; species Symbiodinium kawagutii. The sequence continues at coordinate 483,487 of VSDK01004006.1, read as the reverse complement.
AACTTTGCCTTCCTCATGTTGTAACTCACATTCTTCTTGGTTGTGTTGGCAAGATTGGCACTCGGTTTTTGACAACGTGGTGTGGGCGAAGAAATGCCTTCCACGTCAGGTCATGAAGGAAGTTTTTGGCCCAGCTGCTTGGCATTGGTGCAACCCCATGGCATGTTCCCATTCAGTTAGTCTTCGCTTAGCTGTGCCTCAGTTTTGTTTGCGAAGCATCGGTGATCATCAGCGCGTAATGGTGTCTACGGTGTTGATGAAGTTAGGTTTGTAGCAACTGGCAGCATGCAGCCATGTGCTGTCGATTGTTTCAAGCCATTTCAAGCTGGTAGCTGCATGCCAAAGCTTGATCTGCAAAGGAAGATCCCGACACCTTAGCCACTGCTTCCAACCTGGGACTTGCACTGTTGGAGCAGGATCGGCTGACCGGAAGACTGATGAAGAATCTTCTCACATCAAGATGATTCAAGAATATTATTTGTATATTATTAGTGGGTCCTTGTTTGGTTATCTTATGAATAGTTTTTGTGCCGTCGTATTGCTTCTGTTGGCCCCTGGTGTGCCAACAACATCTTATAACATTTAGTTCTAAGTTTCGCAATGTGTGCAGCACTGAGAGAGATCTGCAGATTGCACATCCTGAGTTCGCGTTTGTGCAGGAAAAGTGGGCCGAGGCCAGAGTCACACATGTAGAAGGATGCTCCAGTTGGATCTGGATGAACTTGGCCGCTACAGTGTGCTACATTTTCCTGTTTTGCAGGGCTTGGTCATTGGATACCATTGAATTGGATCATCGCAAATTCATTTGCTGGCCCTTCAGGCAACTACCTTGCTCGAAAAGTCTCTGGCGAGCACCAGGCGAAGAAGAGATTGGTGCTCACATGTGATACATTTGTTCGCTTTCAAGCGGCATTCTCTTCAATTCGCCTTTGTTCCTCTGGCAGCCCTGGTACATCCTGGAAGTAGGGGACATGCTGCAGATACTGACAGAACAGTGAGCAGACACAAGGGCCTGAAAGAGGAAAGCATCGACCCTTTTTTAAACAGATGCTAGATACAAGACAAACAAAGAAGGCAAAGCCATGGATGATATAGCTTCTGAAGACATGTTTTGAAAAGCTTTGCGAGGCGGGCCTTGGGTCAAGATAGCCCACGAGCCTTGACACTTGGTGGCATAGTGACATAGTGGCCATTTTGCAACATGTGTGGATCAGTCCCTGCAAGTCCATTCTTTCCTGAGTGAGTTTTTGCTTGTGATGTTTGAACTCTTGAAATGTTGGCACGGGAATGGACCCTGCAGCCATGACATGGAGCTGAAAGACAACAGCTTCATTGTGCCGCCTTCTATTCAGGACTATGGCAGCCAATCTAGCCATGGCTCTGGAAGCCCAGAACCGATGCTGGGCTACACATGATGCATCATGGGGCCAATCCGATGCGGAGGTCATATAGGAAGCCATGTCTGTTTTGCTACCACTTGTGTTCAACCTCAGGACATGCTGAGGCACAGGGGGGAGCACTGGAACAAGTAGAGGGTAGCACAGGTTTGTTTTTGAATATTGTTTGCACATATGTAAGTCTACATGAGCATATTCACACACACACGTATCCTAATATACTGATGCATGATTTGTTGCATGGAAAATGTTGGAAAGTGAGCACCCGCACGTGGAATCTGGGAGGCTGTGGAGCTGCACAAAGAGCGGTC
>VSDK01004006.1:445304-481748 GCA_009767595.1 Symbiodinium kawagutii | reverse complement strand
GAGCGGTTCGGGGGACCTGGGTGATCAGATGTGATCAGATGTGATCAGTGCTACATGGTATCTTCATGGTCTAGCTGGCTTCATGTGAATCAATGTGGAACTCTTTTGTTGATTACTTGATGCCATGATAAATGATGATAATCATACATAATCATTGATTCCGTCCTTTTTCGTGTGCGAATTGTAGTTGGCGGCACGGCCAATCACGGCCATGTCAGAAGCCTTCTGCGGAGGCTACAGATTCTTCGCCAAGTTTGCGGCCGTTGCCATGAAGAGACCCTCATGGCAACTGAGGAAACATCCAGGTGCCCAGAGAGACAAAAGGTTGACACGTGGAGAAGTCTGGATTACCTATGGCATTCAAATATGTTTAAATATACGTGTTGAACTACTTGTTGCAATTGTCATCCATTTTCGATGTTTGTGGAGACCGTCCGGACTAGACTTAACCCCTTACAGACGTTCAGGCACCCATATATTGATAGATCCAAAGACTAAAAATAGATGGATGAGATGGGATAGATAGATCTCTTTCACATATTCGTTGCACAACCTCGTGCAGGGCGCTGTGTGCATTTGGTGCCACCTACAAAGCCATCGAACTGCAAAAGTGCACTCTCCGGGAAATTCGCGCAGATTTGGGTAGCTCAGCTGGAAGTGGAGTTTTGAGTTCTCACGGCCATTGGCCCCAGAACTATCATTTTTATGGTTATATAGTACCCTGTATTTTGGAGGGGCAAGACCTTTCCATGGTAGTCACTACTTGGTTGTATTGTGTTATATTGACAAATTGATTCGTAGATTATAGCCTCTTGCCAAAAATGCCCGATTTTTTGAATTCTACCATGTGTCATTTTTATTCACCGCCTCCGATGTGGAAACCTTGCAGTTCGCCACAAAACTCCAGGCAAAGACCACCCATACGCGTTCCATGGCTGCATCTAAAGAAGAAAACAGAAAGTGTCGCTTGCAACCAACAGAATATGAGAACAAAGATGTGTGTCGCACAGCCGAGCTATGCTCAGCTTAAGATTTGACTTGGCTGGTGCAATCTGGTGATGAGGAACCCTTTGGGACTAGCATTGCATGGCAATTTTGATTTGGAAGATAACAATATTAGACAAGGCATGTCTTTTTCAAGCGTTCTCCATTTTCGATGTTCCGAAGGCTGGCCTTCCAAAAGTCCTTGGCGCACACCTTCATGGACATGGATTTAGCGGAGGAGGCTGCTCGTGCGGTTCGATGTTTTGGGTTTTGATGCGGCAGGATTGCGGGCAAACGTGGGTAAAGAGGGGCAAAGTGCCTCAGTCCAGATCCAAAAATCTATCACACACTAGCTAGCTATTTTTGGGTGCTGTGTTCCTGGCTCGTTCCACCAGAAACACCGGCTACGGACACAAGGCGGAGCAATAAGGGAGACGCCTCAGCTAAGAATGCGCCACAAAAATCAGTTAGGAATTTCATGGAGACATTTCGCCGCGTTACCACATGTTGCAACGAGATGCGAAGCGGTTGAGCTCAGCTTGTGGCTGAGGCCGTGCAACTCTTGCGGCGCACGTTGATGGTGGAACGGACCAACGGTGCGGAGCAGTTGCAAGCGGAACTGTCTTGTTTGAATACGTTGGAACAGGGGACAGGGCACCCATGGACATCAAATTTACCATGTAATGCCTTTCCTTCCTGAAAACTGTTTTATTGAGTGGTGCATTGTGGTTTGCTAGGCAGCGTTGTAGCCTTGTAAGCTGTTCGTGGTGAATAGCCGGTGCTTGGATGATACCCAAAATGTCACAAAGATGCTTTGCTTTTTCTTGGCCTTACATGACGCTTCCTGTTTGAACCCACAAGTGTTTGGCTGTTTTGATGACTGTTATTTGGCAAGTCCAAAGCATTGTCAAAATTTGAAACTAGGTTATGTTTGCGTGGTGTGAATGTGACGCTGGCAATGAATGCGGAACAGCGTGTGTGTGTGTGCCGATCAAAAGTTTCATTTTCTTAAAGCGTGGATTGTATACATGTGGTCCAGTGGGCCAAGGCAATCACAGTTATGAATAGTCTGTGTGATTGTGATGGGTGGCCACTTGTGAAGATCTAGCTGTGTTGGCTATTCAATTCTGAAAATTGAAATTGTCAATGAATGAAAATGACATTGCTACACTGCTCTTTTTGAAGTCCATGTAGAAGATCCCAGCTTGCACCTTCAGCAGGCTTGGAAAGGCTCTCAGTCTAAATGGCTGAATGACTTGTGATGTCTTTACTTAGCAGTCATGGAGATCAGCAGAAGGGCTAAGGTGCGATATGCCGCGTTTTATGTAACAGTTTATAGAAGATGATTGAAGGTGATTGAAATGCAGAACCACATCGGGCCTTTGCCAGCGGCAAAGTAAGTTGCTTGAAGAACTAATTTTAAAGTAATGACTCATGGTGGGCTTTTTGTGACACATATCCGCATGTCTGTTGATCCGGGAGAAGAACATGTCTCTGACTCGTTTCCTGTCAAAGGACATGAGCTCACCCGAAGTTTTCTTTGATGGCCAAGTGGCGAGCATTCTATAACAGTATGCTACACACCTACAATGACCCCAACAAACCCACCGAGGATTCTCCACACAGAAAAAAGACACCAACAAAAACATCGTTGAAATTCATTCAACATTGTCAATAAAACTTAATGAGCAAAATGAACTCTTGCTGAGATCTTCACTTTCACCTGGGATGGCTTCACCCGCCTTCACGGCTGTCAGTGCCGGGCTTGCAGCTGCCAGCGCAGCTGTGGTCGTGGCGAAACGTGCGGATGATAAGCAGCTCATAGCTGCCACGGGCGCAGCAGCTGCAGGAGGGATCGCGGCGCGCAGCATGTGCAGCAGGAATCGAGTCACAACTCCCTGGTTGCCGCGCACGTCTTCTCGACCCTTCTCGTGTTTTGTCTGATTTTTTGTCCGATCCTTCCTTGATCCTTCCTTGATCTTTCGTTATCCTTCTAAAGATGCTCTCTTTGCCTTTGATTGAGCACATAAGAATTATGACAGTATATAACAATTATGATATAGGTGACCTTTCTTGGGCGTTGTATTTTTAATGTGTTCTTTTCCGTTTGATATTAGTTTGATGTCCTTTTTAGCCTTTGTTTGCATGGTGCCTTATTCATGCCACCGGGTCAAAAACCGACTGCTCGGATGTCACACCGGGACACACCAGAACCTTCCGGAACCCAATGTAGAGGCCACACTGGAACCCTCCCGAACCCTTGGAACCCTCCGGAACTTCCCGGAACCTGCACCTGCACCGGCACACACCGCAGCCTATCTGGGCTGAAAGCCCCCATGAGCTTACGCTGTTGGGGGAAAAAGATATTTCGGTCCTAGTAATTGTGCTGAAGATGAAAAGGTTGACGCCGTCTGGTTACAGGTTCTATTTCTGCCCCCGTGGATGTTTATGTTCTTTTTTGTTGTATTGTGCAGGTTCTGTTTTTATCTCTTGTGTTTCTGTTATGCACATTCCTTTTGCGTTTCTTTCCTAAGATTTCATAGTTTGGCATTCTATTCCTTAATGTCTCCTCTCAGTCATTCTTTGTTTATAGAACGGCATCATTATGAGGGTTGCGCATGTCATGGAGGAGCCTTGAGTGGCTTTGCTATTTGGCACTGCTTGTTTTCGGATGGAGCGGAACGGGCCCTGCGCATGCTGGACAGCTCATTGGGTCAAGAGGCAGGGTTGCTTTGCGGGATTCTCTGATATGCTTTTCTTCTTTTCGTAGGCCTAAGGTGTGAGGTTCCCTTTATCGGTCGCATCTCGTTTGCGTATGTTTGCATTGCACACCGATGGAATCAACCAAAATGCGCAGACTGACTTGGCGATTCTGTGCCAAAGTGCCCGGACGCTTCCACCAAGCCCTTTTGACTCATTTGATCCTTTCGTTGGGCGAATCAGCTGAAACAAACAAACAGCATCTAATAAGCATTTATCAATGAACGGTTACACTTACACTTATTTTCGTTACGAATATTTCATTAGTGACACCAGTGATGCATACGTGAAGTGTATGTTTGTTGTTCCCTGGCATTGTTCAGGTGGAGCGACGAGTGGTGGATCTCTGCGCTGGAGATGCCAGCCTGTCGCTCCGTTTAGCTGCGCGGGCGTGCAGCAATGATCAGGCGTGGCACCACAACAGAAAGAGCATGACACAGCTTCAGACAATTTCCACTGATTAACATTCATTAACCATATATACCAGTATTACCGCACAAGGCGGTGGCGGAAGTTTCCAAGATAGGAGCACTATAGGAGTGTGCAGTTGTGGTTGCGACGATTGATTGTCCGAGGGATCCGAGAACTGAACATCACTTGGGCCTGACTTCCTACCAATGTGAGCATCGATCTGGCCACTTGACTGGCAGCCTATCTGTCTAGCTATCTTTCTATCAGTGGATCAGTTTTCTTTCTGTCTGTCTGACTGTCTATCTATCTATCTATCTGATGATCTATTCGTTTATCTATCTGCCTATGTACTTGTCTTTCTATCTACCTCACTATCCATCTCGTCATCTTTCTGTCTGTGTATCTATCTATCTACCTGTCCATCTATCTATTTATCTATCTGCCTATCTATCTATCTGTCTATCTATCTACCGAATTATTTGTCTGATCATCTGTGTGTCCATCTGTCTATCTTTCTGTCTTTCTACCTGACTATCTATCTACTTATCATACTTATCTATCTGACTCTCGTTTCGTCTACCTATTTGTCTATCTATCGACCCATCTAGCCATCTGAATCTGGCTATCCAATTGTCTGTCTATTCCATCTATCTATTCTATCTATCTATCTATTTATCTATCTATCTATCCATCTATCTATCTATCTATCCATCTATCTATCCATCTATTCATCCATCGATGCATCTATGTATCTGACTATCCATCTAGCCACCCATCGATCTGACTATCGACTTGTCGATCTATCTGGCTACCTCTTTGTCTAGCCATCTTTCGTCTATCTATTCATTTACCTTCCAAATGTGCTTCGATCATGAAGTGTTTTGCATCTAGGTGTTTGGCCACTTTTGATAATTGGACCTTGCAAAGGTGTTCCGATCATCAAGTGTTTTGCTACTTTTGACCTGCAAATGTGCTTGGCGCGCAAGCGTTGTGCACATTTTGGCCACATAAATCACGAAAAGTGACGCGAAACGCAAGTGTTTTCCTACTTTTGTCTCCTGTGTTCAAAAAGTGTCAAAACGTGCTGTGTTTTGACACATTTGCTTCAAAATGTGCTTCTCGCCCTGGCCGCGTGCACTTTTTCGGACATGCAACTTTCAAAACTTGTTAAAAACCACGAGTTTTTGCGACTTCGGACGTGAGAATGTGCTTCGCGCGCAGGCGGCGTGCCAATTTTCATGATCATATGACATCTCCGAAAAGTGGCCCGAAACGCTAGTAAAATTGCAGTTTTTATTTTGGTACAAGATTTTATCTTAAAAATTTGCTTCGCGCGCAGGCAGCGTGCCAGTTTTGAGAATCATGAGTCATCAAAAGTGCTCCGAACATGCAGTGTTTTTACGATTTTGACTTCCAAATGTGCTTCGCGCCTAGGTTTTTTAACGATTTTGGAAGTTGCATCTCCCAAAAGTGCTCCGGAGCTGACATGCTTTTACGATTTTGACTTCCAAATGTGCTTCGCGCCTAGGTTTTTTAACGATTTTTGCACACACCTTCCGCCACAGTGGTCCGCACCCGCCTCTTTAGCGAGGCACCCTTCTGGCCCCTCATGATGCACAAAACTTTGCAAAACACAACATTTCGCGACTTTCCTAACATTTTGGCGCACTCGCACTCTCATCTTTCTCACGTCTCTTCTTTCTCACATTTGCATAGGCGATCTACCCTAGCTGAGTTGTCCATATTGTCGGAAGTTAGACTTCTAAACTTCCTTCGACTAATCACTTTTAATCAAGCAACCCACCATGAATAGGCAATCCAATCCCTGTCAGCGTTCGGATCGTCTGGACTGTCAAGCATCGGCATTGCTTTATATATTGCTTGCACCTGCAGGATGGGGGCCTGGAGCGACTCCGATGTGCTTGTAAGCGGGCATGGGTTTCGGCTTCTGTGAGATTGCGTGCAGCGATGCTTGGTGTTGCTGAATCACTTTTAAACAATTCCTCCCGCAATCATTTCAATTTATTTCAATTTTTTCCGTCTCCCACCAACAGGCAGGTTGAGCAAGGCTGCTTGAGTGTGCATCCCTGAAATCAATTGTAAACGCAAAAAGTTATACTTAATACCGTTGGTTGTCTTGAAACAATGCCGCAATTAATTTCTTTTGGAACGCGCTGTTCTTTTGCTTTCCGACGAGATTTTTTGGGACCAAATCATGAGGTTTTCATACATTATTCTTTCATGGCATTGTAATCTCGCCTTTTGTTCCCGGCGTTTGTATTGAATATTTTACAAGCTCGGCCCAAATGCGTTTGCTTGTGTCAATGCCCAGGAAGCTCTTGTCGAGGGACCTCCCGAAAGATGACAGAGACCAGCAAAGTTTGGAGGACAGAATGGCAAAGGATGGCGTAGACATGCATATAGGTTTTCGAAGCCAATTGATTTTGAGTTGTTTTCATCTATTTTCTGTCAAGATAAGTCAGGTCCCTCAAAAACATGTAGTATCATGTAGTATCTGTAGCATCGTTCAAAAGGCAGGTCCCTCTTTGATGTTTTGGGTGTGCCGCCTTGGTGTATCGCAGCTGGGCTTCAAGCTGTTCGTTGAGTTGAGAGGTTTTGACGGAGCCCATAAGGACGCGCTTGGACTCGCAACCTTTGCGAAAGAAATTCCAAGGCTCAAAGAGGACGGGCACTGGCAATCAGTCGGTGCTGCCATGGCTTTGAGTCAGGTTTGGCACCAAGAAGAGTCTAAGCCAACAAACCAGAGAGGTATGGAAAAAAAGCAGGGCAGCATCATATCAAAAAGTACTTTACCCAGGCCCACCCCCAAAGATCTCCAAAGCTGACATCATTTGCAAGATAGGAGGGTGAAAACTTGCCAGCATACAATCCTGACACATGAACTGGCATGCAACTCGAATAGTTTATTTGACCATGTTTGACTCGACTGAAACCCATAGCCACCCATTTTCCCAAAGAAGTCTTATGTATTTGTTAGTGTGCCATCTGAATATTCATCTAACACATGTTCAGTGAATCATGCGAGATGTGTTTTTGTGTGTCCTTATTTGACATGTGTATGGATTTATTTGGCATGTATCTGAAATTCTGCGAGTGTTCGCTGACATGATTTTTGAAGTTTTACTTGCATATGTTGCACAATTCGGACAATGATTCTGATGCGTTACTGGTTCGAGGTGATGTTTTCATTTGACTGACTGAGTCCAAAATAGTCGTTCGGACATGCTCACCGTATGTTGGCATTTTATCCTGACAACTCCTATGGCAAGTTGCCCTGACACATCCTGACACATATTCTGACGGGTTCTTTGGCAAAGCTGACATGCATTTGGTATTTGCAGAAGCTTGAGCCGCTCAATCTACTTGATTACGTGAACCACCAAAAAGAATAGAGAGCCCGAATTCAGCGCGCCTGTTCTCCTGTGATTGCACTGATGTGCCGTGGCTAGGAAGATCCAGCGATCACTAAGCTCCCAAAACTCTGGAAGAGAATGAGCCAGAAGGTCCTCTCGCCGCAAACAATAGATCAAAAAAGCATTTTCTTCAACAGGCTAATTACACAGTGTACATTTGCTTGTGTGTTGGTGCGTGTTTCAAGCAGATGCTTGTTTTTCCTCGTTAATTAGTCATGTTTCCACGCCGTTTGCCAAATTCGTAAAGCAGTGGGAATATATATTGGATTATATGAGTATATGAATCTGGAAAAAGCCTATAGACAAATTCTGGTCATTGTTGTAGCGTCGGTCACCTTGCTGCACTTCGAACTTGTGGTCACTGTGCCGAGGCTCAGATCGCAGCCCTGTCTTTGGACTACACCGATCTTTGTGGCGACCGCATGTCTGGAGCCGCTGCCTTGGGCACGTTGCTTGAGGCGAGGCGTTGCTTGAGGGCATAGTCTTTCTGTGTTCGATTCCTGTGGAACGCGTATGCTACACATGCTGCACACACATGCTCAGTGCATGCACGTGTGGGTCAGTCTGTTAGCTATGCTGAGATGCCATCAGTTTTCATTTCTGTCGGACTATTGTGGGCGTTCGTGGTCTCTGTAAACTGAGAGAAGCTGCTGACCGGTCTTGTTCTCCAACACAGATTTACATTTCTATTTGGTTAAGAATGGTCCAGATGGGGATGGGATAGATATGTAGATGAGAGATGGGAAATGCGGGAGAATGATGGGAGTGCTAGAATGATGCTAGAATGCTATGCCAGTAAAGGCCTAGTTTTTCCTCCACTTCGCTGTCTCGGCAGGCTGCAAGTGATGCAAGGATTGCGCCCAGGGGCGACCTCCCGCAACTGCCCGATCACACGTTGCAGACGCTGCTGTCGAGCTGGAGGGAGGCCGCTGATTTCAGTCACGGTACAATGTTTTCATCGGGTTTTCCCATAATATCCATGGGCTTTTTTCTGACATTTCTACTTGTGGATGATGTCATTGGTGCCAGCTGGCTTCACAAGTCTATTACGCAAAACAGCTTAGCTGTGCGCTCCTATTGGCCCCTTCCACATGTGGCAGTTTTCTTTTGATGGCATCCCATTCAGTGGTAGTCAGTGCATGTTGAAGTATGTTGAAGCAGTACAATTGAAATTAATTGAATGACTTGGAATCAAGGCGGCCGCCAGCAGTGGCTTCGACGCTGAATTTTGCAAGATCATCGAGGGCGAACATGCAGAGTTGAAGGAGCTGCTCGCCAATCCTGCTTTGAGAGGCCGAAGATATCCCTTCAAACAAAGTGCCCCAGAGACCTTTGTACTGGAGAAGCCTGAGCTTCAAAAGTACAAGTCACGACAAAGCATCGGAATGTATATGGAAAGGGCTTGAAGTCCGAACTTTATTGAGTTTCAGTCCTTAATGTTAATCTTTCATAATGTTTGCATGTCTTTAAGGTGTTCTTTTAAGAGCTTTTAAGTCTTCAATCATGTTTCCTTCCAAAAGTATCCAAAAGTTGTGATCACATGTGACCTCCATGCAGGCTCCAACATCATCAACATCATGGGCTTCATGGTGCATCTTCTGCGTAGCCGGCGCAACAACCACTTTCAGAAACTCGCATATGCCATCGCGGTCACTGGCCACATGGCTGGCTTCAGGTTGCTGCACCTTGCAACGATAAAGGATGCACTGGTCATGACCGTCGCAGAACGGCAGAAGTCGGATGTGCCGCTTGACCGAAGGTCTTCAAAGGTCTTGAAAGACTCAAAGACTTCTTAAAAGACCTCTTTAAAGACCTCTTAAGAATTCTGAAAGACTTGGATCTAAGATACTCCTTTTGTCATACTCAGTTCAAGATACTCAGGTTTTGATTGCAGGTGCAATCCTTACTGTCCATGCAGATCTCAGGGGATGAACATCCAATCGGAAAGCTGGTCCAAGAACTGCGTTGAAGCCAAGGAAGGTTGTAGAACGTGCATGGCATGCATTCTTCTACACTTTTGGAGCTGTGGCAGCTCCATACCTGGTGGCACAAGATCGCTTGGAAGAAGTAGCAGTCTCTTGGTAAGTGCAACTTTCCCACCTTTACCCTGACATGCACGCAGGATGCTTGATCGCACTTCCCCAGCAACTGAACACGTGCGTGACAGCACGTTGCCGCATCCGTGTCCAACAGCCAATGCCAATGATTAAACAAATGTCAATCTTATCTCTCGCTGCATGATGTTCAAACATGTTTAATGGCCACCCGTTTGTAGCTTTCGAAGTCCAAAGCGATGATGATGATGATGATGATGATGATGATGATGATGATGGTGATGATGGTGATGATGGTGATGATGATGATGATGGTGATGATTGGGCAACTGGCAACTGAATGAGAACACCTGTCACTGCGTAAAATCGGAGTTGCAACAACATATCAATGCGAAAACTGATCTTTGGCAATAGCTCTTTTTCACACAGATTTACAAGAAAACTTTGGGGTACTGTAAATCCGTTTGCCGGTTCACAATTTTGTCCACAAGTGAGGTCGGATGGGTACATGAAGCAAATCCAACTCGCATGAGATGAACCAATGTTATTAGCCTTAGCTCCTTGCCGCTGATGGAGAGGTAAGCAGGTCCAGAACCACCCATGCCCTCAATAGACACAAAGCCCCTATAGGGAGAGCTTGTTGACAGGCAGCCTGCTTTAAGCAGCAAGGGCCGTGTTAGACCTTGGTGCATCCAGGCAAAGAAGCAACTGGCACCAAACGCAGGATTGACAAGTACAAGAATATGACTAAGAATTGATGGTCCAAAATCTTTACTTTTTCTTTGCAGTTGCTCAAATATCCTCTCTTGCGAGGTCCCAGGTAGGTCACGTGGGGGCAGACTGTGCCCTGACAGTGCCAAACGCCAGAATTGTTCCTGGGACTGGCTCCAAGACCACTCCCCAAAAAACTATTGCTTGTGCGAATCCGGAAAGAACAAGAATGAACATACGGATCAACATGAGAATGAAGATAAGAATGAATCATAAGAATGAATCATAAGAATGAATCATGAGCATGAACAGAATCATGAGCATGAACAGAATCATGCGCATGAACAGAATCATGAGCATGAACAGAATCACGAGCATGAACAGAGTCAACACAATTAAACCGGGACTGAGACATGTTGCGACGCACTTCCCAACAAGCGGCTTCGACAAAACCTTGGCTCAACAGTCTTGCGATGCTCGTGACATCTCGTGACCCTGAGGCTGCCACGGCTTCTGCCCTACCAACTCCCGGCGGCGGACCGCATGGCGCAATTGCAGCTGTTCATGGCACCGCGCTGTTGGAGATGAGTTTCTAGCCCCAGTCCATGTCAGTAGCCTAACAAGGTAAAGACGATGATGATCATTACAATATGGGTACAATGATATCACTTTTGTTTTACGGTGTTGTCGTATGACTTGGCACCTTCTGTTTCAGAACAATGTTCATCATTTTTATGCGTGAAACATGTTCAGTTGAGTTGCCTGGGGAGTTGAAATCAGATAAGATACATCCCAGTCAATCCACCACTCAGAGTTGCTTCAGCGGAAAAAGGATGATGCTTTATAGATGCCTGTGGTAGGTGCATGGTGGCGGTTGGCTTTTGGGCCTGTGCTTTGATGCGGGTATGCTAAAACCGAGGAGAGCACACATATGCATATGCAGTAGGTACATATTCATAGGATTCGTATTCAACACGATTAGTTCACATAAGATGCATTAGTGATTAGTACATGATTAGCACAGATATGGAATCATGAATGCATATTATGTACATGTTCTTCATATGGGTACTGTAATCATGCTTGCAGAAGGAGCTCAGTGCCTGGAGCCAAGGTTTGCGCATTTCACACCCGAAAGGTGATACTGTGCCTGACGAATTGCTAGCAAAGCTACAAGGCAGTGACGCTGTTCGGGTCGGCAAGCCATGGCAAGCCATGGGAAGCCTGTAGACCTTCTATACATGTCTATGCCGCCCAACTGATTCCCTGTGAGGATGCCGCAAGAGCATGACACATGGAAGCACTTGGGTTTTCTTTAGCCGCTAAAGCCTACCACGAAACATCATTTTAAATGCTTTTAATTAAAGCCAGCCAAAACTGATGGAGAATGGCATGCGGTGAGATTGCAGTTGAGAAGCTGTTTGCAAGACTCCTTTGCACAGAACATTGCACGAGCCACGTGGATTTTGTCACACCCATGCAGTTCTCATGGCCCTGCCAGACAACCGCCGCAGCTTAATCCAGTGTGCCCAAGATGATGCTCAAGTCTACTGCGGGTTTCTGGCAGCTGTGTATGCCAGCAGTAGCGAGGACGCCGAGAGCCACGCTTTGTCAAGGTATGGCACGACCAACACAGCAAAACCTTGATGCCCCTTCAGTTCCAATACCTTTGAAACATAAAGTGAACACAGGAGAATCATAGGGGAGATGCAAGTTTTCGGGTTTGCCTAGGAGGACCCAGAGAGGGTGTCCTGGCTGAAGAAAGCAGCCCTGGTACCTGTCTCCGTGGCAGAGCTTGCGCTCAGCACAGGTAGCTCGGATCAGACTAACCAAAAATTGGATTGCTGTACAACGTTTTTGGCTTTGGGTGATGGAATGCTCCTATGGTCATTAGTATTGATTTGATGCCGCAATGTATGCACCCTTATTGCACCCTTGATCTTTGAGGTGAAGGAAACGGTATTTTGCTGGGACAACTTTACCCCCTGCCCAAATGCCCCACTGCTAAGGTACTGCGTGCTTACACTACAAAAGAGTTGTGAAGCAGAGTCCTGCCTGAGACATCCTCCGACCTCTTTCATGTATTTTCATGTTGCATCGGCTGTGTGTTTTTTTTGTGCAATGGGTGTTCTTTGATGCCTAATTCCCTGGAACATGAAGGTTGATCTGAGCAGATCTCAGTAAGCTCAACAAGCTCCGATTGCACGATTGCACCACCCGTTGCTTAGCCTAGGAGCTTGAAGGGTGACTGGATCGCTGGAGGTAAACTGCTGCGGACAGGACTGGAGATCTCCATGAAGAACGTGGCAATCAATCTGAGGAGCTGCTGAGCTGAGATAGGCTGAGAGACGGTTTGTGGATGCCTCCAGGGCCTTTAGGATCAAACTTTACCGCGATTCTAAGAATCTGGGAGATGGGTGTATATGTCTTGGGAACACCTACTATTAAACCCAAGACCTGGATCAAGAAACTCCTGCTCTTTTTTTTTGTTTTGTTGTGGCCTACTGTAGAACATACCCCGGTTGCAAGTGTTTTTTCTTGATGATTTCTGGGGTATCCTGTGTTCTTACAAGTTTTCAATTGTCACCATCAACAATTGCAATTAACCACACAAAACACAAACAAAATTCCAATCCAAATTCTTTGTTTGATTTTGTCGGGGAGAGGTTGGCAACAGGAAAAAGTCCAAACAGGTCCAAAATAAGCGGCGCAAAGTCAAAAATGCTCAAGATACATGAAAAGTTGAAGCTAGGAATCATTCAAGAAAGGCCACCTTGTCACTTTGAAAAATGCATCTTGTCTTCGAAACCAAGGTCTGGGAACCACTCGCTTCAGCGAAATTCACCAACGCTTAGCACAACTACGAGAGTACGAGCCTCCCTGGGACGACCTTTTAGACATGGCGTGATTTTACAATTCCTTACGGAATTGGCATAATTGGCCATGCAAACTGATGCGTTCTTGCCACTATGCTGGTTCCATCTCAATTTCATGGATTGAGTTCCGTGAAGATGAGAGAAGATTGATACAATTGGTACTGTACTCCAAATTGTACTCTATGTACACCTCTCAGCTCTCAGCATTTGCCTGTCCATGAGCTTTGCCATGAGCTTTGCCTCTACAGTTCCTGCTTTGTTTTACCATGTTTGAGCTTGTTTCAATGCTTGGCCCGCTTGGCCATGAGCCTTCCAAGAGCTGACAGAAAATGGCGCCAGGCCCTGCTTTTCTTGGCCGTTTAATGTGTACTCTCAGCACCAGTGGGCAAACGCCCCAAAGATGTACTCTCGCCCCAAATTTTCCATAAGATGGTCTCATTGGAAAATTTACAGTCGGAGACCATCAGAAGGCCATGGGGAGAAGGTGCTCCAAAGGTGCCCCAAGGAGAGGACCATATAGGGATGTGTTGATTGGATCTGCTGCTCAGACCGCCAGGTCTCAGCAACGGAAGCGGCCTTGGGATCAGCTTTGCGCATGAAGGAGAGGGCACAAATGATAGGAACGCACTCTTCGGGAGTAGGAACCATGGATTTTGAGTGTTGAAACATGTTTAAACGATATTGGTGGCTGGAAGCCTTGTTGAAGCAAACAGAATAAATGAAGATAAATGACTTTGCCAACATGGAGACACATAGAGATGTCATGAGAGATTCTGAGAGCTTGTCGATGTATATATTAGAACCTCATAGAATGTATTCTTTTGTAGGCACATCGCATGCCATACAACACGGATTTTTGCCATGGTATGCCATAGTCTTCAGTTCTGCGGTAGTTTTTCCTTTGCCGGCAGCATGAGTACAAGTCTTGTGTAAGACTGAGTGTGCTTAACCTAGAAAGTAGCAATACTATACAACACTTACATCATGCATCTTGCTGAGCTTCTTTTTTTGCAAGTCATTTGCGATCCTTCACACGTCAGATGCCATTTGTCATCCATCATTATCCATTAGTATCAGCTTCGTCATCCTTCATCACAATCATCATCCCATTGTCACAATCACGAGCGCCTATAGCCATTATCATGATCCGCACCCACCCATCCATACATCCGTCCATCAATCCATTCATCATCACCATCATCACCATCATCACCATCATCACCATCATCACCATCATCGTAGAATCATTCCTCATTTTCATATGGTCTTAATTCCAATGATTTTCATTTTTCAAAGAAGTTCCGTGAGATTTTCTTCGGCTCCTCCAGGGTGATCTGGACGAAGCCCTGGTGACCTGGATCGCCATGAGATCTCGAGATGTCACCACTTTCTTTCATGGCGCAGGATTTTGCACCCACAACTTGTCCAATGTGGCTCACATGGCCTACACGTGGTAGGCTTTCCACAGCCACTGAGGTGCTTCTGTCCGAATGTGAGGAACAGATTTGCAAACATTTGGGTCATTCTCATCCGCAGGCGAGGTGCTCAAACAGCTTGCGCTGATGGACAGTTCTTCTCGTAGGGAGACCAGTCCGAAGATGTCTCGACAATTGCTTGACACTTTTACGTTGGAGCCATCGAAGGAATTTAGCTTCGGGACACTGGCATGGCTTCAATATGGCATGCGCAAAAATGCAATCACGCAATTCTAAAGAATTTTGGGGTGTGAGGAATGTGAGGGCATGCATAACGTAATTGTGTGTGTGTGTGCTATTGTTCGTTGCTTTGCAATTCTCATTCATGTATGTTTTGGCCAGGCATTGCATTGCAAAGGGAGCCTTGGCTTAGCATATGCAGCCAAGGGGGAGAAAAAGAAGGCGCAGTTAGGACCTTCATAGGGTCACGCATATCAAAATATATGGTCAAGAATGGTCAATATATGTCTTAAGATGTTTCTTGTCCATGCCTTTGCTTCACGTTGTTTTTGGTTCGAAGATGTGAACTTGCTGGTTGGTTCCAAAATTTGGCAGGCTGCGCAAGTTCACAAGCAGCTCACTGCGCAGTTGCAACAGATCTCTGCGAAGCAGCTCACTGGAGTGTGCCTTTCTCTTTGCCAATTTGAGACATAGAGAGAACTCATTTGTAGGTATACCCTGAGTCAGAGGTTTGTGATGGGCTACGGAGATTCAAAAATCCTCAAGTGTCTTGGAACATGGTGAGGTACTCCGAAGTCGCCAAACTGGAGCTACAACTTAAAGACCAGCTTCCGAATGCCAAGGCACAGGACTAGTTGGCACCAAGCTTTCATGCGCGTGTTCTTGGGCGAAGGTGGATGGCCACAAGAAAATTGGCAAGCAAATGAAATATAATGAAATCACAAATTCGTCATCAAAAGCTGAAAACTTTCGAGATGCATCGTTGTGCCATGGTATTCTCCATCAGATGTGTCGGTATGTCGTGGTATGCGGCATGCTTCCCTTGCAGTTTGTCAGGTTCGCCTGCTGGGCTTCTGTGCTCGCTGCGCTTTCTGTCGGATGCCAACTGTCAGCAAGGGGCAAGGGGGCCACAGAAGGAAGCTAAGGAAGCTAAGGAAGGCAGGGATTCCATCTCTAAGAATGGCTAAGAGATGCTAAGAGGAATCATAGGAGGCTAGAAAGCCAGTCCCAGGACAAGCAGAAGAGCCTAACATAGCGGGCCTAGCCCATAAATTTCAGCACCTGCTTAAACAATGACAAAGCAACGTTTCCAAAGCGTGGCACCGCCTGCAGGCGTGAGTTTAGAATCACATGCACGGATTTGTTGCATTTCAAACACATGTTGCAGAGATTTACCGACACCTATCCAAGTGATTTCGAGCTTTTGCCAAGGGACCTACATTTTGAAAGGCTTCATTTGAACATGTTTTGACACTTGATGCAGGCAATGCGCACAAATGTTCCAGACGCATACAGATGCCACTGAAATCCCCCCAGCATTACCCCGACTTCCTTTTCTGTTTGGAACACAGTGCCGGCACTTGAGGATTCGGCCATTGCACGGCAAGCTGCACGAAGACTGAAAAAAAACACGCGCCGTGGTGCGTCGCGTTCCTCCAAAGAAATTGCTTGGGCATTGAACGACCTCGAGGGATAACATGAGATAACTCAGGAGGCATCACAAAAAAATCCTCAGCACCACGCCATGCAGCACCATGGCGCCGTCCAGGCTGGCCCGGCTTTCACAACAAAGATGGAGCAGCTGCGAGAGCACGGAGCCCAGGAACAAAAGAAACAGCATCAAGCAGCAATCTGTTTGGAATAATCTGCTTTTAGGGAATGAGAATTAGATTTTTAAGAGAACCACTAGAAACGAGAGGATGAGAACAAGAGCATGCAAATGGATGCGAAAAAGCTGCTAATAAGCAACAACAAGCAGATACATCAAGATACTGAAGCAGATTGGTTGGCATGATTTTTGCCTACTTAAACCCCTGAATGTTGCTGATGGCAAAGCTCAGATGGAGCATGAAAGGTGCCTTTCCGGTACGGTGCTTGGTGATGTGAAGTGCTGCCTGTCGCTCCAGGGAAAACACCTTTCCCACAGAGTTGATCTCTCCCTGGCATGGGACTGAGCTGGGCCGAGCCGATGCACAGGGGACATCGCCACAGCGTTCCCAGTACCCGGTTGTCCATCCACTCATCGATGCATTTCTGACATGTCTAGGCCCTGCACCATTAACATCCCTCAATGCATTTTAGAAATGTTTCATACCTTGATCCATTCCCCAGTGTAGTTACAAATTTTAGGTAGGAAACATCAGGAAAGATCGGGAAACCATCAGTCTCTCTCTCAGGGAAAACACCTCCATGGATGAACAAAGCAGGGTTTCACTGGTGAAACGCTTTCCGAGGCCTGAAAAGGTGCCTGACGCCGAAGACTCAGCTGCCCTCATTGGTGAAAAAAGATGCAACTAACATAGGCGTTTCTCAAAAGAGGGAACCCCCAAAAATCTAAAAATGGTTGGTTTATTGCTCTAAATAAGCAATATTGGATGAATTGAGGGTGCTAACATCAACCAACCACATCGCCCTCACCTTTTCGGAAGGTAGATAGGCCTTTTTCTCAAAAGCTGGGCGGTAAATTGCAGAGACTGAATTTCATGCAAACACAAAGCCTAACTGGATTTCAACTTTTGCTATCTCTGTTTTGTTTGGACTTCGTGCCTGTACGGGAAGCAAGGAAGGAAGAGGAACAAAGGGAGGAAAATAGGACTATTAGCTGCTGCGCCACAAAGAAGAAGATGGAATGATAAAGACTTGAGATGATGAACAAGCGTGACATAAAAGCTCAGGTGAAAGAGCAGAAATTGGAGGTGCAATGAGAAAGGACAACAGAAGTGAGATGAGGACATAAAAAACAAGCATCATGGAAGGTGGACAGGTGATGAAAGAAGATAAGGTTGCACGACTAGACTCACAAGAGTCCAATATATAATATATATTGTATTGATTAATTAAATATATATAGCAGCGAGATTCAAAAGAAGATGATTATGCGACTGGTGAGCAATTTAGATATGATTCCATTCCGGACGTAGAAGAAAGTGACATACAGGGAGACGAAATTGTTTGATGGAAGAATACCGTGGAGAGAAGGATAAGGGAGATAAAAGCAAAAGGAAAGGAAACAAACAAAATATGGATGGAATGGGCAAACACAAGTGAGACAATGCAGATACAAAAGGAAGATAAGGTTTTAATTACAAAAAGGTGGCAGCTGGAAAGAATCTTGGAAACTGAAATGAGGCAAAAAGAACAGGCAAGACTCCACTTTGTTCCAGCCTTGACAACCGATGACAACCGCTTGCATGAGGCTATGCTGAAGTTACTCTCCACCAGCGTGAAGCGGAAGGTGAGGATGTGCTGTTTTACCTTGGGGGTGATGTGGCCTAGCAACACTTCAAGGCATGTAAAGACCAGTGCGAGATAGTGCGAGTTCAAATGCATTTTCAGTTTTCAGGTTGCCGCATCTATTGCGGTGCATCCGCCAAAGCCTTCTCCCTAGCACGGCCTACCTTTCGATATGTTCAAGCCAGCTCACACATCAGACTCACCAAAGGATTTGCTGAGGCGGTTGGCAAATGAGACTCATAGAATGAACAAATGAGACTCATGTTTCGAGTTTGTAATGAGCATTCGGCACCCTTGGGGTTCAGTGTCACGGCGTGCATTTGCTTTGTGAATTCGCGTTTGCCTTTGAACGTGTATTTTGGTCGGCGCAACCCGATCGCACATTGCATAAAAACTTGCGCAACAAAGCGGTGAGGTATTATGCGCTGATCATGTTCCTCGCAGAGTGGCTAAGATGTCCAGCGGCCTTCAAGGCTGGAGCAATAAATTTGCGGGAACAATCTTAGCGACACTTTTGAAAAGAGGCTGCAAATATCTGCAAATCATGATTGAACACATGTTCAGGCAATGAACGTCTATGTGGTGTTCCAGTACAAAGAGGACAAGTGCAGCTGACAGAAGCTTCTGTCAATGCTTTTGAAAGCTGCTGTGTGCCATGTCCCACTTCCGGATAACGTTTGTTGTGTTGAGGATTTAGACTTGTTCCGGGAAGCAGTGAGCTGCACAAGTCCGGACCCGAGTTTCCAAAATCTAGTGTTGAAACCGGGAGCGACTGAGAAAGAACAGAGAGAGCTCTTTGTTTTCAACCCCCATTTTTAGAATTTCGCTTCCACATGTCAAAGTCGATGTGAAAATGCATTTGGTGGTGCGTCTTTTACGGCTGAAATCCCCACCCTTCGCCACTCAGTTCCGGGAACTCCAGAGCTTTGGGTTCCTGTCGTGGCCAAAACGCCCAAGAATGGATGGCCGGGACCAAAGTTGCATCATGTGCAGGGATGTGCAGGGTGATAAAACAGCGACCGTGGGCATTGCTTGCATATGCCACGGACACCAACTGTAGGTGAATATGCTTGGTACATCTTGGTACCCCTAGCTCTCAAGACATTTGATGACATTTGAGCAAACGGAAGTTTAAAGTTTAATCCCACATGATTCCGTGTGCGCCAGCAGGGAATGAACTAGCACGGCGTTGCGCCTTGAATAAACGGGGAGCTGTGTTTAGCATTTGCTAGTGCTGTAAAATTGAGGCCTCAAGCATTTTCACTGGGCAATCAGTGCCTTGTCCAGATCTAATGCTTTGACAGCTTGAGTCATCTTGGATTTCGTGCATTTGGCGAATGGATGCGCGTGGCATGAGTGCATCCAGGCTTGAATAAAATACCAAACATGTTTGGTGTGCAGTAATGCAAATCAGTATGGAGCAGCGGAAAAACAACATTCACGTGCAAAGCCTCTGGTGGTCCATATAGGAGCCGTATTTGAATTGAACGGAATTCAAATCTACTCGTGTCTTTTCACTGAGTGATTGCTCATTTGCTAGTGGTGAGAGAAGTCAGACATGACACGCTTGATTCAATGGTTGGTAATTTTGGACAGGTACATCGCAGCATACAAGAAGTACTTTGGTGCTGCATTGCACGTATTGCCTTGGGTGGCATTGGGTGACAGAGCGGCCAAATCGGCTTAGATCATGCTGCGAAACCAGTTGCGCCATGTTGCATCCAGAAATTTGGTTGATGACTTTCCATGGTGTGTGTCATCGTTTGCACTTGTTCCCTTAGATTTTTCTTTTATGGCTTGCCAAGATACTCGTGCATGCCGTCCACAGCAATGGCTCAAGTAGAGCCGCAGATAGGCCGGGGTTGGTGAGACAGTGCCATGGAAGGCACAAATCCCACAGATGGCAGCGAAGCTTTCGCCACTTGATGAAGATCGGTCAGTTTTCAAAGGTTCAGTTAGGGCTTGCAGCTGCATGCTTTTGGGCATGGATTTTTGAGCCCAAACTCTTATTTTGTAGGATCGACTTGGTCAAAGGTAGTTATGCAGAAAAAAAGTGTCAGTGAAGGATGTCATTGCAGCTGCTATATGTAAGCCAGCGAGGATGGAAGGTGTTCAGTGATGCCGAAAGCTGAGGTCACCTACGGCCGGGGCTTGTTGAAGATCTTCAATGCCGGGAAGAACTTTGGATTTATTTCCCCAGTCTTCAAAGGTGAAGACACCGAAGGTCCACCGCTCCCTTCCTCAGTTGATGAAGGCCTGACCTGGACAGTCCTGGACATCCTCCCACTTCAGAGGTCTAGTTGCAAGGCATCCCATGTTGTACCTTGATTCTGCAGTGACAAGCCGCGGCTTTGCTGGAGGCATTTGGTTCTTCGGGAACCATTCGTTGCCTTATCGTGTAAGTTTGGGGGTTGAGCTCACCTTTGAGATTTGGGAGAACTCACAGGCTGGAAGGGTTCATTGCACTCAAGCGGTTGCTTGGAACA
This sequence comes from Symbiodinium kawagutii, assembly GCA_009767595.1. Classification (NCBI taxonomy): domain Eukaryota; class Dinophyceae; order Suessiales; family Symbiodiniaceae; genus Symbiodinium; species Symbiodinium kawagutii. Next base: position 461,143 of record VSDK01004006.1, on the reverse strand, counting down.
CATTGCAGAAGCTTGCTCGAAAGGAATACGCTGTCAGGCTCCGTTGCACGACTTTTAATTCAGGGCAGCGGAAGCAAAGACATTGTCATGCCGTCATGCCTGTGCCTACATTATGATTTTACATGTGGCTACATGTTTGTTTTGTCATTCTCGCAAGTCGTCATATGCTTACTATTTTCGAAGGGTTAGATTCGAGAAGCCACTAGAAGTTGGACCCATTGCGCTGCATGCCATTCCGTTCAGGGAAAAGCACAAGCGAGGAGCGTCCAAGTGACGTCAGAACCAAGCGCGGTCATACCAGTGGAGCAGAAGCAGGAGGGGAGACGAGGGGAGCACAGCGGGCTGAAAACTATTTGCCAATTGCAGGCCACTCCATTCGATTAGTTGAAAGCACTTAGGCACAGTGTCTTCAGCACAACATACCCACACCCGATTGGGGACTCTTGTCTTCCGATTCTGCACCGTGTTCCCCCCTGCAATCCAGAGACCGGCTACGCGCTGGAATGTTTGGGGCAATGTTTGCGGTTGTATGGAAGGCATGGCCAAGCAAGTTCACAGAGATCCACCGCATGAAGAGGGATGATATACCTTCGGTGCATTGATCATTCATGCGTGGTCTCAGGGATCTCCCTGCACAGATGTCCGGGATCATCTTGAATGATTCAAGGTGTGAGTGCATGTGAGTGCTAACTTTACAGTATTTGTCTTTGATCATATTTGATGTCCGATGATTGGTCTTCAACGATCTTAAAAACTGAGCGGTATGAGCGGTGAAGCTCGCACTTTCGTCTTGGCACCGTGTGCCGGGGTTGATTGGCCAGTGATGGAGTTGTGTACTCGAGGCAAATTAACTCTGATGACTCCTATGTCTGTGTTGAGACTACCTTGCTCGTGACTTGAAGGAGATCCAACATTACCAGCAACCTTACCAGCAACCTTACCAGCAATCTGGGCGTATGCGAGAGCAAAAGCAGAATCTTCACCCCAACGAGCCAAGAGTCATCTACCCATCTGTCTATGTGTCGGATGTGCCAGTGGAATGGAACGAGGCAAGACATAGACAGAGGGAAGGGCATGGAAGATCGTGGAAGGGCTTTCCCAAGTCAATCGGAACCCGGTCATTCCATGAGAAAAGCAAATCCATCAATTCCTCTGTCGTCTTTGGCAGCAGTTTTCTACAAGTTTCTCACCATTTCTCTCTGTAGAAAATTCATGTTTTCTCAGTGGGTTTTCTGATCGGATTTATCCACGTTGAAAAACAGCAAGCACAGGCTGCCATCAGAAAGCTGCATCGGCAGCTTGGGCTGAATCCAGACACCATCATGGGCTTGAAGTTCTTACCTTTCACAGAGGTCTCCTTAGGCGGGCACAGTTCGCTTCGGTGCAGTTGATGAGTTCGCAGTGTGCCTTGAAATTCTGACAGCTCTGCGAGTTCAGAAGATGGTTATGACATGTTATGATATGTTATGACTCGTGACATCTCGTGACTTGTATTGACTTGTTTTGTTTCAAAGAAAGGTCTCTTTCCATGTCAGGTTTGGCTGGCACCAAAGGGGAGAAGCAAGCGACGCCAGTGACGGGATCTGTGATTTTGCGTTACCTGAATGAGGAGGCAGCCAACGCTGCAGTCGAGCGGCTGAAAGGCCATCCGATTCAGACTTCCTCCGGAGTAACGAAGCACTTGGGTGCCAAGCACGCAACGCCGCCGAAATGGGTGGTACAGAGGAAACAGCAGGAGGACGAGGCCGTCAAAACACTGATGAGTTGCCGTTTGAAGGTTTGAACGTGTTATGAAGTGCAGTGATGTGAACATGATTGAACACAATCATGCAGGATTGAGTAGCATAAGCCATGCCTATGCAATGAAGTGTCCAGATTCCGTCAAAAATATCGTCAATTGATTATGTATTCGAGTGCCGGTGAGGTCAGGGAATATGGACAAAACCACGAAAAACGATGGGGTACTCACAAAATAGCGATAACTTTTGGATACCTGTTACCTGTATATTGATGGATTCTATTTACTATCTTTACCTATGTAGCATTCAGGCTCATTTCCTGGTGTGCAGCGGCAACGGTGGAGTTCACCAGATGGGAAGAAGTGCGGTGGGAGAGCGGCTTTCCTTTTTCTCAACAGATTTTAGCGATAACCCGAGCGACAACCTAGCGATGACCAAATTTTAACGAAGTATGCCCCGTACACTCCCAGGCCCATGTGGACAAAGGAAACATGCTCGCCTGCAGCCAGAAGAAGCGGCAGCCAAGAGAAGTAAAAAGCTAGAAAGAAGACAGCTTTCTATGAAGAATGAAGAATAAGATTGGGACCAGTAACCATGACTTTTCGCAGTGACCACGAAGTTCACCAGACCCCCAGACCTATTTAGACATTGCAGGATGACAACACACCATGACCACCACAATGATTAGGGTCATCACCGGTTCTTTTTAGTGTCCATTTTGATAAGGCAGACCCCAGCCAAGGAGACAGAGAACAACCAGAACCAATCAATTGTATAAGCCATGTCAATATACTTAAAATGATAAGAAGTTGTGTTGCATGTCATGGATGTACAAAGCATTGTAAAACGATAGGGCACACACAAACTGCCCGATTGTACTTCCACGAGCCAATTCTACTATATCTTGACCGTACTTCACATTTCTTCCAGAAAGTTTTGTTCCTTGTGTTCTTCCTGCCCAACCGTGCCATGATATGCCGCCTGCAGGCCAAGAAGATCACAGGTCATCATAGTGTTGAGAAGTCGCAGGGACAGAAGCTGAAGACTTCTGAGGGTCAGAGCCAAAAGGTGTCCGGGATCGTGCACAGAGTTTCCATGGCTGGCTATGGCGTGATCAAATCACCTGAATGGGGTGAAATCCTGTGGCGACAATTTGAGCTCCCGACCAATCTACGATGTTTGCAGTTCACCGACCGGGCAAAGTTCGTCGGACAAGTGGAGCACAGAGAAGAGTACCGACGCCTCAAGGAGAGAGCTGCTAGGGAACAGGCTAAAAGGAGAAGGAAAGAAGAGAGCAAAGAAGAGAGCAAAGAGGAGAGCAAAGAGAGAAGGAAAGTAAAGTGGAGTATCAGAGAATAAGAGGAGAAAGGAATGAAGTAAAGAGAGCAAAGTGGAGCGTAAGAGAATAAGAGGATAAAGAAATGGAATTAAGAGCAGCGGAAAGAAAAAAGAAGAGTGAAATAATAGGAGGATGCAATGATTTACTTGACATTTCCAGACATTTCCTCCTGGAGCTTGTTGCATGAGCTGAAGTATCAGGGTTCAGGTTTATTGTGAGCATCGACATGTTGATTGCCATCCGCATTGGCTTGTTGGGTTGGGGGAACTGAAGAAAGCGGAAAGAAGAATGCAACACACACTTGACTTGATCACAACTCAACAGGACCCCTTTTTTCGATCTTGTGAAATACCCTAGTAGGATCTAGTAGGTAGGTATAGTAGCTACTACAGGGCACAAAGAAGTCTAGAACAATCATTGGGATAACTACAAAATTCCACCAACTATAGTTCACAGCGGTTCCAAAATGCCTCACCCCCAGACCTTTCGAGGGTCTTGTGGCCATTTTGGCTTCACAGGAAATGGTGGGAAAGCAGGTGGATGCTGAGCTCTACAAGTTGCCGGATGGGCAACTCCGTGCTTCACATGTTCGAGCGCTACGTCCTGTGTTGGAAAACGCTGATGAGGAAGGCATGCCAGCCCTTGAGAACCAAGGGGATGAGGACCGAGGATCATAAGCACACAGGTCCACAGGTGGGATAATGAACAGTTTCAGTTGGCCCAATTTAGCTCGTTTAGCTGAACACACTTGATTGCTGAACTGTACATCGCACAGTTCACTATTCTTGACCTATACACACATGTAAATATTTCTATATCTATATATATATATATATATATCAAAGCATGGCAATCTATTTGTATATTTTTCAAATTATACACTCAAACAGATTCATACACCCGCAGGATGATATGTGTCTTGTAGTTTTCAGCAGGTTTTGAAAGGCGCACTTACAAGTCAATGGCGGCTGAGGGGTTGACTTGTGCACTGCCACCAGGTGCCACCAAGCTTCCCTCCTGGTATGCCACCATTCGGCCCTGGGATGCCACCGTTCATGGATCCATCCTTTGCCATGCTGGGTATGCCTCCACCATGGGCTATGGGAAACTCGGCAGTCACCTTGTAACGTTCTCGAAGTCCAAAGGCGGAAGTATGAAAGCTTTACATTCAGATTCTATGTATTTCTATGTTTTATATTTGAAAGTTCTGAAACGCTGTTGGCTCAATTCAGCTGGATAGCCGCTACATGATGCTACATGCAAGCAGACGTAAAAAGGCTGAATGAGAAAGGTGGACTTGTTCAGTGATGTTCAGGGCAGTTTGACCATACATCATGTCGACATGGTCCCCGGCTTGTATCTCCGCCACTCGCGCCACTGTTGGGTGATATAAGGACGAAAAGAAAAGAAAAAAGATAAGAAAGACAAAAAGGACCTGGGTTCTGCGAATGGCCACCGCAAGCAGTCTCAGGCAACACTCAGTGCATTGGCAAGTCAGATTCAAAGTCACTTATTATGCTTACTCAGTACTTGCAGTAGTTTTCCCAGGACAAGAAGGAGAAGAAAAAGAAGAAGGATAAAGGAAGAGGCTCTGGCTCATCAGAGGCAAGACCTAGGAAGAGGAAGATTGACGACGATGATTTCTAGACTTCAGCGAGCCCTGGATGCGAGCCAGAGGTGAAAAAAGTGCTACGAGCTATGCATTCACATTTGCAGACGCAAAGACGCAAAGGTCAAACCTTTGTCACAGATCTCCTGCGGCAGCACATGCGGGATCACCACAACAAACGTAGGAAAAGATTCCGAAAACGTGTTTTGTAAGTTGGGGCTTTCATTGGGTGCGCAGGGCCAGACGCCGGGAAAGTGCTTGAATTTGCCAGGTTTGGCTGCAATAATGGATCTTGGAAAAGAGGATGGGTTGCGACCAGTCAGCTCGGCTCTGAAGCTTTGTTGACGACAAGGTGTTCAGCTTTCAGATTTTGCAAATGGGACAAGCTTATCACCCCTTGTCTTTGGTCACAAAATTCTGCGCCATTTCTTTGCCGCTGGGACATGCAAAAATTCCATTTGATTTTGCCACAGGAGTATGGTCTGATGATGGACTCGGAGATAGGAATCTATGGTATGCGTAGTCAGGCGCCATCTGCAAGATTTGGTCAGGTCAAGGTTCCAACAAAGAAGCGAACGCAAAGGACTGATAAGATAAGAAGCACATATTATTGATTCTTGACCTGATAAGCTGATAAGAGAGAAGACTGAGAGAAGCATAGATCGACTTTAGCTAAAGGGGAAGTATGGAGAAGCTCTTGCATTTTTGCAGAGTAGTCTTAATGCGTTTTAATCCGGCAAGGATCTGCAAGGTACTCAAAGCATTTGCACTTTGCAAGGCGGAAGTTTCTATAGGAAAGGGGTGCCTCAGGGCCTTAGAACAGCAGAGGGAAGCACACTATATTGATAAGTCGACAGGGGTGCAGTGATCGTTCCTGATCGATCCATCCTTTCCTTTTAAGTTGTGCTCTTTGTCACTTCTCTATCTTTGGCTGTGCGCATTTCAACAATTGAGAATGATGAACTGATGATCACTGGAATTTTCAATGCCCAACCAACAGCGAACCCAGAGACCTCTACTACAGCTATTTATACAACTTCAATCACGGGGTGCAGGGAATTGGGCGCTTTGCAGGGCCGCAACATTTGAAAGACGATTGGGCAAGGGCACTTCGGGCTGTGGATTGCTTCGCAGGTTGCCTGCACAACTTGTGCGTTCGCAGCCTGTTCAATTGCGCGCACGTAAACAAGGTTTGCAAACATCCTTGAGGGCATTGAAACTTTCGGTATGTCTTGGGCCCTGTGGAGAAGCCTCACCGCACGACCTTTTTCGTCCTGTAACTTTTCCTACCCTTTCATAGTGCACATGTGCTTGGTGCCGAACGAAGTTTTTGTGCATTGCGCTTGAGAACGACATGTGGGCTGCCTGTTTTGCATGATTTTCGCATTCCACAAAACAAGAATTAATTTGGATTCGATCGGCATCATTCATTTGAGATCATTTGAGTATGATGCCGGCTCTTTGAGCTGAGTGGCACTTCAATCTTTTTCGTGTGCCAGAAAATGCCAGTTTCTGAAACGAACTTTTCTCGACATTTCTGCTGATGTTTTCCTCTCGCCTCTCTATATTTATATGCTTATATATTATGTACTGAAATTTATATTTGTGTTTTGCGATTTCTTGATGTTGGGCCTTTCAATAATCCAGTATGGTCCTTGGACCCGAAGAATAAATCTTCATAAGATTTCATAAGCATTTGGCGGAGGCCACCTTGGATGAAGCTTGCGGTGATGATGGACATTGGTCCAAGCACCTTTGCTGAATATTTGGAAGTCATGTAATCCAAACATGTCCCAAAGGCAGCCAAAGCCCTGCCAAAGCTTGAGAGCTGAGGCTCTTGAAGCGGATTCAAGCTTTCCAGCGACGGAAGGCACAGATCTGCGGGTGCAGAAAGATCCGATGCCAATCTTGCGATGTAATCAAAATATTCATATACTATAGTATCATTTATCATCATTTATTATTGTGTATTACATATGTCAGTTTTATGTATCAGATCTTGTATTTCTCATATGTAACATGCAAATAGGAGCAGCAAATCATGAAAGTCGCACAAGATTCAGCGATTGAAGGCAGCAGGGCGCTGAACACCTACTCTGTGAGGTTGATTGAAATTGCGTTGGAAGGTAGATGAGGCATAGAACGATGCGCCCTAAAAACATAATTTGTTTTTCATATTATGGAAAAATGCCTGAATTTGACACATGAAAAAAAAGCATTGCAAAACTCATTACAGTAGATGATTCACATTTTGCTAAGTCCAAATGCATGTAAGGAGGTTGTGAGAACGTGTCAGGCATTCTGGTTCTGTCATTTGCCAGTACGACAGTTCGAAATACAATGGGTTAGTGGCTCATGTTGAAACACAGTAGCCTAATTAGAAGAAGCGGACAGCGGATGACGACGCGAACATGTGACATCCAAACAGTCAGCAGCAGCAGGATCATCAGGATTGGAAGGAAACGGAGAAGAAAGCATTCATCTAGTAGCCAAACCATACAGAACCCCCATTTCTAAAAGAGTAACCCTCACTTGAGAAAGCTTGGGCGAAACATGGCAAAGCAACATAAACAACAGATATCAACAGATGCTGACGCTCCTTTTGTATGTTATTTGTTGTCACAAATTTCCGCGCTGCGTCTAGAAATGGTACAAGAGAAACATGTCATGTGCTTCAACGCATGCCACTATTGCTGCAAAACCTGCCGGACTCAACAAAAATGTTGGATGATTGGCACGATCACTATATGTGAGAATTATGAAGCTTAACTGGCACGGTCACAATCATTTTGGTTACCCGCTTCAAAAAACAAATCACCGCAGATTAAGTCCGGGAATGGGGGGTAGATGCGGATGGGTTTTCAAGGTGCCTCGTGGTTTGCCGCACCGCTGCTGTGCCTGGCAGGTTTGGCCGGGTGCAAGAGTTTCTCCGACGTTGACCACGTACAACTTCGGCAGTTTTGTCAGCCGGACATGTCATTGACATGAAGTGTTGACATGCCATGTTGACATGATTGTTTAAGTTTTTTATTTTGAAGAGTTTGGAAGCACTGGGTCAAATCAATGATGCGTCGGCTCATGTTCTTTAATTTGTATAAGTAGATGCAAACATATCAACCAGGATATTTCTGCGGATCTCATTGTGTTGCTATTGTTATCTAATTTTCTTTTGCTTCTCCAGGATTTCCAGGGCAGACCATGGCCTTGTCTTGTCATGCTGCCATTGTCTCCCAACATTGCCTTGCCCTTGCCGCCTTACCATTTAGGCCTTGTATTTTTTGCCGAGGTGTCACACTCCAGTGCAGCCATGCTCCAGCCATGTTCCGCTGTTGCAGTGAACAGAAGGTGTCGAAGACTCTGGAATCCGAATTGCAGGTGGCCACTGGCAAGGCGAAGAGGGAATATGACCCTGCTTTGGTGTACCTCCCGGCATCTTTCGAAGTGGATGGCACTGCACCCTTGCGTGAGCCGCCTTTGAAAAGTGGTCCTGTTTGGTTTCTCCAGACAAAGCACCACGATGGACCGTTACAGGAAGCCTCAAAGGTAGTGCTTTCAATACACCTGAACGGCATGCGGATCCGCTATGGCGAGGACAGGTTAAGTCGATCTTTGGCCTGGTCGCCTTTTACAGTTGTTCAAGCCAACCGCTTCCACGCGAAGGAGACCGACGAACACTGGTCGCATTTGCGGCTTTTCAAAGTTGCTGACTTTCAAAACGGCGTATCGTGCCTGTTTATGGTGGTTGGCCGGGGATCTGATGAGGCCCGCCAAGAGAGAGCCAGTTGGGTTGCCACCGCGTCCTGCGCAATTCGCATGCTGACTTTATCTCTGTTCCCGAGGTCCAATGTCCAAACGATGCCAAATGGCTTGCTGTGGACACAAACACGAGTCTTGGCTGGTCACATGCTTCTATTTGATCTCAGAGGAGTCACTCCTGTTTTTTGCGAACTTCATGCGCCAGTGGACTACACCACTAATCTCATGGCTTATGAAGATGACTCCTGCACTTGTTTGTTGACAACCTTGATCATTGATTGTGACACAAGGATCACAGAACGTTTGGGTGTTGACAGTAGTTGTTTCACGTTGAACGAGCATCACTTTTCGGCAAGAACAGTGGCGGAGAAAACATGCTGGATCCGGGCAATCAGCAACATCAAAGTGAAATTGCGACATGCCTCGTTGCCAACGAGCGACTTGGAATTGAGCTACTATCGCAGCGCTGTGGAGGAGCATATCGCTTGTTTGCCGTCTCCACGACTCCCCGGAAAAATTCTGCAAGAAGCATACGATGCACCTTTGCTCAAACGACGGGTCCAGCCCAGCCCAATGACTTATCCGGGCAATCCTGGCGTTCAGAGCACACTTCATGCTCCTCGCACTCCCAGTGTTTGTTCAGAGAAATCGTTGGAAAGTCCAACCACGCCGCCTGCAAGTGCGCACGTTGTTGCCGTCGCAGTGTGACTTGAACCGCGTCAGACTCAAAGAGACCGACAGCAAAAGTCTCGAGCACAGGCTGAAATGGAGGGATACCCACCACAGGCTGAGGAACGAGTTTGCGCATAATATTTGTGCAAATAGGGTCACGACGCACAATGTCAGCTCATTCGGGGATTGAGTTTCTCTTAATGATATTAATGATCGTTGTCAGTTTCTCCTTCGAATTGGGGGATGTTATACAGAAACGAATTGACAAGAAATGAAACTATAATTGTAGATTGTTGTAAGTTCCAAACTTCCTTTGCTGCGTTCATGCCCGCTCACCGCGCCAGAGCAAGTCCGGCAGAGACTACGATTTGCATCTTCTGACTCTGGGTCCCTTTGCCCATCCTGCAGCGTGTAAGCAGACGCTGTGAAACACAAAGTCATCAGTAGGCCTTTCTTCCTCAGAACAGATGCAGCATGAAAATGAAATCACAAATAAAATCATTCATGATCATATATATCATATATGATATTGTACATGATCTATGCACCGATCGTTCAGCAGACATGGGGACCTACATGACTGCTGACATCGTGGGGCAGGGAGAATGCACGCTATGTCGTGGAGAAGGCCTTTGGGAGTCACGCAGCTTGGGCGCACAGATGGGGAACAGACAGATGATCTTCCGCCTTAGGCTGTTCAACATTTGTTCAACGGTCGCTAGAGAGGTCGTTTCCCAAAATGTGCTACGAGACAAGCACGCGCAAAAAAGATAAAAAGCGCATCCTTCAAATGTACATACAGTGACTACTACAGTGACTAACCCGTTTAGTCAAAATGTGACAAAGGGCTAAGTCCGGGTTGGGCTGCCACGTTTCTTTGTAGGGGGTCATAATGAAACGGACTCAATCGTTGCTTTTGTGCCAGGGGAAGTGCAAAGCTGGAGAGCCCTGTCAGAAGGCCGTGATGACTTTGAACATCTTTGAACCACTGCGCTTGAGCCAAGTCTTTTACTTGTGTGGAGAGAGGTGGAGCGCCAGCTGCATGAAGTGATTTGGACATGGTGGACTGAACTGCCTATCGTGCAGCTGGACGTTTGCGGCTGAGCAGCGTGCGCACTTTGCAAGCAAAGAAATTCAAGGGAGAATTCGCCAATAAGTTCAGAATGAGAGAGAACAAGGGAGAAACAAAACATGCGCATTGAAGATTTCGAAGTGTGGTGAGCTGACTGCATCGGAGTGTCACCCACATCACACATCCTTCAAGTAACGATCAGTGCAGAACTTGCCGTGAGCCGCTTCCAGGTCGCGAAGAGGAGCGACATGAATCAGAATCAGCATCAGCGCATGAAGTGTGGAGAACCGGAGATTGGACTTGTTCCCATGGTCCTGATTGCAACTTGATTAACTTGTTCTCCTTTGCGGTTCTAGAACTCTTACTTTACATAGGTGGATGTTCCAAATTGTTGACATGTCCTTAGAATTTTGAATATTGCTATAGTATATATTTTTATTTCGTAGTTCTAAATTTAAGCATTGTTCCTTATTTGGATGTCAGGATGCTTCTTCACTTCAGTAAGCAGACTGGTGCTGGAACAGTGAGTTGGAGGTCGGGCAAACCGCTCGCTGCCAGTTGCGATGGCAGCTGTAGGTTTCGGGAATTTGATGGCCTTGTGGGCCTTGTGTTTAGGCACCCCGTTTTTTTACCCGCAGTCAAAAACATAGTGGAAGGAAAGGTGCCAAACCATCCCAAACCTAAACCATCTTAACGTCAACATAGGAGTGGACTCCACAAACGTAAGTTCTGATAGTGTCCACGGCTCTGGGGTCCCTGAGATCGTTTCGTGCTGCTCTCGGGGAGCCAGAAAGGCACAGCACGCCAGAAAATCTTTATCCCTTCTTTTTGGAGACTCAAGAGTTTGTCAATGGTTATTAGTCTCAATGTATTTGAATGAAGGTTTTAGATTAAAATGTGTTTTTTTTAGTACTTTAATGAACACACATTTGTTATAATGTGTTGGAATTGAAGTTAATTGAATGTTGGGTTGGGAGATGGGAAGTGTCTCTCCTTTCAAGTGCAATCCAAGTCGCTGGATTCAGGACAGTGGCGCAAAAGATCTCCTTCCCACGCTTTGAGCACGTCGTCTATCAGACTCCTGGCTTTTCAGTGCCGACATGCCAGGACACAAAGACTGCTAGGATTTGCAACACCTTTACTGGAGACATATGGAGACATGGTTCAAGAATGTTCAAGACACATGCACATCATGCAATCCTATTTGGCAGCTACGCTAACTTCCTACAGCATGATGCAAAGACGCCCCTGTGGCTGTGCGTGTGTGTTGATTTGCTGTCAATGTTTTTGCGCCAATTGTTGAAGCGGTGCTGAGGATGTGGTGTATGCTTTATGAGGGTGCGGAGCCTCGGGGTCCTGTCATGTTCTTCCAGCTTTCGAAAGATACGACAAAGATCAGAGATCCACATGACCAATCAGAATCGTTATGGATTTGAGTTGTACATTTGAAAGACAGGACATGTATCGATAGAGCGTCCAACTCACTCAGCTTCCACACAGCTGCTCTGACCCAGGGAGGGATGCAGGTGGATCGCTTCGCATCAAGGTTTTACATTTTGCCCCAGGTTTATTCCTACATGTTTCTAAGCATGCTGTTTGATATTTTTTGCTTTCGAAGTGACTGATTTCAAGCCTAGGCTGGGACATCCAAGATGTCACCAATGTCACTCTCGAAGCGAAGTGGGGCTCGTATTTGGAGGTCAGGAGTTCAAGCACAGTTTCGCAATGTTCCGGAAGGTTTGTCCACTGCTTGTTTGGGTTTGAAGAGATCGAAGTTCATGTTTTTTTCCTCTTGTGCTGATTGCATTTCCCCTACAAATGACACAGAATTTCATTGCGTGATGTACCGCATCTTGTGTGCAGGATCCGCAGGAGAACTCGCAGCTTGCAAAACTTCACCCCATGTGGGTAGAGGGCCCGGGCTGTTGCCTGTGGGCAATCTTTCAGTATCCTTCAGTGAGATTTTTGTCAACTGCTCAATCTGCTGTACAGAAATGGGCTTGTAGCCTCACCACAAGTCAAAAACGAATATGTGTTTGTTTTTTTAAGATGTTTAAAATTGACATTCTTGTTAGGGACCCTCTCACGTCGAGAGTTTTTGTTCATGTGATGGCAATATGCGGGATACAATACTAGAGGGAGAGAGATCTATACATCTATGTATGTGCCGGTGTTTCAACAAAAAAAGGTAAATGAGATAAAGTTAGTGATTACATGCACATAAATCTATTGCAACTGTTGTTGTTTTGCTTGGGACGTAGCGCATGCATGTGAATGTCCAATTCTGCTGGCCTGGATGGGGTACATGTTGACTGGGTGTAGGAAGTGGCACAGTCCCTAACAATTTGATCTTTGTTGCAAATGCGAGTTTGTCAATTTCCACACCTAAGATGCGTTGAAAGCACTTTCTGCAAATCGGCACCTTCTTTGAATCTGTTTGGCGGGAGCTGCAAAAAATGGTCTGTTGCAACAGTCTGACAAAGATCACGTGGAACAAATATCCGAACCCGCGGATGTATCATTGGAAAGGCACAGTTGTCATGTGTTATGGGATTTCGAAAATATTGTTCACGATGCAACATTAATGAGTGTGCTGTGCCAGCATGTGCAAAGAGGCGTTCCACGTGCTAAGCAAAGCAGTGTAGTTGCTACAGCTCGTTGCGATGGTCAAAAGTAGTTGAAATCTGGAGCTGAGCGGATCATACGCGCATGTTGCAAAAGCTTGTGAAGACGTCGAAGTTGGCAGACAAATGTGGAAGGAGATAAGAAAAAATGCGAAAAGCAAGATTTGAAATCTGGAAAGTAGTCAAAGAAGAAGTAGGTGAAGTTCAGAGCTTGGTGTGAAAAGTGACGAACATACATTGTAAAATTGGCCAAGTATTTATAAAGATGGCATCAGAACATTCAATGACTCAAACAACCTGGAATAGGCCACCAAAGACTATCACAGCCAGTGAATTTATGTATTGATTATTGCTCATTTTGATTCGTTTTGTGAATCGCAAACCGCCATGATCAAAGCAAAGGCCAAGCCAGCGAGTTAACCCTTAATATCAAGGCCTTAGAAATCCCTGAGGCCTTGTATTTAATTAAATTACTACGCTGCACATGCACACAAATGTATCTATACTCAGTGACGCACAGTACTTAACACAAGGCCTTGAAAGGCTGTGGGGTTTTCGAGCATGATCAAAATCCTTTTTGATCCTTTTTTTGCACATTCGTTGGCCATGCTAGATACATTGCAGAGCATAGCACCAATACATTGCTTCTGTTGCTGACACGACCGGCTGAAGCTTTGCAAGATATACCACGATAAGTCAAGATATACCACGATAAGTCAAGATGTCCCACAATTCTTTGACCGAGCTTGGATATGGCAATGTACGTATCATGGCGATAAGTTTGTGAAGATTGCCAAATACTTCTCCGACTAATAGCTTACTTTGGGGACCCGCAGCACCAGCGCTCGGGTCTTGTGTGTTTTGGGCGCCTTTGTGAGGCGGCAGACTGCCACGCCCAGCGAGAGAGAGAGAGAGAGAGAGCTTACTATACCACGGACCTGAAGTGAACACATCCACTAACCCCCACTGTTGATGCCTCAATTTCAACTTTTTTTCCTGCACCAAGGTCTCATCAGAAGCGTTGAACAAAGCTGAATCGGAGCCTTGTTTGAATACGGAGAAGTCGCATAATTACAGAAGTCCAAGTGATCTGCTTCAAATTTTTGCCCCTCCACCTGGGCCTTTGGTTTCATATGCAGAGCCATTTGGCTTATCTCAACTGCATCCCTGATATGGAAGACCTTTGCAACTAATGCGTGGCCAGCATAAACCTGTCGGACGACTCAAGGAAATGTAGGAGACCCGCATTTGTGCGCAGGGGCAGATCACGCCTTTGTCGAACGAGGCGTGGGGTTACTGCGACAATGGGTAGGCTGCCCCCAAAGCAGGATTTTTTTGGTTCAAATTCTATGACTATATTAATATGGTGTGTAGGAAGGGCAGCAACTTGGAGATGTCGATCGTTCGACCTGTTTGCTGTTTGTTGCTGGTATCTAGTGGCTTCTTTCTTGACACGTCTCTAATGAAGTCCATACAGGTCCTGACTTGCCAATGGAGGAAGTGTCACTTTGCATTTTGCGCATGTCAGACAATGAGGATACTCAGGTGGATCCCGATTGGTCTCATATCACTCCTGCTCGATTGAACCTGCTTTCTGTCACAGCCTGTTCAACATGCCGAGGAGCCTCCACTCATTCTTTTCCATGTGGACATGCTGGACCTGAGGTGTGTCCTTCTACTGTGGGCCATGGTTTGTTTTGGTCTTCAATGAAGATTAAGATTCGCAATGATTCGCATGTTTGCATTTATCTAGAAACATTGTACCCAAATGCCTGCCATTCAATGCTCAGGTACAGTGCTGGCGGACACGATTACAAAGGCCCAGCTTGCCAGGGTGAACGCTGGAGTTGGAAGTGCTTAGCGCCTGGAAATTTTTGAACTGCAGTGACTATAGATAGGACAACTACACAGCGACCAAATGGATCTACATAAATCAAGGTCAATGAAAACTAAACTATAATAGATCTTGCTGCGACTTGCTGGGTGCTAGTTAAGCATCAATATCCACGGACCCTGTGAGTTCGGGTGCGCATTCTGAGTCTGTGTGTGTGTGTGTCAGGCACCCTGCACCGTGTGATATGAAAAATTTTTCAGTCAATGCAGAGCTAAAATTGCTAAACGTACGATACTTCCGAGACTTCCACCATTCCTGATGAATCTTGATGACTTCTTGATTTTTTGTGCCTCAGCCTGCCCATGTGGGTCAACCTCCAGCTTGTTGGTCATTGACACTGGCCAGTACTCTGGGAAGAACTCATGCTGGCACTTCTGCAAGCACACAACAGGCCACACCCTGTGATCAAGTTACGAGAGTTGCAATTGTTGCACTTGAGTTTTAGATGATTTTCTTACATTTTCTTTGCACTTTGTTGAGATGCATGTTGAAGTCTCCTTTCATTGGTACCATGTTTGTTGCGCATGTTGACAGAGCATCCTATGTCTTGAAACTGCTGCTGCCTTGTGCAACGTCATGTCAAGCTGCAATGGTACTGTATTCACGGATCAGCCTGGATTTGCAGAAGCATCAAATGCACAACCACAGCGCTAGCAGGTGCACAATCAGAAATGTTCAATTCACATTGCTGATAGATTGATTCATAAATATGTATACCGATTTGAGTCGGTTTCAACGCATTAATTTGTAAAATTGGCATAATACCTGCGCATGTGTTTTTTGGGAGATGCACGGCAGAGCAGAAGCGAGAAAGATGGAAGTTTGGAGAGTTTGGAGTGAGGTCAATCCTGAAACATAGCAATGGCTGAAGTGACGTTGATTGGCACAGCCAAAGCCCGACCATTCCGCAATGTTTGGATGCTGGAGGCGTGCTTCGCAAGGGAACATTTTCTGCACATTTGGAATTACTTGTGCTATACTTGTATTGCTGATCTGAATTGATTTACATATTTTCTTTTCAAGGTGGAATTATATCCTAATGATGGATGGACGTTTTCAAACACATTGGGATGGCACCCCTGGTGGCACCCATGGCATTCCATGGCGCCCACCGTCTTGCGAGGAGCTGAAGGT
>VSDK01004006.1:425021-445255 GCA_009767595.1 Symbiodinium kawagutii | reverse complement strand
TCCCTACACTTTGCTCCCGGCGATGCCTCGAAGTTCGGAGGTCTTGGCGTTGAACCCCTCAGGGAAGGTGCCCATTTTGAAGGCACTGCGCAGCCTTAAGCAGTTCTGGGCCAAAACAAACGTTGCGAAATGTTGCGAACCCACCTAAGTACCGATTTGAGTACCCATTTCAGCAATAAAGAGTGTATTGTGATGTATTATGAGTGTACTATGAGAGAGATGCACATCTTTCGATTTGATTTCGCATCTTCGGGTGTGGTGACTTCTTGGAAAATCTTGGATACAATGCTCAGTTATTCAGCTGTGTGCTGCTCGCAGCATGGCAATTTCGTCATGACGGAGTCCGCAGCCATCAACACCTACCTTGGAGACACCTTTCGTCGAAACAGTGCAGATTTGGTACCAGCTAATGGCCAGCTACGTGGAAGGCAGCGGGAAACAAAAAAGATGCATGGCGTGTGTGCCAGATTTTTTACAAATACGGCCGGAAAAGTTCAACAGCAGGTTGAGGCCCCATGTTGAGACCCTGTGAAGCAAATGGCTTGCATGGCCCTTGCATGGCCACAGGTACGAGGAGCTTGTGCAGTGCATTGTGACAGAGCTGGATGCCCAGGCCAAGATTGCAAGTCGCCAAGTCGAACATGTGTTCGAAGCATCGAAAGGCAATCGTGGAAACGGGAAGAAAAATTATCGGACCTAAGCGAAAACTTCAGGCAACTTCAGGATAGGTATTTGACATATTTTCAAGTATTTTGATTTGTTCTTTAATATTTCGCATTGCCATGCTATCTTCGAAGCGAGCTTGTCAGGGTTTGTGGATTCATCGGAAGCATGAAGCTATGAAGCAGTTCTTTGGCCACATTCCTGAGGCACTGAAGGTCTTGATTTTGGCATGACATGACATGACCTAATGGTGTAGTGGAAACAGCTCCACGCAGAGACAAAGGCCATCGAGCTGGCCACTTCGTCAAAACAGTTCATTGTAGTTCATTCAGGAGTTCAAAGCATTTTCAGTTTGCAGGGCCCTTTCTAATTGCCTTGTGTCGGTCACCACATGGTTTTTGCAAGCCCGTCCCACGACATGCAAGGTTAACTGCCAATGGCCCTGCCACACACATCCACACTGCACCTGCATGGGATAGCTATTATGAGATGCACCACTCATTGGGCAGACAACTGGTACGTTTGGCCTTGTCCCAACATCATGGTTCCGAATTTGCACCGCAACAGGCGGTAGAACATGCGCGGCAACACTTTTGCAACACTTTGAACATCCTCCTTGTTCGGCTTCAAGAGGAGCCTTGGGTGTTTGCCATGCAGTGTCCACACATGTGTCCAGTGTCAAATATGTGAGATGATCAGAAAGACATGCTGAACGCAAGATGTGTCAGGCAGGTGATTACTTGCTGGGTCAGTTCAGTGCTGTTGACATTCTTTTGGTGCATTGTCATGGCCTCAGAGCAGTTTTGGAGCATTGTCTTGGATGTGGCTCAGAGTGACATCGGCCCAGAAATCATGGAACTGCTCTGAACTGCTGCGACACATCCAAGGCCTGGACTGGGCTGCTGTCATCGGATGGCTTCCATCTGATGCGATCAATGCTGAGTTAAAACCTGTGCTTGAAGCCTATTTGCAGCGCTGCCACCAGCGGGATGCCTATCAGCGTTCAGTTCTGCAGAGAAAGGCGAAGATGTAAGCATCGTCAACGTGAAACTTGGAAAGCTTGCAACAACGCAGATTGCAGAAGTAGATAGAAGTAGCACAAATCGTAAAGTAAAGCGTCGCGAGAGAAAAAGATGTGCGAATTGCCTTGACATGTTTGAGTGTTATTTGAGTCTTTTCTAATCAGCAGAACTTGTTGGAACAGATTTGCCCAAGGTTTTCGGGAGCCGTCATTGTGTTGCCCTGTGCTTGGCAACATGTCAGTGTGAGTTTTTCCGCCCATTGCCTGACTGCAGGACAGACTACACTGAGGAGAACATCCACTAGGACTGGCTGCCCCGGGTCCAGCTTTAAAGGGGATGAGGTTCGCTTGGACGTGTTCCATGGAGTGTTGCCATGCCATGCTGTTTAGCTTATTGGCCAAGGCTCCCTCGACTGAAGCTTGAAAAAGCTTGGACATTTCGCTTTCGGCTCAAGCCATAGGTAGTAGCGATGGGTTTTGAGGATCAAAAGCAGGCCGGTTCTTTGCTCTCAGAGATGTCACAGGGACAGTCATCCAGAGATCAATCAACTTGGATCACAACTGGGGATTTTCCTCATGGCTTCGCAATGCTTTGCACCTTTCAGCTTTAGACTGGAGTTCATTTTGCATCGAAGCAGCTGAGTGCCAGGCTCTGCAGGGCCTGTGGGGGCAAGCTGGCAAAGATCAGCTGCTTCGGGCTCAAGCTTTGACAACCATTCCATACCAGAAACGATTTCTGCAATCCAATCCTTTCTGATAATCTGTGATATTGGCAGCTGGGATTTTGCATGGCATTAGTTGGTGCACCACCTCCATGATCCAAATGCGCCCACAGCTTTCATTACAAAGCTGGACAAGATTTTAGATTCAGATACACATGAAATTTAAAACTAGACAACCTCCGGAAAGTAAAGTCTCAACGCACGAAAGCTCGCCAAAGCAAGCGTGACAGTCCCGCGCGTAACATTTCCTCGGCAAAAGCATGGCCATGGTTGGTGCAGATTACAACTTGTTTTAAATGAGCTATGCTGCCATCTTGACATGCAGCAAAACGTGCAGGCAAGCCAGCACGGTGCCATATTAGTCCTCGTCAGGGCCCAGAATCTTGGAAGGTGAAATCCGCGAAAGCTTTGCTGAAGCGCGAGTTGCCCCAACCCTACGCCCCGTTGTCCACCTACATTTCCACCGTTAATCGGATCACACAACATCACGCAACTGCTTCGGAGGCAATGACTGAGTGAGCATTTGCTCCATCAAACCCTTGCCACGGGGCACAATGCTTTGCAGACATCAGACATGACGATGTGCGCAAAAGCGCCGCAGAATGCCATGAAAAAGTGCTCCGCGAAAGCACGCGCGAAAGGCTTCGCCCAAGCTGGCCGGAGAAAGGATGTCTTTCAATCAACACCACCGCTCAGTTGGCTATGTGCTACCCGTGAATCCCAAACCTGTACACAAATGGGTGCATGACGAGTCATGGCTAAGCTTTGTGAGATGGACTGGCGCCAAGGCAATGGCTGGTGGAGGAGGAAATGGCCATCATGGAGCCTTGTTTTTCAATGTCAGTTGTGTTCAATCTGTGACGGGCACGGCTTGGGAAAAACTCCAGACCAACAATGCGTGGAAGATCGTGGAGGATGTAGTACGATGTCTTCTCATGTATCCAGGGCAATCCGTGACATGGCAATAGAATACAATAGAGGATGATAGGTTCTGACAGAAAATGATTGAAAATTATGACATATGACAATTGACCGATTATGATTGATGGCGGATAGGCGGATGACAGATGATTCATGGAGCTAATTGTGATGGTGACAATGATGGCTCATTGGTGACCATTTTTTTGACAAGGGCCGATGACAGATGAAGGGTGGATGATCACAGATGACAGAAAATTACCGACGAGGATGAGGATGATTGTGATTATGGATGATCATGGTGATTTGCGGATAGACAGGAAATTATGAATGAATTCTGAATGAAACTACTGACAGAATCAGAAGGCATTGCAATTCGAGGTGTGGAAAGGTGCAAGACGAGCAAGATCATTCAGGCTGCCGAAAGGATCAACGGAAGTGCCAGACCAGGGAATGCAAAAAAAATATTCTCAATGTTTTCCAAATGTCGAAAACTTGGGGAGTTTGACATTGATGCGGCCGTGGCTCACTTTGTTCAATGATCCCTTTACCATGATGTGCATTTCACATTTTCATGTTTCCAGGCTAACGCCAGGCAAGAACGGTGAGCTTGTTTGGGGCTCTGGCAAGCTGCTCGGCAGTGCAACAAAGGCGACGATCAGCGTGGCAATTTTGGTGGCAAGAGGGTGTTGTCATCTTTTTTTGGTGCCTTGCGCCTGCTCGTTGCTTATGCCATGCTATGATGTCCTATGCCTTCTCTTGTCGCACCGAAGCCAAGGTTTGTTTTGGATCCTGCCTTTGCGCCGCTTGACACGCCGTAGGCGGTGAATTCTTGGACTTGCACCATCCTGCACCGGTCGAAATGCACTTCAGTACAGTATATACCATAGGCATACTATAGGCTTTGGATGAGCCATGGTGGTGGTGGTGTGTGTGTGTGTGTGTGTTCGTGTTTGTGGCCATGAATTTGTGGCATGACTGGGGGCTGAGGTCTGGTCATCAAAAGGCCATATGGCTCTCGGGGGAGGACTGACGGGCTTGAAATATAATGAAATACATAGTCGCTGCCACCGCATGCCTATGAAATGTCATCGCTGCGAGGACCATAGCGAGGTCTTCACTTGGGACTTTGTTGCCGTTGAGGGCCCTTCAAAGGACATCACTTGCAGCTTCGCAACAAGTGAAGGTCAGACTTGTTTTTTGAGATTCAGGTGTTTTCTGGCATGCAGGGGGCTGATTACCATAATCAATAGAAAGTCATGAGAAAATAGTATGCTAAATAGCATGCTACTTAATGGCCTGGTTTGGCATTCTGAGGTGCCTTTCGTGAGGCAGGACAGCCCAGCCCAGCGAGAGACAGAGAGAGCAAGCCTGGTAGCAGAGTAGGAAGCACGCAAGCAAGAGAGGGAGGAAGGAAGGAAGCAATGAGAGAAAGAAGGAAGGAAGAAAGGAAGCAATGAGAGAAAGAAAAAAGCTAGGAAGGAAGAAAATTTGGCAGCAAGCCGTTTGATTTCAGTTGGTGTCCATTGTACAGCTTCTATGGTTGGCAAATGTTGGCAATTTGGTAGGTTGGTAGATCTTTGTCTTTGTCACGCGCTGCGCATTCCCAGACGATCTACTGCGCTGCTCCTGCCGCGAAACCTGCTACATGTTACCAACGCTGCGCCTGCCATTTTTTAAGAGCCCTCGAAATCCTTGGAGGATCTTGGAGGACGCCGCTTACGACGATAGCAAGTGTAGCAATGACTAGGGCACGAACACAAAAGACGGCAATAAACAGCAGTAAGAACAAGAACATCAACAACGACGGCAGCAACAATATACAACGTACACCAGCAATTGGATGAATTGGTTGGTTGGTTCGTTGATAGACTGGTTTACTCCTTGTTTGATATTGGTTTTCTAGTCGTACTTCAGGGGGCACTGTACCCTCCCACGCAGTACCCCCTCTTCATGTTGGGCCTGCTACGCAACTGCTTCCGACCTGCCAGCCCTTCGAAGAGAGTGGCAGGGCAGCTCTGGGTGGATGTGAGATGATGTGAGTACTTTTTTTGATTATGAATTTATGATTGAAATGTTTGTTTGATACTTGCCCACGGCACGCGATGCAAAGAAAGACAGACAGGCAGATGCACACACACACACAGACTCAGCCAGACATAGAGGCGGACATACATACACAATTACTCATATAGGTGCATGCCTGAATGCACATATATAGAAATAGGATGAAATAGGCATGCGCAGGCACATCATGTTTACCCTACTAGTAGTATTTTAGGGTGCCTGCATTATAATGATTGGCAAGTACTTTTGGAATTTTTTGCCAGCTCGGCAATTGCATAGTGCACATCTTGATGAATCTGACAGGAGGGCGCTCCGGAGCCCCAAGTCTTACGGGGAAGAGGAAGAGGAAGAGGGAAAGGTGCCGTGGAAACTGCATAGAGAAAGTATTTCATGGGAAGATGACGTTGATGAACAGCTTAGTGGTGATTGAGTAGACTCCGTGGAACATCGGATTTTTGCTTGCTACCCAGCACGGGCTTTGCACTTCACCCTTCGACACCAATTATTCATGACATCATGACGACCAGGAAGAGGGCTTGGAAAAGGCAAAGTCCTCACAAAGGGTCATGGAAAAGGAAAAGGAAAGTATGCCGAGAGAGAGAAGGGAAAATCGGCAGAGGATTCCCGTGGAGGAAAGACAGGCCGGCTGCAAACTCTGGGCCCACAATGAAGGATCGAAAATGCTAAGAGGGACAAAGCTTGGCTTATTTGTTTTATTCCTTGGAAGGTTTGCAGTTGCCAGGGGATGTCCCGACTCTGACTTTGTTGTAGCCACGTGCTGAATGGTAACTGAATGGCAATGGCGAGGTAAAGGTTCAACATCCAAAGGTGCAAAAGGGAAATCTGAGGCGCAGGGGGTTTGTGCACAGAACCATTTCCCGCTTGAGGGATCTTGAGGGGAGAAGGGGGTAATGTGCAGAGATGTCGCCCATATATCAAAAGAAGATGGAAGAATACATTAGAAGGATTTAGAATGTGTTCGTGTGTGCACACTTATGTTTGTTAAGGTGATGTGTGTTGACAGGGTGGTTGAAAGGCCTTAAGCGGCGAAGCTTGCAGATCTCAATAGGTCTCGATAGCAATGTGTCGCTGGTGGCGTATGTGGCGTCAAGGGAAGCTGGAGACAACTGCCTGAGATGCTCCTGAACAAACGATTTCAGTTGATGCAAATCATATTCTGAAGCATGTCCAAATCCAGAGGCGGCATAATTATTTAGCTTCAGACGTGGGTTTGATTGCCTCAGATATGTTTTTTATCGCAGGTCCTTCTGCGTCATGTCGACCGAGCAGATGGAGTGCTTCGCACATACGAGGATCAGATTGGATGTGGAAATGCATGGATCCAGCAGCGTTTCGTTGAGAGAGCGGCCAAAGAGCTGGCACCACGTGTGGCCAAGTTCTTTTGCTGTGCAGTCCCTTCGACA
The DNA here is from genome assembly GCA_009767595.1 of Symbiodinium kawagutii. Taxonomy (NCBI): domain Eukaryota; class Dinophyceae; order Suessiales; family Symbiodiniaceae; genus Symbiodinium; species Symbiodinium kawagutii. The sequence goes on along the minus strand of VSDK01004006.1, from coordinate 438,440 downwards.
CGGCAGCACCGACGTAGGAAACCTTGTGCTTCGACGCATGGAAGCTCCATGAAGCTCCTGCATGTTCCGTCGCCAGGAGATGTTGCTCCTCTACGGTCGGACGTGGTCGAGAATGGCGCCTTGAAATTTACAGGTTTCGAATGAAACTACTGAAACACAAGGATCACAAGGCAAGGATGCAAGGCAGGCAGAAAGCCAAACTGAAATCCAAACAGCGCATAGTTCAAGGATGTTGGACCCCCAGGTTTTTCAGCCCGGAATCTATTGAGTAAATCAGTGAGTCATCCAGTATGTACCCTCCCTTAGGCTAATTAGATTAGGTGGGATAGGTGGGGGGGTCTCTAAGGCACGGGTCATCCGTTGTTTTCCTAGGACATTCTTGCTTACTTTATGGCTTCTCCATCTGAGAGCCGAGGCCGGAACCTGGAGAGCTGTTTGAGTTTGGGTCAACAAACAATTTCAGGTAAAACGGAGCAGGAGAATTGGAAAAAGAAACATGCCACATCCCTGAATTGATGATTGCAATCCCGGAAATTTATATAGATTGATATTTCTATTGTCCATTTGCTTGGGCTCAAGTCAGGATTTAGTTTGTGGGCCAGATGGTGGTTGTTTTCCTTTGCGGGGCCTCAGAAACGTGATAGAAGTCCTGCGCCTTGCACAAATGAGCGAAGCAAGAACAAGAACAAAGACGCTAATAAACCGCCAATCAGAGATACACAAGTACGAGTTGTTAAGACTAAGAGTCAGAGTGAAAAGTATGAAGGACAAGGTTTCAGAACCACGTGGAATATTTGAAAGCGACTTGAATCTTAGGCAACAAATAACAACATGAAGCTTGCAAGCGCAGCCATGCCTTGGGGTTTGCCTGGAATGTGGCCCATAGCTTCGAGGACCCCAACCCCACAGATGCGCTCTCGTCTTGTACCTCAGCATGTGGGAGTCTCTGTTCCTGTCCCTGGTCAGCCTGGTGGCGATCGTTCGTTTCTCAGCGGTGTTCGGCCTCTGTTGTGCAGCGTTGCATGCTACGCCACACGCACCAAAGCATCCAAGCGGCGAAAGAGTCTTCCAACGCTAAAGCAGCTACGGGAGAAGCTGAAAGAGTTGGGGCTACCAAGTTCGGGGAAAAAAGCCGACTTGTTGGAGACCTTGCGAAAGGCGGTGCTTGAGGCAAAAGAAGAGCTGGAACCAGAAGCATGTCCTCCAGTGAAAGCAGCAGCAACTGCAACTGCTGAGGATGTAGTGGACACAGAAACTTCAAGGATCCGATCTAGCTGGCAGGCCCTGTCGCCGAGCCTGGAAGATGATGTAGATTTGATCCGACCAGGTGATCGCATATTCCTGCGAGCGCACACAGGTTGTTACATCGAGGTTGCAGAAGAAACGGCTTTTGCCAGATGGGACGACACCGGTGATTGGCAACGCTTGGTCATTGAAAAAAGCCCCTTGGTTGTGGAAGATACCGATCCAAGTTTGTTTCATCCAGGTGATTTGATGTTTTTGAAAGCCCACACTGGTCGCTATTTGGACGTGCAGGACGAAGGTAGTCCAGTTCAAGCTCGTTGGGAGGATCTTGGCGTGTGGCAGGGTCTGGAGTTGGCAAAGAAAGACACGGATCCTTTGAGAGTGGGAGATATCTTGTTCCTGAAAAGCCACACGGGCATGTACATCGATGTGCATAATCATCAAGTTCAAGCGCGATGGGCAGATGAAGGCGATTGGCAGGCGCTGACTATTAGTCGCTCGTAACCTACGAAGTCCGTAGGTGTATGGGCCCGACCTGTGAAAGTGCAATGGTCAAAAGAAGCAATGTCAATGAACTAAATAAACTTAGAAACCGGTTTGTTTCAAACGGTGTCTAGGTCACTAATGAGTTAGACATGCAGACAGGGCCTCTCGGGTTGCTGTAGGAATTTGCCCATTGCAATCTGTCAGGTCTCGGTGGACAATCAGATGGGGTCAAAGATGGTAGGAACATGGTAGGGTTCGTGCGGGTTCCCGTCGGTCACCAGCTGGCCTGCTTCAGAGCGACGAAAGAGCGCGGCTTGTGCAGCTTCAAATCTGAGACAGACCTTTCCGAGTCAAAAACTCAGAGGCAAATATGCGCGAAAAAAATGGGCAACACCTCCAAGCCGGTCATTCTCTGACCTTTGCATACTTGTACTGCTCAGACACGGAGAAGATTCATGACATGTCAGTGGCTGATGCAAAAGCAGGGAATGGTTTTGATTCGATATGACTGCAATTTATTGCAAATTGCATTCCCTCGTAGGCAAAGGAGGGAAAGGAAAGCCTTACAAAGGCGCTGGTGCTGGCAAGGCTCCTGGCAAAGGCAAGGGCTCAAAAGGTTACGAGCCCACCAATGGAAGTACTGCGAGACGCAACTTCGCCATTTCAAACAGATGGGAGAATTGGGATGTGGAGAATGTGGGCAAGAGGGTCGGTATGTGTAGATAGTTTTGACCAGCTGGGTCAGCGACAAAAGAATCTCCATGGAGCGTTTGTGTAGTTCTTCCCCCTTGTGTGTGTGTGTGGGTGGGTGGTTGTTTGTGTGTGTGTGTGTGTGTGTGTGGGCGGGCATCTCTGTGTGTTGACTGAACTTTTGCTCAGACTGATGCACTATGGCAGTTCCTGTTTTGTTGCCCATATCATGATTCTGCTCTTCTTCGACTCTTTGCCTTCATTCATTTCCATCCAGCTCCCCAAGGCAAGAGATTGAATTCATTTGAATTCATGATTGACATGCTGAAGATACCGAAAGATACATTGAGAGTTGAGAGAGGTTTCCCAGCCATGAAATTTCACTATTAAGGTATAGATCCTGCAGCTCCTTGCCTGCAAGATGTGGGAAGTGCGTCCTGAGCTCCAACATTTTATTTCACTCGGGTAGGCTCAGCAAAACGGATTTCTATTCAGGGCCAGCTTGGGTCACCTTGACTTCCTTGAGCTGAGGATGGGCAGCTTTACTCCTGGGAGGAGCTGAGGGCATTTTATGTTCCCTGGCTGCGCATGGAAGTCATAGGCATCATGTGAGATTATCCTTTGCTTCTTGTGAAAGTGGTATGACACTGGCAAGTCTCAAGTTGGCACTCCCAAGATCCGCCGGAATGCTGCTGAAAGATTTTTCCATGAAAGATACGAGGACATCGAGGACGTAGAAGGAATTGAGATAAGTTCGTAGAAGGAGTTGAGGATGAGTTGAGGATGTTTTGGTTCGCTTGCGTTCCCACGGAAGGTCCAAGGCAGTACATGTTTTTACGGAGCACCGAGGCACCGTCCTGGACTAAGAGGCAGACAGAGGCCCCGAGTTCATCCGAGTTCATCCGAGTTCCCATTCAATCCGATTCATTCATATTCCATTCATATTCCATTCATATTCCATTCATATTCATTCTATTTCAATCTATTTCAAATAGTTGAAATCTCATTCTATTTCAAATTTCATTCTATTGGGCACCGTGCATGTTTAGCCATGGGTGTCCTTGGCATATCTTGGCATCTCTTGGCACGCTTTTGAATGGGATCCCCTTTCCAGTGCGGCAGTCAGGCTTACTGGGAACAGTGCGCTCCTGGAAACCAAATGTATAGTGCTGGAAGACGGATTTGGCTTTGCTTCCTAGCTGAAATTTCCGCATTTTTCTGCCATGTTCCGATGCTCCGATATGTTCCAATAGGATATTTGCTTCACTGACATCGATTCAAACGCTTTGCCCTAATACCGACCACATACTTTGACTTTGACTTTCTATGCTCCGAGGATAGCTGCAATGATGAAGATGCCACGAATTCGTGAAGCGACCTTTCAGCTTGTACAGCGATGTACAGCGTACATGGCAGCTTGAGTGCCTCCAGTGCCTCCGTGGCATGCCTATCAGCTGCCGTAGTCCTGGGCTTGCACCAGGTTTGGGCAGTCAATCGGACCTTTGATGATTCACCATGGCACCATGGTCCGAGGCTCTGCAAAGGTTGCCGCAACATCATACTTGTAGCATCTTGAATCGTATAGCATATCGTACCAGTAGCAATTTGGAATCATATGGAATCATCATGAATGATCAAAGTGCGCGCTATCCCATTTGATACTCATCATACTGCAATTTTGGTCCCCAGTCCTTCCACCTGCCCTTCCCTCCAACGGGACTAAGATGAATAAGACACAGGATGATAGGCGCGCAGCGCAAGAGAGGAATGCTCTGGAAACACTTCAGCAATACCTATATACACCTGTTACCTGTACTGCCTACACACATACATACATACATACATACATACATACAGACATACAGACATACAGACATACAGACATACAGACATACAGACATACAGACATACAGACATACAGACATACAGACATACAGACATACAGACATACAGACATACAGACATACAGACATACAGACATACAGACATACAGACATACAGACATACAGACATACAGACATACAGACATACAGACATACAGACATACAGACATACAGACATACAGACATACAGACATACAGACATACAGACATACAGACATACAGACATACAGACATACAGACATACAGACATACAGACATACAGACATACAGACATACAGACATACAGACATACAGACATACAGACAGACAGACAGATAGATAGATAGATAGATAGATAGGGAGTGAGAGCCTTATGGCATAGGTGCTCTGAACACGTTTCAACAGCTTCCAACATCTTTCAACCAATGCCGTTGTCCATGGTGCTCTCCCAACCTCAGCTCTGCGTCACCGTGCCAGCGCTACAAAAAGCTTTCGCAGCTGACCAAAAGCATCAGCTGTTTTCAAGTTTGGAGCTGTTTTCCCATGTTTTTCCTCTTGGTATTTTTTGTTTCAAAGATGGATACTGCTTCATGACGTGTCATGTGTCTTGCACTGCATTAGTTGGTTTGCCATGAAAGGCAGTATGCCGAGCGTTGATGATTGTCATTTTTGCAGGCACCATTGCTATCCATTGCCTGTACTTGTGGTTTCTGTATGACCGTCATTGCTTGGACCGTCTGACTCGATCTGATTCGACTTTCAATTTTGATGTTGATGCTGGCCATGCCAGGTTTGCCGAAAGCCTACAGCTGCCGCAAATGAAAATTGCAGGGTGCACCGCTGCATGGGATCCACCTGGCTCTCAAGAGTCACAGACGAAGCCGTGATGCGATGGACTGGTGCTGGACGCTTCGTGCTTTCCCATCATTTCCCATCATTTCCCGTTGCGTGACAGTGAAACCCAACGAAACCGACCAAGAATGCTGCACACATAGGATTTAAATCAATTGAACTTAAAACATGATTAATCATTTTATTAAATCATTGTTATCAACTGCGTTCAAAATGAGATGTGGATTCTTCAATACCCTTTCTTCTCTGGTAAAGCATGGCCGAGCGGGCTGGGCATGCGATTCGGTGCCCCAATTTTTCTGGCTCAGTGAATTCGGCGCACGTTGTCCAACATGGGCTCTGGCACTTCCAGGACAAAAAAAAAAAAAAAAACATCTTTTGACGTGGACAAGTTCCATATACAAGCCAAATTAGTGATATCATTCCTATAGATTCTTAATGATTCTTATGCATGTAAGATCTTATATTCTTAAAAGGTTTACCTATATTATATGAGCTAAAGATGATTTGTTATATATATATATATATTATGTTCGAACGTAAAAAAGATTATTGGAAATGGCTTGGCTTTTTAAGCTTTGGCTGCACATTTGGAGAGCATGGGAATGAGTCACAGCAATATTGCCATTGCGACAAGAAGTACTGACTGATTTGTATTAATTAGACAGTTGCAAAAGCATGTGCATGCCACAGTTTGTAGATGTGTGCGATTGTGTGTTGCTTTGCCACCAGCTTTTTTTTGCAGGGTCTGTGAGCAATCCAGGAAATTCCATGCCGCAGTACGGCAGATTGCTGCTGGCTATATGTTTGCCAGGCTGAGGGGACGGCTATACGAGCAGGAAAAAGCATACATCAATCATTTTGAACCACACCAGAAACTCTTTACTTGATCATACCAGGTTCTGTGATGGAATCGATGTTTGGTTCCGCAGCCCGACATGAGTCGGTATTCCTGCAGTGTCTACACAGGTTTTTTTCACATTTGTTTGCGGTATTATGTAGATATGTGTATTGTCATTTTTGCGCACCCGTAAACGCACTCTGTATGTTCTCTCAGGATGCTTAAAGAATGATTGCAATATGTGTGCCAGATTCGTGTGTATACAGAACCCTTGCTCTATAGCGGAATGAATTCAGCATGATTCAACAGGTACTTCTAGGGAACAAAATCTGTCCAAGATCAAACAGAACCTGAATGGGAAACCACCTCGCTTTTTCCCGTCGAGATGTTTTTGATTTGGTTGTTCAGTTTGTTAAGTAAGAATGGACTGCGTTACATGAAACGGCTTGGGTAGAGAAACAGTATTGTCAGTTCAACATGCCAGGTTCATTTGCAAATATCCGAGAGCTCAGCAGAATTCTGTTGTATGAGTACTAAGCGTTGTTTGAGTCGTGTATATCGCGTGCTCTCGACCGCCACCACGATTCGTTGAAGGATGTGGACTTGATTGGCATTGATTGCCAGTGGTTGCAGGAGCTTTGGCAGATGTGGCGACTGGCACATCAAGCCCATCTAAGGCCCATGCTGTACTTTTTTGGGACGGCAAATTGGAGATCTCCATTTTTTGAGTCCAAAAATCCCATCATTTTCTTGAGTCCACTGTCACATTCGCCATGCGATCCTCGCACCCTTTGACTTGTGTAGCAAATATTCGGAGACTTTCTCAGACGAAGGTCATTTGGAACGGAGTCAGACAAGACACGAGGCAGGGAAAGAAAAAGGTCCAAAGTTCAAAGATTTCCAAAGCAAAAGTGACGAGAGAAATTGGTGAATTCTCTTGAAATTGTGTGAATTTTGTATAATTTTGTGAGTTCGCCTTGCAGAAGCGGCGCTTTTGCTTTGATACCGTACCCAACTCGAGGAATCCATCAACCTTCCATGGCATTCAGAACCGCAGGGAACAAAAATGTGCAGGGCCTAAGAACACAGGTAGCAGCAGATACTGGTAGCATTCGGTAGCCAGCTTTGCCAGTGAGTTCTTTCCGCCAGCAAAATAACACAAACAGAGACTGCATGAGGGCCAGAGAAGCTGAGAAAGGGACTCCTGTTTGCTGGTTGCGTTCGAACATGTTTGAACCTTATTTGCTGATTTGCATTGTGGTTTAATCATCTCGTGTATTATATATATGGATTCATTTGGAGTCTCATTTGGTATCATTCTTTCATCGGAACGCGCAAAAAAGAGATGCACTGAAACTCACAGCCATGAAATGATGGGAGTTGGCACCACCGTGCTGCTTCAACTGGCGACAGAGGACACCGAATCGCAGCATTGCCTAATGCACCCAGCGGTTTGTATAGCTACATCTCGAACTACGAAAATTGAAACCTGCTGAAACCCATTTTAGAAGACCTCAGAGACCTCTAAAGATAAGAGCAATTTGTTTCTAATGATGTTCAAGTCTTGATCAGAATGCTGATATTCAAATACTTTTAGGCCCAATGTTTTCTCCAAGCAAGTCCACCTGTATAGGGTTCTTACTACTTTGCAATTGCAGGGTTAGGACAAGCATGATTACTGTATGTAAATGAGTCTCCCAAGAATCTGACGTGCGTTACCAAGCTTTATGTTTTCTGGGGTCCAAATTTCTCCGGAAAATTATGCATGCATGCATTCATGTGCACATACACCTGCCGGGATGTAAGTGCACTTCAACATTCTTGCGTGTGCAAAATATGTGTGTACTTATGATTGCTTATGTGTCCATTTTCGGTCAGCAATCACATTCAAGGTATTGATACTGTACATCTTAGCAAAAGCCCAGGTCTTCCAATCTGCTGAGCACAATCAGCCCAGGACGTCTTCACAGTGTTGCTTTCTCAGGTGCCTGGGTGATTTTATGTGCTAAAGGCTAAAGGTCTTTATGAATTGTGATGAGACTTATACTTTCCGTATTTTCCTGATCTTGTGGTGTGTAACACAGATGGTGTCCGGACATGTCCAGACGCTTTTGAAAGTTCTTGGATTCTGCATGACCGTGCCCAGTTGCCTATGTGAATATTTGTTGATTTTTGATGTTAGTCTATGATATGGGCATGGGCTAAGCTTTGAACCCAATATCAGACCTGGGCTCAAAAAAGTGTAGCGCTCGCAGCGGCGGCGTGACTACAAAGATGAAGCCGACGTTGGTTGAGGAGGAAGACGATGACGTGCCAGACTCTGGCAGTATGAAATCGATCAGCCAGGTCCAAAGCTGCCCCAGCCAGAGCATTCGAAGTCGCACGCAGCGGAGTCAGCAAAGTGACGGGGCAGGCAGCAGAGCAGCGTGTGATGCCATTCAGGGTGTCGCGCCTGCCACTGAGATGGAGGGGATGGAGGTGGAAGTTCAAGTTGACAGCGAAGATGACGAAGTATTGAAGGAAAAGTCCATGCACCTTCCAATGCGATGCAACTACTGGGAGGCCGCAGATAGAAATCCCACACTTGCACCCAAAAAGACCCAGGCAAGCCACGCAACACAATCCAGTTGGGGGAGTGAGGATGTGGGAGAAGAGAAGAGGGTGGTGACCTTTGCCGAACCGACCCATCAGGGCAAGGCTGCCACCACGGCTCCAGCCCTTCCAACGCAGAAGAACCAAACTCAGCATACTCATTCGAGTTATGCTAGTCTTCCGCAGGCCCAATCTGTCGGACTTTCTGCCGAAGGCAATGAGTTCGAGATTTGGGATGAAACATGGGGTGTGGCAGCTGCAGCTTCAAAATCCAGCAAGGGAAAACATCCAACTGAATCAGAGCATTGCAGTTTGGACTTGAAGTCTGAAAAGCCCAAGAGTTCTTGTTGGCGAATCAGAAGCCTTTGTGCCCAACATCGCTGGAAATTTTGCTGCTGTGGAGCTTTTTTCGGATCCTTGGCATTTCAAAGATGTAGCTGGGAGGTGAAGGTGTTTCTTAAGTATGACTCGTTTCTTGCTCCTTTTCAGATGAGTTTTGCAAAGCGACTACCGCTTTTTCTTTGAAGGCCTCTTCCCCACTGTGTGCAGGGATGTTTGTGCTGCACATCCTTCGCATTCCTTCACCGCCCAATGTAGACTCATTAAGCTTTCGAAGCAGTTCGCAGCCTCCAAGGAGTTTTATTGGTCGCCGCTGCTACTTGCTTGGGACTATTTTGGCCACAAGATCCAACCTGGAAAGTAACGAAGCTTCAGGTCAATGTGGCTTGGCAAAGTCAGAGGGGTCCGCTTATGTCCGCTTGGATGGGTCACCAGGGCATGTTCCTTGCACCATCTTGCACTGAGGCAGCAGAGCTGAGCAAACTCGTAACAGCGGTATCTGGATCTGACAGCTTGCACCTTGCGTTTTGGCAGCAGGGGCATGGATCATGCCCACAAGCTCACGCACTTCTACGAATGGATGTGACTGACCAATGGCAGGTGGACAATCCCTGGCGATCATGATTACAAGGCTGTAAATGGTTTCAATGCAGTACAAGGCTTTAGGATCTTTAGGCTGCCCCCAGTAGAACTCTGAAACTTCGACAAATTGTGGATTCGCTTTGCCAAAGCTGAGGCGCCTAAGAGCTTGACCTTTGAAGCAGAGGTTGAAGTCTTCAATCCCAATCGCTTGGGAGGAGAAAGCGGTGAGGGGCAAATTCAGCTGAGCTACGATGACCAGAAGATAGGCACAGGGACGGTGAAGCCAAGCAAGGTTCCTGCACAAGCAGCAACAGAAGTGCTGGCCACGATCGACGTAGATTTTCCTCTTGGCTTCGCCACCCTGCTGCAACATGCTGGGTCTACCGGGGGGGTTTGCCCCGCTTTTCATACGCGGATGGGGTGGGGTGGGGTGGGGTGGGGCATGTTAGCGTTCGGTTGCACTTGCACACGCACTTGATGCTACGTTGGGGCACGGGGTTGGGGTGGGGTGGGGCATGTTAACGTTCGGTTGCACTTGCACACGCACTTGATGCTACGTTGGGGCACGGGGTTGGGGTGGGGGGGGGCATGTTAACGTTCGGTTGCACTTGCACACGCGCTTGATGCTACGTTGGGGCACGGGGTTGGGGTGGGGTGGGGCATGTTAACGTTCGGTTGCACTTGCACACGCACTTGATGCTACGTTGGGGCACGGGGTTGGGGTGGGGTGGGGCATGTTAACGTTCGGTTGCACTTGCACACGCACTTGATGCTACGTTGGGGCACGGGGTTGGGGTGGGGTGGGGCATGTTAACGTTCGGTTGCACTTGCACACGCACTTGATGCTACGTTGGGGCACGGGGTTGGGGTGGGGTGGGGCATGTTAACGTTCGGTTGCACTTCGTTTGGTGTTCATCTTCAGAGGATATAGTCTGTATACATATTTCGAGGCCAGGTATCATACATCTCTACATATGTGTTTTCTACGTACACACCACGTATATAGAAGAGGAACCAACCGAAGTCGTTGAAGGCGGAGGGAGAAAAGAAGATTGTTTGGCAGGCAAGTAAATCACACAACGGGTTCATGGCCGTGGTGTGCTGAAGTCAGCAACGGAAACTGTATTGCTGTGTGTTCACTTCAACCCTAAAAATTGCTTTTTTGAACAACACGATGTATTGTAAAAACCAATACATTATCAAATTTTCCGCCAAATTTGGCGAAAAATCGCGTCCAAAATTGCACAAGTTAACAACTGTTGTGCTCCAGGTTCATCCGTGATAATTGCCTTGATTCTTGAAAAAACCATCACTGTCTATTGTAAAAACCATAGGAAAAACACCATGCCATTGACACCAACAACAAACGGCTGCGGACACACATGCAACTTGATCTCAAGAACCTGATGAAAAGCGGGGCAAACCCCCCCGGTAAACCCAACATGCTGCAACCACATCCAGGATCATCCAGGTAAATTCAACACCGTTTTGCTGGTGTTTGCCAGCAATGTTGTTTGAAAAAAATCTGAATCAAAACATTGGCCCAAGGGAGCTCCGAAGTCATGTGATAAAATTTAAGTAGGCAAAAGCAGCAAGTCTAAATGAGATAAATAAGCGTGTTCTAAATCAGTTCGGGCATACAATTTGTGGTTGAATTTGTTTGGGTTTGCGTGATCAGGACATCATTCCATGCATTGATGGCATTGTAATATGCGGGTGCGCTGTGTTCAGTCTCTTGCACTTGGCGAGGGTTGGTTTGATAGCGGGTTCACCTCGTACAAGCATGATTCAAACATGATGCTCTTTTGACGCTCACAAAACAGGGACCGGACAGCCGAGTGAATCGCAAGAATCTTAGGTCCGCAACATCCAATCTGAACTTGAAGCTGACCGTGCTGCCCTTGTGTTCAAAGCGTTTGCAAGCGCCAAATTTGAGAGCAGTTTAGGCATGGCCAACTTAGAGGTGGTTTGCGACATTGATGTGTCGTTGTCGTTCCTGATGATGAAAGAGACCCAAGATAGGGCAGTCACCGGGAGAAATTGTAGATATACATTTGTTTGAATGGTTTTGTCGATCTGTCCATTGATGTTTCCGGACGGGGTTTACATTGAAATCATTTTGAAATTCCACAGGGCCTAGGTCAGTGCCAAAGCAATCCATGGAGCATATTATTGGTGATACTTCTGGTTGATTTCTTGGAAAGAAACCTTGTCCATGGCATGTTGGAAGGCTCCAAAGGTTTCTTCCAACCACATTTTTGCAATAGAATGTGTACCGAGCAGCGGGCAGTCAAGCTACCTTCATGCTGCTACAATATACGCATTGTAGTAATCGCCTACGTTCTTTTTTCATGCATTGGGCAACTGAACCATTCTGAGCCTTTGCATTGGCGATGGCAACATTTGGCAAACCTGTTATTTCCCAGGCTACCAATGCTTGGATGATGTTGCAGGAGATACAAAATCAGAGTTTGCTGCTGTACTTTCTGGGCGCGGGAGAACTTGCACAAAAGCTCGCTACACATTCCCAACTATTCCATTTGCAATCGTCCAGAGACTAGAATGTTGTTTGACCACCCTTGCTCTATCCCGCAGTATGTGTTTTTTGTACCACTGGTTCGGTCCACTTTGTTGCAGAAAACTTTGATTTCAAGACGTACTTGGCTGTCATTGATTACAGTTTACACCGCGGGACACCCCGAACCTTGGTGATTAAAGTCTGGGTCTGTAGTCTGTAGATGTTCCCATTTGCCTTTTGGGCTGAGCTCACGCTCTCCCAACAACCTGCTTCCAGGCCCCATGGATCCCTGTACTGTAGCCAGTTTGAAGCCTTGGCAGTGCACTTAGGGTTCATGTGGAGTAAGCGCCCTACAGGTTGTTGCGCAACATGCATCAACTGTTGCGACTGTGGCTGGGTTTGGCACGGTTTTATAGGGATTCACGCGCCAACAGAGGCCATACTCGGATCAAGGCCAATTTAGCTTCGCTGAAATCCTCCGGCGATGGCGCTACATATCTTGCTTTTGGCCTGCTTCACGACTTTGTCGGGAGCAGAAGTTGAAGAGGCCAGGCAGTGGCAGATGTTGGGTCATGGTTTCGGTTGTCTCTTTCTTGCCCAGCCAGGAGGCGTTGGCGTTCCAGCTGATGCAGACACAACTGCATCTCAGCAGAAAAGGCTTGACTAGGCAAGGCCGCAATGAAAGCGCAACTGGCATTTGCAATCCACAACTGTCGGAGCAGGACTGGCGTTCCGGCTGCCATTCGCTTCTGGTTCCAAATTGGGTCAGAACCTACGGAAAAACCATATGCCTAATTCTGGTTATACGTATCGAATATCAATATGCACTATAACTATGGACTATCCATTGACTCATTCTTTCAAACTGATGCCTTTTTCAGGAGATGTCGGTCCCCATGCTACAACTTGCAGCACAACATGGCGTCGATGGGTGGTGTCTCTACGGATTTGCTGGGCCTTGGGCCAGCCAATGTGCAGTCGCCAGGCGAACACGAGATGTAATGTACTTTGCCAAGCAGCATCTTGGCATATCTTGGTCCAGTTCCATCCAGTTCCAATGGCTGTTCAAAGGTCCCAAAAGGCATTCATATCTCCTATGACTAGGGTTTTTGTTAGGGCTTGGAGGTCATGCTTTGCGTTCTTTCTTGCTTTCAAATATGTTTGATGATTTGCTTCTTGCTTCTGATTTTGTTGATCGTTTCTGCACGTTGACGCCTTTTTGTGTTTTCTCTCTTTTTTTGTGTGTCTGTTTTTTGTGTTCTTTCCTTGTTTTTTTGGGTTCTTTTGGTGTTCGTATTTTTTGGTTTGTTTTCCTGCAATGCTCTCCCTGCACCTGGAAATGGGCTCAACGAAGACATGCAGAACCGAAGGCAGGAAGGAACGAGGACATGTCTGTTACATGTTGTAGGGAA
>VSDK01004006.1:401284-425011 GCA_009767595.1 Symbiodinium kawagutii | reverse complement strand
CCATGTCACAACACCCTTGGGCTCTAGTTCCAAGATCAAAGAGTATTAAAGCTTCCAGTTCAAAGACGACAAAAGAGTTGCCTGCAGGGTTCTTGCTCCAAGATGCCATTCTCCCAATAAAAGCAAACAAAGAGAAGCAGTATATCGAAAACAAAACGACAAAACAAACAAAAAACACCACCACCACCACCACCATCAACAACAACAACAACAACCACATGTCAGAATAACAGCAAGAACCACAACCACACTGACAATACCAATGACGACAGCACGAGCCACAACAGCAAACCCTTTGCCAGAGCTCTTCAGGCCAGGCGGTTTTGATTGCTAGGAGCACTTGTGCTGCATAGGAGACACGCGGAAAAATAAAAGGAAGAAAAGCAGCTCCCAGTGGCCTCATGGCAAACCACAACAATAGTGACTTGAATCACCGTGATGAAAGAATCTGAGCACAACATGTTTCCAAACGTCCAGAGGATGGAAGCGACAAACGGAGCAATGTCAAAGCCTTGCAATGGAAAGCATTGTGAAAATCCGCAACCACCCGCCACGACTGCCGAAACTGCCCCAGCTTCAAAGTCCAATAACTTTCTTCCAAAACTTTCCGAAGCCCAAACGCAAGGACAAATGCCGCACAAAGCTGTGAGGGTATGTTCCAACTATTGTGTGTAGGGGAAAATTGACGCGTGAGGTTTTTTCTTGACTTGGAGGCGATCAGAGGGTGCCCGCCAGCACGTGACTCTTGAGGCTGTGAAATCAAAAACTCGACAAAGCGTCGAACAACAAAAAACATCAAAAACGATGCTCAAAATCAAACAGTTAAAACGAAAAGATTGAGCATGAGCTAGCCATAGCTAGCCTCAAACAGTCTCAAAAATCAAGAGCCAGGCGGTGGTCTTCAAATCATGAATTGTCAATGGAGTCACCGTTTGCGAAGTGAGGTGGGAGAAAGATTTTGCATCATACCTCAACGTGTCATGGGCGACCCCTGTCGCACTTCACCTTCCTGACAATCGCACCCTCGTCATCCGAGATCATCATTATCCCTTGGATGATTTGTATTGCTATGTGAATGGTTGGTATAATCTACCTAATCGGGCAGAAGTCCTGACCAATTTCTCCTACCTGGAAGAACTCTCAGACACCTGGTGCGACCATTTGGCCAAGATCGTTCCTGGATACTACAACCTCTCAATGGCCGATTTGAAAGCGGAGTCCCTGAGTGATGAAGCTGTTTTGGAAAACCTGATGAACAGTGGCACTGGCGCGGGATATGTGCCCCAGTCTGTCATAGATGGAATGTATCTCCATGCTGCAGCCAAATGTGTGATGAGAGGACTGACATTCTCCACCATGTTGTGCTCCACCATGTGATTTCGAGTGCTTTTGTTAAATCGCGCTAAATGTTTTGCATGCGATGTAGCACCGAGCCATGCTTTGGGCTTTGTCACTGCCCATGCAGTCGCTTTGCTCATTGGGAGCATTTCATCTTAGGGTGTTTGGTGTACAGAATGCATACATCCATCATTCTGATAACTTATATGCAAGCATATGCAACAATGCAACGTTTTTATTTGCTGCCTTTCCAGTGCCTCCACATAGGCCTTGCACTTTGTCGTTGACGTGTCATGACGTGTCCCTTTCAGGAGGAAACCGGGGAGCGGTATGTGACCTTGCATTGTGTGCGGGAAGGGGCTGCTTTGCTACTCCTACATCAAGTGAGCTCTTGTACACACAGCGGGGTGAATGTGAGAAGGTAACAAAATAAAGCAAATCAGATCAAAAGGAAGCCGGAACCACGGGAATAAATGCAACATGAGAATGGGGCCCTAGCTGTTCACTGGTTCAACATGTCCAACGATTCCTCCACACAAGACTTGGCCATTGCATTTCCAGCCATGGAAAGTCAGCAACTTCAGATTGGAACAGAACATAATCGAAGAAATGCTCACCAAGCAGGCAAGCTGCCGCTCGAGGTGATAGGTCTGTCCTCATGATTGGCATTCTGTGCACTAGCATCGGGTCGCGAAACTAAGCTTGGACGATGCAGGAGCAAAAAGGCTTCCAAGAATTTCCAAGACCCTCTAGGGACCAACCAGCTCAGCAAACTTGCTTTAATGTCCTTCAGGCACGTCAGAACGATGGAGCCCTGAAGAAAATGAAGATGGTCACATGTGGTCACAATCGCACTGGCTGTTGTTGAGAATGACAGCGGATTCTGTTCTAGCCAATTCCGCTTGATTGTTTTGGCGTTGTTGCTAGCTCCAAGGGTCTATGTCGGGAACCATTGCTGTCAGAGATCAAAAGTGGAAACTGGTCCTTGGACAGGGGAGTACCATCCTTCACTTGCCGCTGCTTGCTGCAGACAGTGGTGGAGTCATGCTGTTGAAATATCCACGGCACCGCCATGCTTTCAACAAGTCCAGCTTTTTGGACTTTAGAAGCTGCAGCCGGCTTGGGTTGATTTTGTCCTGGACATCATGCTTTGGCTAAGGCAATAGCTTCATGTGAATTGAATTCGGGATTATATAAAGGACGTCAAGGGCTAACCTGCAATTGATTCATCTTAGATTTGAAAATGGGAACGTGGGTGCTGTTCAGCTCAAACCAATTTAGCGAGCTGAAAACCTCCAGCAATGGCTTTACGTATTTTGCTTTTGGCTCTCTTACCCAGCACATGCCGTGCACAAGATGAGGAGGCCAGTGTCTATATGGGTGATATATCGTAGCCAGCACCATGTGCCAACACTCCGAATCAGACCAGTTTGTTCAAGTCTTTTGTGTTGCAACAATTGGATTTTACACTTGGCAGGCTTTGAGGTTGAGCAGGAGTAGCGTGTGTTGGTGGTGACAACCGTTTGCGCCAACATAGCACTGTTGCATCACCGCAGTGCTATGTGATTGTCTTGGTGCTGAGATATGCACTACCTATAACTATGTGCATACTACCTCTTGCACAGCGGCACGCTTCCCCGTGATCATACTGTTGCATATTCTTCTTAGGTTCTTGAATGATGGCATCAACCTTCTTTTGCGCTGTTGCTGCCGACATGGGACAACACAAGTGCCGTCCCCATCCATTCTATGATACAGTTTGACAAGTTTGATGTATGCCTATTGTGCCTTCAAATAATTTGACAAATGTATGCAGAGTACTTACTTGGCAAGAGTCGGAAGAAAAAGGGTATTAGCAGTAGAGGTTGCGCAGTCCAAAGTGGAAGTATGGAGAGGCTGTCCGTCAGCAACGGGTGTTGTATTGTCATAATTAATCAACTCAATGCAAGCAAGATCCATGCATTGCGCTTGGGGAGATTCATAGATCGCGGACAGTTCATGTTTGGACTGCACTGCGGTCCTCATGCCACATTTCAGTTTGTTTGTAGTCATGTGCAAGCAATATGCCAAAAATGCATTTAAAGAATGAAAATTTCTTTGTACACCTGTCCGGTGGGGGGCTGCCTGCCAGAGTTTGGAACTTCTGGTTTGATGCTGACAGATGTTGACTGTATCAGAGTTCGGTGGAAGTCGTTGACATTCATTGATCATCAATGCTTGGTGTTAAATTTTCCGTACGTCCTGTCAGGCCACGTTTGGGTGCCAGTTGTTGCAGACAAAACTGCATCTCAGCGAGGAAGTCGGAAGAAACATGAGAAGCGACAACGAAACGAACGGCATATGCTTTCCGTTACTGCCGCCGGAGGACTGACGTGAGGTACCAATACCTACCAGTTATAAATCCCAACCCCTCCCATTGCCACGTGCAGTTTTCAAACCGGCTTCGAAGAAGTTGGTTGTTCAAGGCAAGCCCTGAAGGATATGTCGCAGCCCGCCTTAGAAGTCTCAGCAAAGTACAACGTCGATGGTTGGTGTGCGTTTGGATTTCTTGGGAGTTGGGCCAGCACATGTGCAGTCAGCAGGCGGACACGCAATGCACGCATTTTTGCAAAGCAGCCTCTCGGCCAATCCAATTCTTGCTCCTGTGATGGGTTCGTCTTCAACAAATTTCAACAATAGATTTTTTGGTTCCTGGTCTTGCACTATTTTTGTTTTCCCGAATAATTCGGATGGTTGGTTGATGAACTGGTGAATTTCATACTTAGGGGATGAAACCACCAACCAGATTCTATGGATCGTTCGTTGCCCAGCCAGGTATGAAGGAATATACGCAACTTATCTCAACGTGTCACGGGCGACCCCTGTCGCACTTCACCTTCCTGACAATCGCACCCTCGTCATCCGAGATCATGAATATCCTTTGGATGACCTGTATTGCTATGTGAATGGCTGGTATTCTCTACCTAGACGAGCTGAAGTCGTGTCCAATTTCTCATACTTGGAAGAACTCTCAGAAAGCTCGTGCGACCACTTGGCCAAGATCGTTCCTGCATACTACAACCTCTCAATGGCGGATATGGGGGTGGAGACGTTGAGTGATCAGGCAATCTTGGACGGCTTGATGAACAGTGGAGCTACTCAGGGCTACGTACCCCAGTCAGTCATAGATGGAATGTATCTCCATGCTGCCACCAAATGCGTGATGCGAGGACCGCATACGTGTCATACCATGGGGTGCCAAGTGCTTACGTTTTCGGATACACATGCAGGGCTTCAAGGTTGGTTGTGGCTTTGTGCCTAAATTGTCTCTGTTTCTTGGGAGGAGTTCACTTGGGGTTTTGAGGGGCGTGCAGCATATTTCCACCGCTTTGTCATTCACATGCCTTGCTTTTATCTTGTAATTTGTGTTGAGAGCTCCGCCGCTTGCCAGCGGCTTTCCCAAAATTTCCCAAACATTTTTTCTTTGCATATGTTGATCATATTTTGTTGACACTTCCCTGTCAAGGAGGAAATCGCGGGGCGGTGTGTGACCTTGCAAACTGCGCTTCGCGCGGCTGCTTTGCTACTCCTAACTCCAGTGAGCTTTTGTACACGTCGAGAGGTGAGTGTGAGAACATAACAGCATAGGACAAAGCAAGCAAAACGATCAAAACGCAAAGGGGCAAAACTCCTTGAACAGAACTTGGATGTCAAGAGGGAGCTGCCTCACTGCTCGTAGCTGCAGCTGGCTAACCATGGCTAGCTGCACTTAGTTATTTTACTAGTCTAGCAGTGCCTGGGCGATCCTGGAGGAGAAACAAGTTCAGGGCTCGCAGTGGGTTGCAGCGTGCTTGAACACCATCTTTTGCTGTTGATTGCAAGCAACAATCGGAGAATTTGTATGGTTTCCTGCTTTCCGTAAGGATTGTCAGCCTGCATTAGCAATCTATTCGGCATCGATTCAGAATCATTCTTGCCGTATCTTGCCGTCCATTCCCACCACAAGACTCTTCCTGTGAACGTGGGGTGCAATCAGGCTGTTGGCTTCGTGCAGCTAAGCTTGCGCTGGTATGGAAAAAGGTGATCCAGGATGCTTCCAGGATTCTCTTGAATCTTCGTTGATCTCATCACTAAAGCCTTGTCACAACTTGTGAAGCTCTTGGGGGTCTTCCCTTGATGGAGTGCTGACTGGTGGATCATGGTGGTGGGCTTGAAGGTATGGGCATGCATGGGTAGATATATATCTATGGTTCTCACGAGCACGGCGCCAAAAGGCAGAAAGCAGGGCTCCGAAAAGAGGCGACGGAGTCAGTCCAGGAGTGGGTGAAGATGTGAAGATTCTGATGATTGGGCGGGCAGTCGGCGGTGTAAACTTGTTTGGCGATTTGCGTTTGATTCCTTCCTGACGACTACTGAGTTCGAACATGGTTTGCCCAGGTCCAATGAATTAAATAGACTGCATGTTCTTACAGTCGCGCATAGTTGCATAGTTCGCCCCATGAGCTTTGCCCTGCATGTGAGGTGCTCGCAGCCTACGAAATGCAGAACCAGGCATGGGAATTCCTGGGGTCAGCAAGATCAGAGTGGCAAGAAATGATATGTCAAAGCCCCTTATTTGTTCATACTTGCATACGAATGCATAATTTTACACTACTATATGTGTACTCTGCATTACTTCTTGAGAATGATGAAGCCCTGGCAAAGTAGTATGAGATAGAGCATTACTCTCCGAAAGATTCGTCTATATAGATTTAAATGTTTGCATATATATATATATGTATGGGATGCTATTCGTGTGTGTGTCTGTGTGTGCGAGCGTGTGCGTCCGTTCATATATGTCAATCCAGAAGAAAAGGACATGATGTTCAGATTGTACAATATGGACATACCCCGCGATGTGTGGACATCGGCTATTTAGCCACCAAAATGGGGGGGCATAGCAATGCGATTTCGCAACAGGGCTGACAGCTGCTGGCGGCGCACGAAACAACAAGGTACTAGCACAGCCAAGCGAAGCCACGATTCTGCTTGCATGGCCTGGGTTTTCACGGAAGGGAGGAGTACATTGAGACAATCACTGCAGTATGCGTTTTGGGTTGTCAACTTTCTGGAGTGTATACAAGATGTTTGTCTACGTCGGGCGCTTCGCTGAAGCGGTTGTCAGACCAAGCCCGGAGAGAAGAAGAAGAAGAAGAAGAAGAAGAAGAAGAAGAAGACAAGATGTTTGAATTATAGAGTAATTTGATTGAACGTTTGTTAAATGAACTGTATCATTCAATGAGTAGTCCAAAATAAGTCGATAGAACACAATGTCGAATACTAGAATCAAATGAGATTACACATGATTATAAAATAGAACAGCTGGTAGATGATTGGATAATCAACGAATCTAGCCAGTATGCACCGGAAGCTAAGTGCAGTGAAAGGCAGAATATAAGTTTGTGAATCATCCATGCAATACACAGGTACACGAGGTTACGCATATCTTTTGTTTTGCATTCACAAAAGATATGTATCGATTGATCCATCCATCGATACATATGACATATACCAACCTGTTTGAACATTGAAACCTATTGTATCCTATTGTTCTCGGGGGCCAGCCTCGTTCCTTTGCACATCTCCGTATCTGAAATATAAACATGGTTGTTGTTGTTGACTGTATTGAATGATTGAATAGTATTTGGCTTAATGGTGCCGATCCCGATGGCTGAAGCACGGTGCAGGCACAAGATGGGTTTCGATCTCAGCAGCAACATGGAAGTCCAGTAATGAACCGGTCCATTGACGAACACTTGTGAAAACTTTGTCAGCCCACGTCCCCAACTTGCCAACTGAGAGCGTTTGAAATGGGGGTCGTTCGAGGTAAACTGAACGCAGCGTTGCCAAATACACTTTGACAATCTTTCCTGCATCAGTTTGAACATGTTTGAAGGATCAACCCTGTTTTAAGAAATTATTTGAGACAGGGTACATTTTGTTGGCATAATCGTTTCGCGGAGAGTTACGATGGCTGCAATCGCCTTGGGGCTGTTTACACGGCTCAACCGCTCAATGATGCTCCATGGATGTTTCCTCTCTAGCACAAAATATCACGAAATGGAGCAAGGCAAGGGTCTCTCACTTGCGTATCAAAAATAGCTTGTCATACAAGTAGCTAGTCACAGTTCATCACAGTTTCCTTTTGTTTAAAAAGGAGCAAAAAAAACTGCCTGCTTGCAATTGCTTGCCCATTTTATCTGGGCTTCCTTGACCGAGGTCAGGAAGAATCGCCAAAATCTTCGTTTGTATGATCTTGGGCTGTTCTGCTGTGTGGGCCGCAGATCTGCTTGGAACATTTTGAGATTCTTTGATCATGGCAATACATGACGACGCATCCAACGCTTTCAAACAACACATTTCAGGCTTGGTTCTGTCGCCAGAACTGGGGCCATGTGGAGTCTGCGTGCAGCGCTCAGAACTCGTGCAGCGGGCTATTTCGGCGTCAATATCCATGCTTGGATGCTAAGGATGGCCGACATCCAAGCAGGGTTCGCATCTCAGTCACCAAAGTTGCAGCTAGAAACTTGCTGAGGGCTGAGATATGCTGAGATCATCTCCATATACTCCTACGGTAAGCTTTTTATAGTGTCCTTTTCTTATCTCATTTTGTATTCTCCTCCTGTCCAGTCTTGAACTCCTTTGAAACTGGGTCAGGCTCATACCTTTAAACAGTCAAATTTGAGTTGCCGCATGCTATAATTACTATGGCATGCTGCTTGCTACATTGTCAGGGTGCGCTACAGTGCTGTCCCCTGCGATGGCGAGAACCTTCTGACAGTGACTCGGCTCACCATGGGAGATGCTTGGGGCTCCTCCCTTCTTTACCAGTATGAATTACTGGACACCTGTCAGCAGCAGCTGCAATCGCAAAGAGCAGTTTCAAGCATGACATGTCAGCAGCCACCGAGTGGGCGACAAAATGAATGATCAAAGGAGTCTAGTAGATTTGGGGACCATGTATCAACCAAATGAACAACGATGAACAACGATGAACAACAATGAACATGGATCAGATACGATCAGATACGATCAGATACGATCAGATACGATCAGATTGTCAGCTGTAACTGTGCTATTGGAATTCTGTGACATGGCATGGTGATGCATGGTGCGAGGTGGAGCCAGAAGAGTCTGCTCGCCGCGCACCTCTGAGAGGTGATGATCAAGAACAGGTGAGGAGGTCATAGATGTCATAGGAGGTTTCTTTAAAATGCTACCTTGACTGTATATGATAAGTATGACTAGATGGGGTACTTGTAGGTGCCCAACGCATAGACAATACATAGATCAAAGTTGACCATGCAGTTGGATAGCTGCAGATTCTGATTGAGACAACCGATTCTTCGGACTCGCCAGGTAAGTTGGTTGCACCTACTAGTTGCAAGGCAAGGTTTGTCCCGT
Source organism: Symbiodinium kawagutii (assembly GCA_009767595.1). NCBI lineage: Eukaryota > Dinophyceae > Suessiales > Symbiodiniaceae > Symbiodinium > Symbiodinium kawagutii. The sequence goes on along the minus strand of VSDK01004006.1, from coordinate 416,251 downwards.
TGTTTGCGAAGTCAGGATTTCGTGAGGGTTTTGTTTGTGTTCTTTTGAACTTGAAGTGCATACTGTGTAGATGGCCTATGTGGATCAAGCTGGTTGAGAGAGCAAATCACGGCTTGGCTAGTTCCTTGCATCAGTCCTTGCCTCTCTTCGAAGGTTCAAAGGCTTAGTCCAGAGGCAAGGTCCGTTTGGGGGATTGGCCCTTTGGGGATGAGCGGTTTTTTTGGAGCAGAGGCTGGTACCATTCCAGCAAAGACATTTGACACAGCCGAGCTTCGGGGACCCGAAATGTGAAACATTGGATTCTGCCCAGCATTGATGGATATTGATGGCTCAAGCGCGATGCTATAGCCACAACGTGTTTAGTGGGTTGAGCTCTGGGTTTGTGGCCACCAAGTTTAGATGTGGAACTGGTCCTGCCGATGACCCATTTTTGGCGGTCTAGTGCTACCAGCGGCGACCAAATGAATTTCTACATGTTGAAAGGTGCCCCATGGTGCCCCATGGTGCCCCGAGTTTCTGTTCAGGTGGTCCGCTTCAAAGAGGCTGAGTATGATCTGGGAGCTGGAGCGGCATGGAGCGGCTTTAAGTAGATTCAACACCGGCACTTCATACGGCATTGATAGCGTGTGGGAGGAAGCCAAGCTGAGGCTGGGCAAAATGTTTTCAGGTTGACAACATGAAGAAGTAAGGAATGTCATTTTAAAAATGGCTTAGACCAGTAGGGACAAGGTAATGGCGTCGCTACAACTCCTGTGGGAGGGCGCAGTCAAAAAGATAGGGACAAGGATAGGCGTACTTTTGGAAAGTGTGCGGTCATGTGCGGTCACATTTGGCATTGGAAGAGTGGTAGCGGCCTGGATTGCAATAGATTTCTTATCAACCGATAGCAAGTTTATTGTACCTAGCCTGCTGGAGAGAAACATAGGGCAGAACGTGCAAAAGAAGGAAAGCAAGGCAGTGAATGAGAGACTTAGAAAGACAAGCGGAGGGAGAGGAAAAGATACAGGAAGGAAGGCAGGGAGCGAACCATCATCTAAACTATTTGTACCATTGCAACAGCTTGAAGAGAAAAAGATGAACCAAGACGCATGCTGAAAATCAATGATGTGCCTGGGCAGGTATCCATCCGTGGTCCTGACCTGTTTGCAGTTTCAATCATTTTCAAGACTTTGCCAACTCTGAGTGATAAATAAGGTAGTAGGCCTGTCTCAAGCATCACAAAAAAAAAAAAAAAGCATTTTTCCCAGGAATACAAAGTAGAAATTTGCCTTTTCTGGTATTATCTACGACAGCACTGGTCCCTGAGGGACATGTGAGGCATGCAAGCAGTTCAATAGCAAGCAGAGACTTGCATTGCCTGTCATGGCAAGTTTTGTTCTGTTCAAGGTGAGCATCGGTATCAGAAACCGAAGCATTCCATATAGCCCACACATGACGAAGAAGCCACGTTTCCTCATCGGTATTTCATTGACTTGCAGCCAGTCCTGGCCAAACGAATTGTGTGAAGTCTCTTGAGCTTTATATACTGAGTTTCCAGACCGCATTTTGTGATGCATAGCGATTGAATATGGGAACTGCTTTTGGGGGAACATGTTGATTGAACCCTGCGTTGTCATAACTGCTCGTCTAATGCACTCCACTTCTAGCACTCCCATTTCCCTGTTTCCCACGGGTTTGCCAGAATTTGAGTGCCATTCGAAAATATATTTATATAGATCATTTACATCTATCGATATCTATCGTCTTGAAGTGATGAGAGGGCACATTTGCTGCATCGCCCCAGCGACCGCCACCAGTAAAGCTAAATCAGCTCCGGACGGATCCGTGGTTTTCCTTTCCTCCCTTGCCAGGACGAAGGTAGTGACAAGGACGGGCTGAGTGCGCAGTGTACTACTGTGTGTTGCTGTGGTTTACTTACTCTTGATTCTTGATTAGTTGCAAATGGTTGCCTTCTTCTTGATTGATTATGTGACTGCACGCCCCCATTTGATTTGTACCACGCAGAATGACCGCAAGATGGAAAAAGCCGATTTGATCAGGGATAGTTTCATGCTCATGACGTGTGGAGTTAGAAGGATCATGAAGCGGGTTTGCTTGGAGTCCGTTGGAGATTTCGACTCAAGGAAGACCCATGCACACCTGAAGAGAAACGAGGCTTGCTAGGAGGCAGGGCAAAAGTGGTTGAAGAGGGTCATCAGCACAACTGGACTATGTAGATTGTGAATAATTATGGTGTGAATGATCTAAGACTGGCAGGCATTCGGCTCGTCACTGGGTGAAAGGTGATGGCACTTCTGGAGAATTGTTTGTCAAGTTGCTTCGCATTCCAACAGCCAGACACTTTTGATTTGAGCCGTTGTTGCTTTGAACAAGGTTGGACATGTTGGGTTTTGATGGTTTTTTGAGCTGTTTGAAGATTTGTTATCGCTTAATCGCTTACTCATGGAGAGCTGAGCTGGCAGGCCCTTGGGAAGATGAAGAGGAGGCGTTTTGCATCCACAGTAGTTGTCATGTGATGTGTCAATATGTGTCATGTCATCGCTTTGGAGCAGCGCATGCAGAGAATCCTCAACCAGCCGGATTGCTAACTGCTCACATCCGCTGACTCACATTTGTCAGTTAAGCCTTTTTCTATTCATTTGGCCAGGGCCAGTCAGATGTTTCGACCGCTCAAACATCACCACTCCGCAACGGGGACGAGGACTGGCTTCCCTTTTCATGACCTTTTGCATGTTCTTCACAGGCGACCATGGAGCATTGCATTTCCTCGATGCATTGAATCTAGTATTTGATTGGTTGTGTTTGGCAGCCTGGTCTTCAGGGAAAGGCACTTGGTGGAAACTCAAATTTGAGACTTTGTAATGTTCGATTGTGTTCGAAACGAGTTCGATTGACCTGGTACGGGGTCAGCTCTTTCCGCAATTGCCCCTTCACTCGTTCACGGTCAAACGGTAGGGACTGTGTAGTGAATTGCGGTGTTTATGTTTTGAGCAAAACCCGCACGACTTTGACATGTCACTACCTGACCAAGGCAAAACCCCTATTTCAATCTCAAAACGGCGGGAAGCAAAGCCAGCAGAAACGCAGAACAGCAATGAACAGCAAAAGAAAGATCGCCTGAGAGCCAGTGCTGGTGCAGTCGCTCGAGTTTTCGAAAGGACTCGATGGCAGCAATCATGAAATTACGACCTTCTATGCACGACTCCGTTGGTGACTTGTTCAAAAATTTATCAGAGCTGACTTGTGCAGGCGTCAAGGTTTCTAATTGATCACCTAGGTGTAGTACGATGTACTGTGCACGCTCATATGTGATTGAAATTGATTGAACTTTTCATAACTGTTCAACCCCCATGGTATCAGATTCATTACAAGAAACCTTTCGGAGACTGGAACACTGAATATTTGCTGCAATTGGAATCAGCTTAGGTGATGAAGAAGAAGTCGATTCTGCCAGGCCAAGATTGAATTGCTGGTGCAGGGGGCAAGCGCCACTCAACAACAAAAGCAGTTCTGCAATGGTGACAGGTGACCTGTGCCTCCACTGATTGTGGTGGCATGACTGGGACGACAAAACAATGTCACATTGATCCAAAATAGCCATCGATTGGCCACCCGTGGAATTCCAGCAGATTTATCCTTCCATCTCCACGCCGAAATTGCACAGCATTGCAAGGCCAATCATCGGCAGTGAGCGGGAAGAACTGCTCTCACGCTGAGAAAGCACTGATCAAAACCTTGTTGCATGCTCACATTTTACCAAGCGGTTTTTTGAGGTTCATTCTGATGTGTTTCCAGTTTTTGTGCTGGCTTACTCTTGCAGAATGGGTCGGATGCTTGGAAGGCCTACCAATGTTTGATAATGTGCGAACTCATAATCAACTTTGCTGTAGCTATTTTCCACTCCTCGCCAAAAGTGCGAGCAGATGCAGAGCTGACACATGGCAATGGTCACATTGTGCATCTCAGATCCATGGTTGCTAGCCAAACCTCAGATTGGACAGCCCCTTCCTCGCCTGCCTTCTCGGGGCATCAAGGATATCATCACGACATAGACTCATGGCATTTTCCAAAACGCCAAAGTGCAGCTGCCATGGAGCAGTGACCATGTTGAACTGTGGCAGTTGCTTTGAATGGGCCTTGAGCCACAAGGCGCTGCGCAATAAGATGCAAACTCTCAACTTTCAGCAGCTAGCGATGCTTGCAGGTTTCCCGGTCATTGACAGAGCCAACAACGGCTCCAACAACGGCTCCGACAGAACCAACACTGGAGGACATCCTACATCGTTGCTTGGCCTTGCAGGTGGAGGGTTGGAGATTCAGTGCTTGTAGCTGTGTCCATTGCAGCAGCGTCAATCAAGATGCTTGTAGCGGTTCATTGTCAGATGCTTGAAGCAACGCGGCTTAAGGCAACGAAGATGTCACAATGACTGCGTCACCGTGGCAGCACCGAAGATGGAAATCCTTTGAAAACCATAAGCTTCACTTGAGTCATTTCGAAGTCTTTGAGCTTGACAGACCTTAAGCGGCCCTGAAGCTTCATTTAAGTTCATTTAAGTGATGCGATTCCAAGATTTCCAACCAAGTGCTTGCTACTGGAAGAAAAGGGGCTGCACTTCAGCTTTCCAAATGACCTTTGTGACCGAGCTGAGGTGCGAGTCCGATGAGGCGGGATGGTAGGGTCGCTTGAATACTGCATGGGAAGTATGAAATGTATGAACTCATTTGCGACTTTTCCGCAGGTGTACTAACTACTTGCTACCGACATCGACCTGCTACTCTATACTAAGTACTTACTTGAGTACTTGAGTATCAATTAAGTGACTAAGTAAAACCAAATAACAATGTTTGTTGCGATTGGGCACCAACTACTTGCATTCTTACCTACTGCAGTAGTACTGTATTGTCTACTACCAATCAACTACTGCCAGCTACTTGCCATTGTTCTTCCGACTGCTGCTCCTTCTGCTGCGACTGCTGAGTAGTGCTACTACTCCGACCGTGACGGTGGCGCTGCAGAACCAAGGAATACAAATGGATTGAGATTCCAAGCATGAGGGATTTTTCAGTTAGATTCAGTTCGTTTGCAATCAGACATGCTTGGATTTACAGCAATATGACATGCGATCAAAGAACACATTGGCAATCCCATGCGTTTGAGACTCATGCAAATTATTGAAGCCCAACTCTCCATACCTCTCCTTCATGATTTTTGTACGCTACAAGGGAACCAGCACATTCTTGGATTCTAGGCAGGTATACTGAGCTAACTGGCGACTTGAGAGATAATATGGAAATAAAAAGGAGAACGTTCTAAGTTTTCTCTCCAGGTCCGCCAGTTGTACCATGGCTGTCAGCCACTTGACATGTGGCAGGGCAGCGGCGATGAACTCTTAGAGGAACCGGGCGGGAAGGTTTTGCTCACAAGGCGGGCACGTTTGATGCTGTCCGTTGCACCACTTTGTCCCTCGGAGCGTCGGCAAAGAGCAGCACCTTTTTGGCAAAGAAAAGTGCTTCCAAGCAGTCAGAGCTCGATCTGTGAGCCCAACTCTTTGGCAGGAGAGGTGGTGTTTCTGCAGAACCCAGTGGGGCCTACAATATTTGCGACTGGGTTCTGCATTTAGTTTTCGAGTATATGACTGTATGTAACTTGCCCAACGGGTGTCCTTGTGATGCTTTGTGAGATGGGAGTGCCCACCCTGCTCTATTCTTGCCTTCCCCGGGAAGCCGCGAGATCCGTTCATTGTTTGGAACCGTTAGATAGGCAAAACTCCTATGACATTTTTGGATCAGGTGCTGCATTTGCTGCTCGGTCCTTGCATGTCCTTGCCAGGTTATGCTGACTGGATCCGACCGGTCTATCCGAAAACCGTTGAGCAGAGGGACACGTTGACTGCGGCTTTGAAGGAGTGTCCCTTATTTCAAGGCATCGAGAGAGAAGTGCCTTGGTTCAAAAATGAACAAAGGGAGGCATTTGCAGATGCACGGTGGCATAAACGCATAGTGGCACAGAAAGGCTTCCCTTGGTCCCTGATGTCCGAAGCATCTCCAAGTTCCTTTTGCGTAAGCAAATCAGCAAGCCGAGATGTTCTACGATGTTCCATGATTTTCCTATACAGATGGTGCTTGGAAGTCCTGCGACACATAATGCTTGTGTTTGAGCTTGAAAAGATGTCCGCACATGCAATCCCATACAGATCTTTACACTTATACCAGTGTGTCATGTGTATGTAAAAGCTCAGTCGTGGCTTCGGGCATCCGTTTTGCCAGGAAGTCTTATCCAACCTGGTCGATGCAATTGAGATCATCAGTAGCTTGCAGAAAATATTTGCCTTTCCTGTACGGAAGGATTGTCCAGTTCAAGATGAGTCAGTTGTGTTCAGAATTCTTCAAGATGTCAGTATCAAGTAGACTCACTGGAGTACAAGGTCAAGAATCTTAAGTATTCTTAAGTAAGCTCACCGGAGTACCAGGAAGTAAGTCTGTAGTGAATCCGCAACTGTTGGGCCTTCACTGCTTTGGACTCACCAGACTCCAAGGTGTAAAGCAAGGCACACCAGTCTTCTCGAAAGGGGAGGATGAAAGGAAACTCGTTGCAAGCAGAATGTTATTTGACTCCATGCTCCATGTCCTGTGAATCGCAGAGTTCCAAGGAGTGGATATATTTTAATGAGCGGCTGCGCAATTGCAGAGACCGATGCAGCAGATAAGAAGAATTTGCTCAGGCGGTATGCTGTTTCAGAATGTTCTGTTACATGCCGTTCCCGATCGTTCCCTATCATTTCATCCTCCTGAACGGCCCGCGAACAGTTGAGCCACTTTGCGTAGGCGTTCATCATCCTTGCATCTCACGCAGCTCGGCCCAACTGGTTTGGATGAAGCACTGGCATTTCTGTGCGTAGCGCGCCTGCTTGGCATTCTGCATCATTCACTGCATCATTCTACATTATGCTACACATTTTCCAACTCCTTCCTCTTACAAAGCAAGTGAAGTCATGAAAGCTGCAGCTGTAGTTATGGCCTAGGACATCCCCCCAGCAGTCTGAAACAGACATGTGTATAAGAGCGAGTCTTTTTATCATTAAGTAGGATTAGTTTTATGATTGGAGGGTTCCATCCAGATCCGTTTTGTGCCATTCTTCTCCAAAAATGATAGGGGGCTGCCGCCAGACTAGACACCTAGAAACCATGGATGAGATAGTATCATGATGCTGGGGAATCATATAGTTTATTGAAAAATGATAGGGGACGGCCAAATTGTGATTTGGTACTGGGAGCAACGAAACACTGTGATCGCCACCCATATGCCATATGCAGCGATCACGAGCATGACGATCGCAATGACAATGATTATATATGCTGAACCTTATCGCTATCAGCAGCGTCATCGTCAGCCTCCCCTTTAAAGATGTTGCGCTAAGTTTGTTGCTTTCAGTTGTTGCTTCCGATTTCAGTTTCATCAGTGCGGAATCGCTGCTGCCTTGCATTTTCGCAAAGGATGCCCAGGCAGCTTTTGTTTCTCCCTGTTGGCCTCAATTCAGTGACATCAATTCTCCAAATAGATTAGCCATCAGCACACGTTTTGAACAGTCGGAGCATTTTTGGACATCGCCACGTTCATCCTCGAGGCTCTCCGTTGGCGACTTCATCGGGGAGCATTCTATGCTTTGGGGTTTTCCTCGCCGGATGACTGTGAACGCTGTGGGCGAGTGCGTTCTTGGGAAGCTGACAAGTGCAGCGTGCCCCGGGTAGGTTTGGAAATTGCATGGTCCTGGCTTTGGGATGCATGTTGATAAAGTATACTTTTCGCATAAGGAGCAGGTGCATCGGATGCGTGACATCTTTGAATGTTTGCTTTTTTGTCTTTTAACTTCTAACTGTTTTTCCTGTTCATTGATGTGTTGCCCATATGCTCAATGGTCACAATGTATGTGGATTTGCAGGCTGAGATTTGTTAAGTGACCAGTCATTTGTTTCGTTGCTCGTGGGGCGGGTTCCGTTGGGCAGCCAGGTACTTCAACATCATTACTCGCTCGGCCATGGCAGCCAGGACTTTGAGGGAGAAATATTTGCGAAAAGATTCTTGGTGACAAAAATGGGCTGCGCTGTGATGCTAAATGCTCTCGGCATGGCAGTACGTACACATTGTATTATTAATACTCTGTGAACTAAAGATGGCGGTGGGTCCTATATTTCACTAAGAGCTGGAGGACGAACACGCCAGCAGGGATTTGTAGTTACCAAATTGTTTGGCACTCACGCTTTCTCCCTGCTTGAGTCTTCGGCACCTGCTTAAAGATGCTTCCAAATCCGACCTAAGCCGGTACCTCAATGATCACTGCTACTGGTAGAGTTCAAAAACCAGAGATCAAGGATTTGTTTCAATCTCCTTTGCTTGTACCTCCATTTTTGAGGTATGGCTCGTAACCTAGAGTAACCAATCCTCCAGAAAATTGGCTTCCTGGGTCATTGACGGGATGCTCGTCAGGGTACAGGGTCCCTAGACCAAGTTGTGCCAACGTTATCACTCTTACTCTGCAGTACGTGAGGTTCCTATGTTCGAGACCTTTGATGACGAGCTCATAGCGCGAATCACAGACATCGTAGCCCCTTGGCAGCCTTGAAAACAGCGCATGAAAGGCACATCATTTGTCCATTTGTTCATCATGCTTCGTTCCGTTCATTGAGTTTCGTTTGTGGCTTAGCGAGAGTGGGACGGATCTACAGTTTCCCAGGCCGTAGAACCAGTTCACGTCCTCAGTTGAAATAGGCTCACATCTTTCCTCAGGACCGAAGGTTTTACAAAAAAGGCTCAAGGATCATCGTTCAGGGGCAGAAGATCGTACCACGTGGGCAAAAGCCTATAGAAGGACAAACTGTGCCGGCAGAACTCTACATTGTGCTGAGCACACTTGGCAAGAATTGTGGGCAATGGCATCAGGTGGAAGCTGGAATGAAATCTGGTGACTTCTCTCCAGAAGCATGTGTTTCGTAATGAATTTGTTCACCAGACCTGCCGTATGGATGGCCAACCGGGCTGCGTCGAAGAATCAAATTCTGGCCGAGTGATATCACGTTGTTTCGCTGGAGGTAGACATACCTCATACAGCAAAAAACGGGACATTTTGCGAGACATTTGTCGTTTCGTGTCGGGATATGTTTGCTTTGGTGGATGACTCTCAGTATTACCAAGCAGAAACGTTTCAAGCATCGCGTTGCGTGAAGCCAGGCGGTGAATGCGCGGTGAGCTTGTTGGTTGACCAGGCACGGGCTTTTGAGCAGCTAAATATATACTACAAAAAAATTCTATCTATCTATATATACATGTATGTATGTAGATTTATATTTACATTAAAAAACATGCTATACTGAATGTAGGGAATATATTCATGCACTGTCGCGGTGTACCTCAAGGGAGTTGGTATGTGGCCCAAACGAGCTGAGAAGCTCTTAATGGATCCCTGTGCTGCCAGGTTGGTTCTGATCAGATGGAGCAGGAGGAGCATGTTGTCAGACGCTACGGTCCAGGTGAGAGTCAGCACGGATCACATGCTGGTTTTGATGTTTGTACCCTGCTTGTGTAGTGTTTGTGCAGTTTTGTGTGTGTGTGCCTGTGTGTGTGTGTGATTGATGTGCCATACTGGTCAAATCGCGTGCTCCGAGTCATAGAATTTGAGCGGAAATATTTGTGGCCATGTGGCCACCTGTATGTGCCCGTTGTATTTAGGGAGTCCTGGCAGCACTTCTGCAAGTTCACTCAACCTTGCTCAGGCGAAAGGTTTGGAGAGTTGGCTTTCATCAACCGGACAGATCGAGCCGCATCTGTAACGGTATGTGGCTCAGTTTTTTGAATCAATGATGTTGTTTACATAATGGGTCAAGAGCGCAGTTGGTTTCCATGTAGTGCTACACTGCTACACTCTGATAGTCCTGGGTCATTGCTGATATAGGCAGTATTGATGCGACCACAGTGCACGATAAAAAGGCAAAACCTTCACAGAGCTTTATATAGCCCTTCCAACCTTTCACTGCTTCAACTTGGCTTCAACTGACATTGAGTCATTTGTATCTCCTTAACATCCCTCAAGCACATTCCTTAACCACAACCCCTTTTCCCTTATCATTTGTTGACCCCATGCGTATTAGGCTTCAACTGATACAGAGCTCCTCTGCTTGGATCGTGACACCTTTGAGCGTTTGGTGGAGTTGGAACTGAAGCAGCGCGAGAACTACGTAGCTTGACACCACTGGCATCACTGTTGTCGTCCAAGCCAATGTGTGGCGTACAAATGTTTCAAATCATTAAGTAATGGTCATTACAGCTTCTCTAATTAGGTGAGAAAGAAACCTGGGTGTGCATGCTTGTTGTTGGGGGATCTTGGAACTTGGCTAGTCTTGGAGCTAGCTTTGGCAAAGAAAAGGAAGCAGGATTGGAAGAAAGAGTCAGTGCCCCTAGGATAATGTAGGATAGTGTAGGAATCCTGTAGGGTAATGTAGGGTCATGCAGGATAAGAGCTATTGAAATTTATAAATCTATATTTATATATATATATACACATGCGCAGATGCATAAGTTGAAGTTACAAAAACCTGCATTGAGCTTCCGCATCAAATTTGCGTGTTCAGCTACTCCGTCGAGCAGATCTCAAGGTTTGCAAGATCGGAGTTACAACAGGTTTGCGGTTTGATTCGGTCTTGTCCAAGTCTGTTGATTCAATGTCGAATATCCTAGCGGCATAGCCTACTGTACCAAGTGTTGCAAAGTCCTACCAAGTCTTGGTGAAACTGTGAGAAGGCCCCATGCGAATTTTCAATATACTTCAACAGCACGGATTTCGGACGATTTGACTATGGTTATTCCAAGTAATTCCAAGTTATTCCCATGCTTTTGCTGCACTTTGTTTCCCAGGCTTCCGATCCTCGCAAAGCACTTGCTGACTTCTACAGTTCTGGTGATCAGACGGGGCCTGGTGGAGTCGCGAAGACACCTGGGAAGACGCAGTGGTTTGCGGTCTACCGCCCAACCAGTCGAGACTTGACAGTGTCAGAAGATAGAAGATGTCACAAGTGCTGCAGAGGCTTTGTGAAACTTTTTTTGACCTCAGAAGTGGGAACAAAAACATCATAAACATACAATGTGAATTGATGGCTCTGAAAACTCTCTATATATATATATATATATCAAATACTGAACATCAATACATCCACATTCCACAGAGTAAACGAGAAGGAGTCAGATGGATTCAGCTGTGTTCCTGCCAGAGTGCCCGAGGAGACGCCCTGGCAAAGATGCTGAATCAGACGGCAGTTGGAAAAGGGCTAAATGTGAAGCTGGGCTAAGCTGGGCTAGGGGAAGGAGAGTTGTGTTTGCTGTGTTTTGTGCATTTCACGAGAGCTGCGTCCAGCAGCTCGAGTTTGGTTAGCGTTAGCTATTATACATCTCTGGGGGTTCGGGGGGGCGGTCACCAGGCCAAGTACGTGAATCTCACCCAAACCCCCCCCCCCCACCCCACCCCCCCCTTGATCACCCCGGGCTCGATTCCCCCCAGGGCACGGTTGCCTAGGTCGTCAAAGGAGCTAAAAACTTGAAAAAACACGTGTTTTTTTGCAACTGCGGGGTCAAAAACTCTCAAAAAAGACACTTTTTCTCGCACAAATCGATTTTTTCCAATGCATGTCTTACCAAACAAATTCTTACCAAAATATTTTCTTACCAAACCGATTCTTAGCGATTATTACCAAAACATGTTTTCTTACCAAACCGATTCTTGCCAAAGAGAATCCTACCAACACACATTTTTCTTACCAGAGAGATCTTTCCCAACACATTTTCTTACCAAACCCATTCTTGCCAAACAAATGCGACCAAGACATTTTCTTACCAAACAGAATCCCACCAATACATTTTCTGACCAGTCAGTTTCTTACCAACCCATCTTTTCCCAAAAAGAAATCACTTCGTAACTAAACTTCTTTTGACAACCCGGCAGCTTTCGTTCACCCCCCTTGGATCTCAAGTTTGTGCAACCTTTTTGTTCACGCACACCTTCCTCCCCTTGCCTGGCGCCCATTTATGCTTCTAGCCTCACACCATGGAACAGCCTCAGGAAGGGGAAGTCTGCGCGGAAGAATTACCTCTCTGGACTCGTGCCATTCCTTCAGATCAGCAGCAACGAGCACAAGAAGCAAATCGAGCCCTCACCAAAAGAGCCATGCAGCAAAGATCAGTAAAAAATGTGATTGTTATTTTGGCTTGTTTGCTTTTTTGGTGCTTTGCTTTGTGTTGTTTTGATAGGTTGGCTGGCTGGGTAGTCAGTTCTTGGCTTGCCCTAGTGTTGGTAGTGTCTTGTTCTTCTTAATTTTTTCCTGTTCATTGCATAGTTCATTTAGAATTCCAGGATGTATTCGTCACAATCTATTTCCAGTCGCGCGAATCGCAAGAAGCTGCACTGAAAGAATTGGAGCGGACAGCTTCTACAATGGCCATTGACTCTACGTCTCCTGAGTCTCCTATCCCTCCTTGGCTCTTGATCTCCAAAGATGACTCGTATCCAGGTGTGTTTGGCTTGGTAATGTCCGAAGCTTTGATGCGTGAAGCTTTCATAGAGAGGCCGGATCTCAACTTTCGAGCTGGCTGGGAGACGGGTCGAGCTTCGGAACCTGCCTTCATGGAAATGAATTTGCACGCTTTGAGAAGTTCAGGTGCTCCAAAGGTCGTGTTGTACCAATATGATGCCACAGACGAACTGAACCCACATGGCTTACTTGTTGCCTATGCAGAGGAGTATCACGTACGTGGGAACAAAGTCCGCAGTGTGAAGCCTGTCGTGTCAGATTTCGATACTTTCACTGTTGGCAGCATCGGCATGACATATGAGGCCTTGCCCGATTCCCAGGCCGAGCTGATGCTCTGGAGTTTGGAACAGGCCAGGAACATTTTAAGCAAGCCCGACAAACAATGCTGGAACTCGAGGTGGCTGGAAGTACTTCAAAAAGCCAATGCAAAGGGCTTTCATCCAACGATTCCTCGATATGGATTTGGTGACCCCACATCATACCGACTCATTGAGGAGGTTGTGAACACAACCAGCATTTCCGGAGCTGTGCGTCATGGAGCCGAATGCTTCAATTTCTACTTCCCGCAAGAGTTTGATTCGGAGTATCTGATTGTTTGGCATGGATTTGAGGAAAAACCTTGGGCCTACTGCGACATGTCAGCTTTGCAGGCTTTTCTCAAAGATAGGATTGAGGAAGGCTTTTGTTTTCCCTTGAACCCAGTTTGGCCCGTTCGGGACCCAGGCTGGTACGAGATCTTTTCAGCTCTTAGACGCCGACAGGAATCCCAAGAGTGTTTGGCAGCCTGGTACCCTCCGGACAAAAACATTGTGGAGTGCATTGATTCCATTCATGAGTCTTTTCCAGCTGGCTTCCAGACTGTTACAGCTGCTTGGCTGTTCAAATTGTGTTCCGTTCATGCCGAGGTTAAAGAAACATTCAGGGTAAACCCAAGCAAAACAGCCCACGGGTTTCAGGCTTTCTTACACCAGATGACTACAAGTGGTGAGTTCATATTTGGGGAGCTTGTTGAGAAGCACATTGTGGGCCCGGACCTAAAGTCTATACCAAAGCCATCATTGGCGTTTGACTGCTGATGTCAGTGGGACTGCTTTTGTGCGTGATTCACTCTGATTTTGATGCCATTTTGACAGGGTGTTTGGCTTCAATATGTTTCTGTTTCATCTATGTTTTGTACCATTTGTGGTTTCCTTGCCCCGACGATCTTTTGAGATGTTTGTCACCACAAGCTTTCTTTGAGCTTTTGCAAGATCATAATCTTTATAAGTCTTCTTGTCACAAGTTTCGTGAACTATCGTGAACGATGGGCCCTAGTAGCCCGGCCATTTCAGGTGGAGAACGATGGGGATTTAGACCAGGAGGAGCGTTTAAATCTATGTCGCTTTCAAGCGAAAAAACGTTGGACGAAGTTGCGACTGGCAACACGACTGTCGCGAGGGGCATCCAGCATGGCCCGTGCACTGCCACTTGGGCTGCAGTAAGCAGCCATCATTTTGACATACTTACAAGAAAACATTGTAATTAATGACGAGTATATTCCTAATTCCAATGCAAATATGCAGTTTCAGGATAGGTTGCAGAAAACCATTCATGGATTGGTAAAGGTTTTCAAATATTCCAGCCTAGGTCCGAGCTCGAAAATAGCATTGAAGAAAAAGGTAGTAAAATTAAACTACAGATGTTTAGAGCTAAATAGTTGTAGAACAACTTAGATGAATATTTCATTTAATTTTATTGAAATTGTGATATACTGGTATTTACTACTAAGTACGAATCCGCAATTTATATGAACATATTTAAAATAAGATTCTGTTTAGGATTTTTCCTTAACTCCTACTTTCTATAATTTTTCCTAAAAGGACAATTAAAAAAATCCATATTATTCCCCAGCTGCTTGGTGAGGGTTGTTAGATTTATCAAAGCCAATTCTCCTTCTCCTCCTCCTGAACCGCCAATGTCCAGAGCTTAGTAAACACCACTTGACCTTAAACCACCAATATCTGACCTTAATAAGCACCGCTAGGCCTTATATACCAATCTCCTAGCTTAATAAATATTATTGGACCTTAACCACCAATATCCGAATTTACCAAATATTATTAAACCTTATTCCCTATAAATATTTTTAATAAATAATATTAAAACTAAATAAATAATAAAAATATAAAAATAAAATATATAAAAAAAAATAAATTATATATATTAAAAAATAATCTAAATAAAAATATAATTTAAAAATAAATATAATAATAAAAATATAAAAATAAAATATATAAAAAAAAATAAATTATATATATTAAAAAATAATCTAAATAAAAATATAATTTAAAAATAAATATATATATAATATTTTAATATTTTAATTAATAAATATTTATATATTTTATATTAAAA
>VSDK01004006.1:341686-374689 GCA_009767595.1 Symbiodinium kawagutii | reverse complement strand
GCCAGTGCTGAGGTTGCGGCAACTTCACAAGGTCAGGGCCACTGAAGCCACCACCAGCAGCGCTTAGAGCCAAGCTCCCACGCATGATACGGCTCAAGACCTCCCCAATGCCATGGACTTTCACAGGTTAACTTCTTCATAAACCTTGACGCTTATATTCAAGCTGCGTTGAAGATTGAAGTTTCTTGCAAGCTAATTCAAAATGTTTCAACTTTCAACAATACTATTGTAGTCAGTGCATCTCAGTACCATCAGCTGCAAAGGAATCTTACCGAATCTAGCTAGGTCTTCACAGTGCTCTTGATGATGGTGTCTTGGAAAATTCGCTACTGAGTAACTGCCACCAAAGCATCACCTTGTCTGTCTCTGCAGACTGCAGCTGCTGCGCCTACACACTCCCACAAGTGAGGAATGCAAGTTCGGCAGTTAGTAAAATGTTTGTTCAAGATTGAGGTTCCCAAGATTCTTTCGCAAACCTCACAGTTTTACCGATTCAAAAATCACTGATTTGGGACCGGAAATTTGCCTGCCACAGGTAGAAATACCTGGGCTCGTCAAATCTCAAGAGAGGAACACAACTGCTACAAACTCGTGATGATTCATTGTTCCTGCCTCTGTTCTGTCTGTCAGTAGTTTTCTTGTAACTCTATGTAATTCTATAGTACTTGCACATACTTGCACCATGCAAAGAAAATTAATGAGCCACGGAGCCTTGCGACCAAGAATCGGCTGCGACAACGTCATCAATAAACATCAATAAACTACGTACTGTAAACTGAACAACAGCATACAAGAGCAAATATAGTGCCAACATGCAACGTCCAAGAACAATAACAGCCAGAAATGCTATTGGTATTCTTCTGCCTCAGAAGCCCCTTCCTCTGCCGTTCCGAACCAGAGGCCCAACATCACTGGTCGTCACTACCAGGAGTAATAAGATCATTCGATGCTTCCGAGGATAGCACACTAGCACACATGTCCCATGGAATCATAGGGTCGCGTCATCAAATAAAAATGGGCTAGAACAGCATAGATGTTGAAATATGATCAAAAAATAGGAGAACCAAACATTAAAAGAATACTTAGATTTGAAACTAATATTAGATTACAAATATTAGATTAATATACATCTGCAATAGAAGTTGAAGTATTTCGAAAGGCTTCAACTTCTCCCTTTCGACGCCATGTCGCTCTGCCAACTCGAAGGGCTCGGACACTCTCGCACTGCGAGCCACGGCCAAACGTGTGACATTTCGCTTTTGGAGCAAGCGCGCCCATCCTAAGTGGTCGTCCAGCCATGGATAGCCATGGATAGCCATGGATAGCCACGGTGCTATGCCACTGGACGTGGGGACAGCCATGTGGAGCCAGGTGCGCGGCCAGCGAAGATGATGAAGATCAAGCCGTGATGTTCCATGGCCTCATGGAGATGATAAGCAGTGCTTGTGACAGCTGAAGCGCTTGAGACCATGATGCATAGCTTGACACCATGAAGCACCTAAAAACTTCTTATTGCTTTATAGTTGACTTTATAGTTGATGATGCTTCATGATCTTCATGATGCTTTATGATGCTTTCTGCTATGTTGTCCACACCATGGAATGAAACCTCTTGCCAACTCTTGCCAATTCTGATTTGATATACAAACGTGACTACTCCATGTTGCAACATCGGAGTCAGCTTGGACTTGGTACAAGATGGTACAAGTATCTGATATCCTCTTTGTTTGCTTGCTTGCTTGCTTGCTTGGTTGGTTGGTTGTTTGTTTGTTTGTTTGTTTGTTTGTTTGTTTGTTTGTTTGTTTGTTTGTTTGTTTGTTTCAGACCTGCATCATGATACATCAATATCGCCAAGATATGCCAAGATCATGTCTGGGAATTGTGTTGCATCGTTTCCCCGAGAGCAAGGACGAACACGTATCAGTCCCCCAGCTCTTTCAGACTTAACAATGATTCATTGTCGATCGATCATTGTTGATGGATGTCTGACTACTGGTGATGCAAAATTAATGCGATGAATAAGGACAGAACATTGACAGAACATTGAGAATGTTGATCCTCTCCTGTGTTTTCTTCTCGTTATTCGAAGCAGTTTACCCTAGCCAAATCCTGGGCAGCTTTGCCTGGCACCGGCTTATGGAGAACCCCCTGGCAAACGGCAATGGCAACGACTTGGCGTGGCAATACCTTAAACATCCTTAAACTGAGTCCTGGATTAGACGAGCAAATAACTTTGATAACTTTGGCCCGTGATGCTATCTCGGGTGTTTTGGCTCTGCACGATTCTACATGGTCCAAGACCCATTCCAAGCAAACCGTGTCTTGATGCAGTCTATATTATCCTCTGGACATTCACAGCACAAAGAATCGAGGACAGCGATGCGGTACAGCTACGGTTTGGATCTCAATCGAGGACTCCAGAAACGAACCCAAAGAATTGTTGCTGCTTTCTGAGGTTAGAAATCCTATGGATTTAACACTCCTCGTGTTGATCCTTGGCCACGTAGCCTGAGTGGTTCCCCGAACCAAACACACCCCACTGCCTAAAGAGTGAAATCCGCAAGCGCACTGCCGCCCACATAGCCTTGAGACCAACATCATCCAGCAGCCATACCAAAGTGGTTCGTGCTCGTTTGTTTTGGTGCAGCTCAAATGATTTCTCCATGCAAATTCATGCCACAGTCACACTTCTTATTCTATGCAAAGGTCCGTCAAAAGTTAACAGTGTTTTCGCAGCACCCACTCCTGCCTTGAAGATTACAGTAACCAAAGCATGAGGTAAAACATTGTAAAATGATGTAATTAAAACATGTCAATGCTGGATTGCATGTTCACGTGCTGCATCAAATTTTCATCCATATTATCGCGCCAAAGCGCTTCTGCTTTCTCCATCACCTTGTTCATGCTTGAAATCGCTGCCTCAAGCCAGTCATGCACTATGGATTTGTTTTTGACAAACAACCATGTCCGTGAAGAATCAGGGCGAGCGATCACATGAGCAAAATCTTTGAATATCATATAATTTAAACCTTTTTTTTAGATTTGATCAACGATATTGGCTCGACACAGCTAAGTCGAGGATGTTGAAGTGGATTGAGTTCGCAACTGCAATTGTGTAATTAAATTTTTCTACAGCTGAACGATTTCTTGAGAGCAAAACAGCGACACCTCTGACCCTGTAAAACGATCAAATCAAACCGGCCTTGGCTTGATACTTGAGCAAACCACGAGTGTCATGCATCTGCTCCTGCTGCAATTGCACGATCTCTTGTCTTCCTACCTGTCATCTAATAACTCTCGTGTCCTCCAAAATCGAACATGTCAATGAATGGTTTTACATGTCGTACTTGCAATTCTGGGTCAAAAAAGAACTCCGGTGCCTGCTCGCTGCGTGGATCCTCATCGTCGGCGTCCTACTTCCAAGATCAAACAAGAGGTCCATGCATGGTCATGCCATGGTCTTGTCAATTTTTTGTACTAAGCGAAGTACCACGCCATGAAATTTTGGAACGCCTCCGTTTTGAGGTTGCTTGATACTATGGTCTTGCGTGGGTCAGCCAAACCCTTCATCAGTGATCATTTTAGATTTGGCTGTGGGCCAATACCCTAGTGCCCTGGTGATTTTTCCATACATATCGGTTGGTCCATACATGCGCACTGGCCTGTGTTGGGATGTTCAGCTACCCTTTCTTTTGGTTGGTTCATAGTGCAATAATCATATTGACCTATAGGCTATAGGCTATAGGCCTGTCGCCATCCATCGCCATACTTCTGGAAAGTTTTGCGCCAGGCAAACATGATTCTGGATCTCCTCCAGCCAATCATCGACTTGCACGGAAAAGCTGTCCCGTTCTGCGTCTTCCTTAGCCAGTGGATGATGTCCAAATCACATCAAGTTGGCCAACTCAAGATTTGACACTTGGAAAAAAATCGCGCCATGACTAGAACAACAATAGGAATATTTTTAAAAAAATACTGCGTCTGGCATTGTTTAATCTCTTAAAGTTTATTGATGCATGTAACATTTTGGTGAACATACGCTGCTTGGTGCGTTTGGACAACTTGCATCATTCTTGTCATCAACAACTTGCCTGCAAGGCTTCCATTCACCATCCACTGATCACCACCCCCCCTTTCTCAGCATCCGGCGATCAAAAAACGCAAGCGCCGAGGCGCATCGATGGAAGGCAACTGCACAAGAGGGACAAGGGCTGATGCTGCTTGATTCTGCTTGCTCAACCCAAACAGGCAAAACCCACTGTTTCTTCTGCTTTAAATGAACGCAACGCCAACGCCAACGCTGTAAAACAGCGAATGACTACGAGTGAACGCGGCGTTGCCATGCAAAGGTTGCAAACCAAAACTGAAGCGACGGAGCCAGCCAAAGGCTAGTGGGCATATCATATCCTCTATCACGGACTTCAGTAAGTGGATTGGGCAGGTTACTTGAAGCCGCAGCGAATTGGGCCCGATCACCTCCTCAAATTCCAATTGCCCGCCCCTGCCCCTATAAATTGAACGCTTAGCGCTGCGACGCTTTTACGGCGCCTTTGAAAGGCAGGAGTGCCTCAAAGGCTGCCGTCGTATCAGCATCATTCACCTTGGACGGACGTTATGTAGGGCCCGACATCGCTGCCAGTTTGGCACGGAAGTTGTCGGCGTCCATTTTTTCAAAGCAGGCGCGAAAACCATCATGCGTCCAGGGGCAGAATTGACTTGATGGCAGCGCAATGGTCCAGCGTGGCAGCAAGTTTGCAGTCCGTCGCGGCAATGGCGTTGGCATGTGCCTCTACGCCCTGCTTTAAAGCATCAGTGTCCACGGCAGCGCCCATGTGCGCAAACGTCTTCTCAAGTGCCTGCATCGCTGCCAAAAGTTTTTGTGCTGCAGCTTGGCGCGATGAACGTTCAGTCAATCTCTTTCGGAAAGTCGGAAAGGGGGTTAGATTTTTGGCACCTTCGCAGCATCATCAATCTTGTCTGCATATGTTGGCGCAGCTGCCAGCGTGCCCAAAGCTCCAGCAGCAACAGGTGCCACATGACGAGGTGACGGCACAAAAACCATGTTGGCGCAAAAACCCAAGAGAACGAGGAGTTCAACAGCTCTTGCCTTCATCGTAGCCATGTCACTATCTTGACTGATGTCCAAGCCAAACACCCCAGCTCAAAGCCCAAAACTTGAGCCAACCATGTCAATTTTCTGCTTGGTCTGCACAGCAGCAAAATGAAGCAACACAACGTAGCAAGATACGGCAGAATACGTCCGTCCGATGCTCTCCCAAGTCATTGTATTCAATTGTAATGATTGAACATCCAAAGTGCAGCAGCACGGGACGAAATGGCATAGTTCAGGTGAAATCGAACAAACATAGATGGGGATATGGCAGACTTGTGCCTGCTTCAGCATTGACACAGCTTCCGCAGTTTGTCGAAAAGTCCTCGCCTCAGCCCAAACAAGGAGATGGAAAAGCTGTTTTGTATGGCTTTGTGACACTTGGACTACTTTCGCAAAGAAGCCCCAATGACTAGCTTTGTGTTGAAAATAGAGCTTCAAGTGCTTGAGACGGATGCTGCCCCTTGCTGAGATGCACAAAACTTCTGCTGCTGGGAGCCGCTACCCATGCTCGAAAGACTTTGGTCAAAATGCGTGGATGGATCATCTTTGCCTTGAAAGCAATGTCAAGAAACCGGAAATGCCAGGAAGTCTTTTATATTTTTGACGTGTGCTGCTGATCAGAATTCGAAGCTGAATTCATGGCACTGCCACCTGAGTATCACTACATAAGCATACATAAGCATCTTTAAAGCTCTGCCAAATGCAGTATGATGCCGTAAAATGCAGTAAGCACTGCCCTGTCAACATGTGTCAAGTATCTGGATGGTCAAACTCGTAGTGGATCCAATGAACTCAATGGCCCTGTCCGAAGCCAAGCCGAGCTGCCATAGATCTTTTCCGGATTGCTTCCAAAGCTGGCACAGGGTTCGTATTTGGCTTGTTGGGTTGGCGACGAAGCAATGCACACAACAAAACTGTCCAAATCATGTGAGTTATTATGTAAATATCTTGAATATCTCACAGTTTCATGCAAACTCACAATCTGCCTCAGCCTGACCAGAGCAGAAATTATTCAAAAATACACAGGCATGAACATCAACTGACAAATAAACATAGCAATGAGTATCAATGAGAGTTCCACGCCATGGCCCCATTTTTGGCAGGCCTCTTTCTGCCTTTAGTCTTTCAGCGTCCTGGCGAAGCAAATTGCTTTTTTTTGAATATATCTTGTGTATCTTTTTGCTCTTTGCATTACTATTTGAAAGATTTTGAAGTTAATTTTGTATTCAAATGGTATCTTTTGCTTGTGCAAAAATGTGGACCATTTGATGACTTGAGTCTGCAACCCCATAAATCCTGGGAGGTGATCTCAGACTGCAAATAGGCTCGTTGCAAGATCCCTTGCGTCCTGTCGAGCTTGGCAGCTTGGTGCTCCAGAGTATATCGGGCCATGCTCATTTGCAAAGGACAAGAACCATCAAGAATTCCTTGTGCAAACAGCATCATACTGCTGCATGTCATATGTTTTCCAAAGTTTCAATTGAAGATTTGGTCAAACTCAAGGATCACCATCAAACATGAGGTTTCTTGCCGCAAGTATTCCGCAGCTTCCCATGTCGTATGCGTGTCTGCGTTTGGTGTCACTGCCTGAGTTTTTCCTTCTCCATCTGAAGCTCCTCTTGCAACGCTTCTACTGCCAGCTTCGAGTTGTTTGCACCTGGGAAGAAACTGGAAGAAATGCGTGGAACTCTTCCTGACAGCTCGTGCCAAGCTTCAGGTCCGACAAGTGGGGCGATCAGGTGCTATTCGGACATGTTGAAACATCGACAACCCACACAACAAGTGACCAAATGATGCAAGACATGTTTGCACTCTCGGGTCATGCCAGGTCGCTCTCGATTGCTGCCTTGCGCTCCTGAGATAGTTGATCCCGCAGCAGCTGAATCTTCATGTGTAGATCGCTCCTGCTACGAATGGAGGCTCAACAAGCTCAGTACTATGCTCTGTCCTGTCTCATGAGCAGTCAATGTTCAGGTTTGCATCTGGCTCTGATGATCTGTGATGGATGCATGTCCAGCCTCTCTCGAATCCAGCCTGGCAAGAAGCCACTATCTCGTCTGCTAAACACAGACAGAAATACAAAAAAACACATCATCTATCAACCATCATCAATCACATGTTTGACCTCGACATGAGACCAAACAAAACCTTGACATGTTCAAAGATCTCCAGTGAATTATGATGACTCATCTGATGACTCATCCATGATAACCTATGGAATCTCTGCCATCATCTACCGTCATCTATCATCCCAACTGGCGGAGCTGCTTCTCCCTGCGACCTGGAAGTCCATGGCCAGCTCTCGGCAAGTCGTCCATCAGATCGACCTCTCGCGGCTGCAGTCCGAAATGATCCAATCATCGCATGGAAAAGTTCAATCAAAAAAATTGGTCTACATCGGATCGAATTCAATTTTATGTTGTGTCAATTAGTGAGATTTTGAATTGGGTATGAGTAATAGATTCTCAATTGATCACATATTTATTTCAGGTTTGGGATCCCAAAAGTCTAGGAGTCTAGAATTTGGACGGTTCAACCCAGAGAAGCCAGCCTGGTACTCGAGAGTCTTGCCCTCAGATCGCGAAATGCAGTGTTCATTCACCCGAATCGTGGAGGTAGTCTGTCTCACCAATTTCCAACGGTGCAACTTCCCACGGTTTCCCCCTCTTGGATTTTCGTGGCCCAACATTGTGTGCAAAGGAAATCAAGAGAAACTGTAGGAATAACTAAACCTACAGGAAATGTAGGAGTATATAAATGAACATATGCATCTGTTCTTGTCAAGTGCCATCCACCCGCTGTGTCTGCAGGGTAGCACTCACCTATGAGACAAACTAGTCAAATGTTTCCACTATGTTTCCACCAAGCACCAATGGAATCCAAAGAATCCAATCTACCGTCTCATAATTTCTCATCTGAACATATCTGAACACAGATTTCTGCTGTATAGTTGCGTCACTGATGGCAACCAGGGCCACCAAGTCGTCCCTTCTGCGCGCCTTCTCTGGCACCAAGCTCTCCCACGAGGCGCCGAGGCGCTGTCTCACCTGACCAACTGAGTGACTCGTAGGGATTGATCTACTGGGAAAGATGAGCGATTGTATCAATGGTTGATCTCCTGTTGTGACTCTTAGTGATCTTAGTGACTCAGTGACTACAAATCCTGGAAAATGCGCGGGAGGAACTCAGTAATCCCTTCCCCCTATTACTAAACCCTCCCCCCCCCGCTCCCCAAATACTAAGCGGCCCAGGGGTTTTTTATATTAGGCGGGGGTTAAATATTAGGGACCCTAATGTTAAATTTAGGACCCTAATGACAAAAACCATTTTGGCGTTTCATGTTTGCTTTATTAAATTCTTCATTAAAACCTTTTTCAAAAATTGCAAAAACCAATTGCACGAAGGGGACCCAAATATTAAGTTTAAGACCCTATGAGAAAAACCATTTTGGCGTTCAATGTTTGCTTTATTAAATTCTTCGTTAAAACCTTTTTCAAAAATTGCAAAAACCAACTGCACGAAGGGGACCCTAATATTAAATTTAAGACCCTAATCATAAAAACCATTTTGGCGTTTAATGTTTGCTTAATTAAATTCTTGATTAAAACCTATTCAAAAATTGCAAAAGCCAACTGCACGAAGGGGACCCTTATATTGAGTTTAAGACCCTAATGATAAAACCATTTTGGCGTTTAATGTTTGCTTAATTAAATTCTTGATTAAAACCTATTCAAAAATTGCAAAAACCAACTGCGCGAAGGGGACCCTAATATTAAATTTAGGACCCTAATGATAAAAATTATTTTGGCGTTTAATGTTTGCTTTATTAAATTCTTTATTAAAACCTATTCAAAAATGCAAAAACCAACTGCACGAAGGGGACCCTAATATTAAATTTAAGACCCTAATCATAAAAACCCTTTTCGCGTTTAATGTTTGCTTAATTAAATTCTTGATTAAAACCTATTCAAAAATTGCAAAAACCAACTGCACGAAGGGGACCCTTATATTAAGTTTAAGACCCTAATGAGAAAAACCATTTTGGCGTTCAATGTTTGCTTTATTAAATTCTTCGTTAAAACCTTTTTGAAAAATTGCAAAAACCAACTGCACGAAGGGGACCCTTATATTGAGTTTAAGACCCTAATCATAAAAACCATTTTGGCGTTTAATGTTTGCTTTATTAAATTCTTGATTAAAACCTATTCAAAAATTGCAAAAACCAACTGCACGAAGGGGACCCTAGTATTAAATTTAGGACCCTAATGATAAAAACCACTTGGGTGTTTAGGACCCTAATATTAAACATCCCCTAAGCCAGAGGTTTTTAATAATAGGGGGGGAACGGTTGCTTGGGGAATGGGGTTTTCCTTTTACTTTCAATTGCTACAATTAAAAGTACAATTGGCCAGAACCAAAAAAAACAAGAAGTGCACCCCCAAAGTGGTTTTTTGTATTAGGGGGGGTTTAGTAATAGTAGGAAGGGATTAGTACAAGTTGTCATATAATGAATATTGTATGAGAAGTTTGTATATGATCATTGCTAGTATTACATGACAAAGTCCTTACATGTCTTTACCATCATTACAACTTTGCTTTTCTTGGCAGCCCAACTGTGTTGCCACGGCGAGACTGCGCGGGCTGTAGGCCCTGGCGAGTTTCTGCAACCTCCAGCAACTGCAAAAATCCAAGCCCGCCACAAGCGGTACACAATCCACAATTCACAGCATTCATATCCTTTCCTCACGCCTCTGTGCAGCAAATTTACTCATTTACATTTGAAATACATTTGAGATCAGATTTGAGATCATATTTGAGGATATTTTGAGGATTCAACAAGATCATATTTAATTGAGATCATATTTGAGATCATATTTGAAAATTTCAAAATTTTGAAATTTTCGAATGAGAGCTGTGGCAACATCTGCTGATGCGGGGAGGATTCGGCGATGCTGTGGCCCCTTGCCTGGCGCTCCTCTGGAGCCTGGTGAGACGACCAATGGATCCCCCAAGGGCTCCGGTGGATACGCCAACGGTGCATGGGACTATCATGGGACTATCACCGGACGAATCAGATGAAAACATTTGAAAACTATCTGAAGTAACCATCAATGAATCGAAGTTGTGGCATTCAACTGATCAGGCCCGGCAGCAGGCTCCTTTTCGATGCAAAATCACTGCTGGCAAACTCAAGATCGATGTAGCTCAGGGGTGGTGAAGCATCGGCATGGAGCGCCACAAAATGCCAAGTCTTGACGCAAGGTCATCGTGGATCAGCTCCAATCGTGGGACAACGTGACCGGCTCTCAAGAACTCGAGTCGAATCCCAAGCGATTCGCCATGCAACACGAAGATCGACACAGTGGACCCTCCGGGCCATGAGCATATCTCAGCAGTTGTTTGGTCATCATAAGTGACCATGCTGTCCAAACATGTGCACTCTGACGACTCTGATTCATTCCTAGGACAAGACTGGACCCTGTACATCTGGACGCGATTCGACCAGCAAGTGGTACCAGGCTTTGTCCGCTACGATGAGCAACCTGGAGTCTGACCCAACAAATCATGGATGATCATGGTGGCTCTTGGCAATCAATGGGCAAAACACCCTGAGTTGTTCATGTTGAGGTGGCTCATCATGTCCTAACATCTTCTCTCCATTTCTACCCATTTCTATCCATGTCTATCCATGTCTGTCCATGTCTATCCATTTCTATCCATTTCTGTCCATTTCTATCCATTTCTGTCCATTCCTATCCATCAACAATGACCAACTAAAAATCGAACTGGTCACACTAGCGGGCGTCTGCTGGTGATCGCTGAAGACAACCATTCTCTCACCATCCGGCTTGATCAAATGTCACCCCATCAAGGCCATAGCTGCTGCATCATCTGGAACTGAGGAGGGTCACTCATGATCGCATAGGGAGCTAAATCATTCTAAATCTACATTGTGTATATTATTCATGAACCACTCTCAATGGCTTGCCATGATATGAACAAGGGATTATCTACGTTACTGTCAAAATATGGAGACTTTATGCACAGCTGGATCTCACATGAATCAAGATTAAGCAAGCAGCTGCTAGTAATCACCGGTATGAAATCACCACAGCTGCCATCCGTGCTATCCATTGATTCCACGGCTCCAGGATTCTCAATGTTGATCTGATGCCAATTCCAGGCCTTGCGATTGGCTGATGGTACTTTTCTGCACACAGGGCTGCGCTTTTGGCGATGCTAAATTCAGGAGACTCTTGCATGACAGGCCAGCTGCAGGCTCGAAGGTGAATCTTACTGGTGACTGGAGTCAGTTCGCAACTAATCGATCAAACAAAGCACATACAAGCCTCTTCCCTCTGTCCGAAGGTCAACTCTTAGAACGGTTTTTCTTTACGTCTTTTTACTCACTAGGTGTCGAGTCGATCAAAGGTGAACCCAACCTGGAAGGAACGCGACATACGACCAACAGTTCTAGGTTGACATGATGCATAGAGCAACGGAACCTGATGAACTAGGCCAGGGGTAGGTGACGAAAGCTTATGGCAAATGGGCCAAATGGGTATAAAACATAATCAAACAAGGATTCGCCTTCCGACGCTAAAAATCGTGATAAGGCAGTTCCGCAGTCACTGCTTAATTGACCAAAACCACCCAAGCCCAAATGAACCATTCATTCGACCCACCAGGGCGGTCAATTCCGAGTGAAACCACTTGAACTTTGTCAATAGTTTCTGGCACAAAGTGTATTGCTGGAAGTTCACCGATCCGGAAAGAATGGTTCTGAAAAGGATTCTGCAAATTTGCTGACCCAACTGGACATGCACTTAGAAACACATGTTTTGTTTCACCTGATATCAGCTTTAGAGAAAAGTGCAACATGAGAAAAAGGCTTGCTTTTTTTGTAAAACGGCTTGAACTGCATTTCAAGAACTGCTCTGAACGCACAGCTGGAAGCCGCATGCCTGTACATTGACTCATTGACTCTGTTCGCACTTAGCACTGCGAGTGTGAGTAACATCCCTAGCTACCGGACGATGAGCAACACCTTTGTTGTTCAAACCGAAACTTCCACAACATGGTTAGAGAAGTGACTTCATAAACTACGGTAATGAAATGAATCAAGTAAAACATCATGTCAGCATGCGTCCACAAATGTTTTCGTTTGTCTTCACGGTGTTGCTTTTGGTCTGTTGAGCAAACGCTTGTTTGGACTGACCAAACTCTGTAAGTCATCCACTGATGTAATAATTCAGAAAGCACAGGTTCCAAATGCATTGCTCTGAGCGACTGTGTCTTTCCTTAGAAAGATCCGCTTGCAACAAGCACACTGGTTGGCATCCAGTGCAATAAATTGCTGCAAGGTATGAAGCAATGAGGTGGCAAATTGGCCGACAGACTGCTCGTAAAGGCTTGTAAGTTGTGAGAAGCAAACACATGGCGTTAAATCATCATGAATCACGAGCCATTTGCAATATGATTGTGGGATATAATGGCGTTTTAAATCATCATGAATCATCTAATTATAACACGAGATAACACGCCCCTGGAGGCATTCAGCTGATCCTCCGGGCGGCCAACTGCCAGCCGACAGCTTTCCGACCTTGAAAATCCCCTTGCTGCAAGGACTTGCCAAGTCCAGAACCACAAACTAAAAGCTGCGATCTTTCTGCGTTGACCGCTGATCACCGCACAACAGGAGGAGCCTCCGCACCAGTGCCGTGACGGGATACAGAACACAAACACAACTGAGACAACCAATGCTGAGAAGTTGTGGTTTGGCCCATGGCATAGATCTTGGAAAGCACTGGAAAGCCTGGGTCTGTTTATATCTGCATTTATAGATATGCACTGCACAAATGAACTTGAATGTGATTGTGAGTAGAAACATCCTAGAGTGACAGCATGTAAATCTAGGTTTTGGTGACAAAGCCTGGTGGTTTGCCTAGTTTCAAGTCTCGATGTTGTGAGAAAATCTAGCTAGGCCGTAGGATTGACATGAGAAAAAGGTAGATAAGGATGGAAAAGGTACCCTTTGAAGTACATCATACCAACATGCCCGACATTGAATCAATGTCTGCGAAAATATGTTTTGCGCAGGATCAACTTGCGAGATGTCGTACAGTCGACGCCAGTTACACCAATGCTTCGTAGAAATCACAGTTTCCCAACTTCTCCACGCAACCAAGCAACGAAAACGATGCAGGAGTACCTGTCAGCGCAACGAAAGCAACAGCGCTTCATTCTCTTTTTTCAACCACGAATTGCAAAGAGCTGTATGATTTCTCATACCATGAGTATCTTATGACAATGGGCATCAGAAGGACAAGTACCCACCATGATTCTTGGACACAAACATAATATACAGTGTCTATCATTTATATATTTCGTATGGTTGTGGCTCAAAACCTCGCATTTGTTGGGATGCTCACGTTCACCTACCCTTTGTTCGGTTGGTTAATATTGTTCCATAGCCATAATCATATCCAATCATCCAATATATGCACCATTTCTAGTATTTCATTTCAATAAATCGACATAACTTTAGGGCTCCGATCGTTTTAAGAAACCACCAACGCAACGATCAGAAACCAAAGAACCAACCCGGCCTTTGGCGTCGCTTGCGTCTCCGCACCTCGGCAGCGTTGATGTGACAGAGATGGTTGCCTTCACAATGCCTGGCTATGCCTGGCTTGTAGCGAAGCCCTACATGTTGAGAATGGTTCAGAATGGGTTGCTACAACATCGCTAGGCTATGTAATCTATGTAATTACAATTGATTACATGTAGTGTCAACCAAATTCTCTCTATATTGAGTGGCGTTGACGGTGCGAAAACCTTCACGTAACTTCAGGTCTGGCACGGGGTGGGCCAAAGCGGAGGGTGAGCAGGAGCCGTGGGGTCAAACACTGGTAATTTCCGTGGAAGTCCATCGCATATGGCGCGTACTGATAGCTTTGGACCCCACTCATCCTCCATCATCACTCAGGTAGATCCCATGGCTGCAAATTGAAAAATCGTCATATTGTTGACTGCCGTTCACCCGAAAGTGAACAAACAAGTGCGGAATAAAGAATTCATTCATTCAAGGTCCGGAGTGAAACTGGTTGACCCAGGCATTTCGGTCGAACGCAGCGATGAACCTTGACCCTGGACCAAAAATAACCCGAACAAGACCTAATCCCTTTGCCCATAGATGCACCCCAACCAACTGGGCAAATCAGCGCAATCAATTGCAATCATATGCAGTATATGCCATGATTGAAGCCAGGCATGGGATTCCAAATTGGACTGTCCCCCTAGGGAAGCGTTGATCTATGTTGATCTGTTGGTAATCCTTGGCTCAGGCTTTCCAAATGATTTCTAAAGAACCACGACCATGGTGACCATGACTGAAAATCACTTTCCTTAACTAATGGCTCGTGCCACGTCTGAACTGGTTTTTATATACTTTTATATCACGTCACCTCATGCTCTGAATAGTGGTCTTAGATCATCCTCGGGGTCCCATGGCCACCTAGTAGTAAACCCCCCTACTACCAAAAGTAGGTCACTTAATTGTGTTTTTCGGGGTGGTCGGGTGATAGGGTGAAATCATCATTTTGTCGTGTATGCTGCAAAGACTCTGTGGGGATCTCTTCGTTTTCATCAGTGGAGCTCGAACTCTTGCATGAATCTTCACCCAAGTGCCTCGAGTTCCATATGCAAAGAGAATTGTGAATGGCTGCATTTTGATTGTACAACTACAGCTTTTTGAACGAAGCATTCCCCAAAATCCATCTTAGGACTATCAACAGTTGCAAAACAGTTGAGGCGCCCCTGGATGCAATACTTCCTATTGTCCTATTGGTCACCTTCCATCATGAGCTCAGTGGCTACCATGACGGCTTTGTGCAAGGAACTTCGCGGGCGGCTTGTAAAGAAAACAAATCAAATACCTCTTTGAATGAGAGACCCTCAAGATCCCTCAAGCACTTCTTGTTTCACTCCTGATCTCCTGACAAGCCAAACGATGTCCGCCAATCTCCTCCCAGAAGCGCTAACAAGTGGCTCTTCCAGCTGCAACCTGGAGAGGAGAACCGTTGAAGTGATGAATTTCTGATGAATTTCTGATGAATTTCTGATGAATTTCTGCTGAATGCTCAAAATATCTCAAAATGTCATAGTGACACTATGTGACACTAAGACATGCAGGAAGCAAATCACTCAAAGACTAAAATACTGATGCGAAGGCACAAAACCTGGAGAAGCTGCATGAATTGTCTGCAAATGGGGGAGCGTATTACCTGATGCTACCGTGCATCTAGATTGTAGGATGTCAAGGGGAGACACTACTGTATGCAATGGGAATTCACCATCAAACTATGTTGAATTGTTGCTCACAATCCGCAAACACCAAGCTTTATTTTTCACTAACTCACCCGATCACCCAATCACGCATAAAGTTCTGCCATCCAAGTTGCCAAATAACAGCAGCTGCCTGGGTAGAAGAAAAACGACAAAAACATCATGCAATTTACCAAGAAAAATGCCTTGCTGCCCTAAAGTGCTGCCAGTCAAACAAGCAATGGATTGCATAAGAGATTTCACAGGCTGCTCGGAATGCAAAGACTTCATTGCTTGGAGGACTTCCAGTTGGGCCACTTCCTTCATCTTTACAGACTTGATAACAAACATCAACTAAAGCCACTATGCTCTCAACTACTGAAGAACAAGCACAACAAGTAAAACCATCGTGCATATTCGTGCATTATCATTGACCGTCACCAACCATTGTTCACCCGCATCAGCAGCATGACCATCCGCATCAATGCTGCATAAACCATTACCTCAACTGGTGCCACCAACTGATAGTAGCAACAGCAGCAACAGCATCTGCTTGAAATGCTTCAACCATGAGACATCATGAAACATCATGAAACATCACGAAACATCATGAAACCAACTGTCTCAACTGCTTTGTCGGTGCAGCATCTCAGCTGCGCATCTCAGCCGCTTCTGCTTCAAGTTGCCGCAGCTGCTTCCAAGGAAAGGCCCGACTCTGCTTTGAAGCGTGGCCTCGAACGTCGTTTTTCTGCTTGTGGCCAACCTGGCACCCCGAGGTGAACAGGGGCTGATGTTTCCCTGTGAAGAATAGATGGTAGGCATTCAGAATAAAGGGCTAACTGTGACTAATCAATAACGATTCATAATCCATCGAGGCCTTAAGGGATTGGTTGATAATGAAATTGGTTGGTACTGATATAGCTAACATTGTTTGATGGTTTTGCAAAACGCAAGGAAAAACAAATACCATCTATATAACATGCAGCTTTGCAATTGATCTGCTGCACTGTTAAGCCCCAAGTACATGTTTGCTCATGTCATTGTGGTGTGGGGTTTCCACTGTTTCCACACCCATAAATAGGAGTAGTATGTGCCATGATAACCAGCTGCCTCGAGTGCTGGGATCTCAAAACTCCCTGCCTCCACGACCTCCGGACTTCGCCACCAAAGCTTGACTGCTGCGGTCGGGAATTTGCACCTGACCGGCCCACTGAAATGGTTAACTTAAATCGATCTTGTCCGGCACGGAATCTTGCATGGCAACATGCGGCAACGCAATGACCCAGCATGACCCAGCTCCCCACATTTCGGAGCCTTCAACATGCGCGTTCGGCTGACGGCTCTGACTGTCCGATCTGTGGCACTTGAGCAGCTACGGTGGATCTGCTCTGGCAAGAGTTCAGCTCAGGAGCCGATTTTCAATGGTAAGAGCTTCTGTCAGAGCTGACACCTAAGATTAGACAACACGAGAATTAAACAATTGAAACTAAAAGCACATCATGACTTTATGACATGTTAAAAAACAACCATTTGATTCTGGGTGCAACCTGGTTGTAAGCTTGGATGGTGCATAAAAACCGCGACGCACTGTGAAGCTAGTCACCCCTTTTGCGCACAAAACTGTTGGAAGTAAGGTAAAGTTTGCGCTGACTGATGCACACAAAACATGAGATAACTTTAAAGTGTGTAAACAGTGCCGACTGATTGAAAAGTACATGAGGTTGACCAACTTGCAAATTGACTGACTCTATTTGTTGCCCCGGTCTGCGCCTGCCGCCTTTTTTCCTGCTCAGAAACAAAATGTGTGTGTGTGTGTGTCATCTGCAAGATCCGCAAACACAGAAATGTTCACTGCAAAGGGCCAATTCCATCTACTATAACTACTCAATGAGTGTTGCTCACACAACCCCCTTTGAAAAGTCGTTGCATTTTACGTCTACTGTATTCTAGTGTAATGTTACTTTTCGACCTGCCACACTGCGTTCTCTGCATCCACAATCTCACCCCCTTGTGCCTTCACCAGGTCCTCCCAAGCCTCGTTGGTCGTGTTTCAACGACTTCGACATGGCATTTCAACAAGTTCAACGAAGTTGTGTCTTCCAAATGCGCCACCATACCAAGGCTGAAAACACGACCAATGACCACTCCAAGATCTCACACTTTGCCCAACCTGTATTATTCTGTGTTTCCAGACATCTGCACTTCACCGAAATAACCCACAAATCTTCATTGGGTAGCTTGCTGTAGCTTGGCTATGTTTGGTCGGCTGGATTCCTGCCGACAAACTAGCCAACTCAAGGCAACATCGAATCCTTTGGAGCGAATCGCCTGGAATGAAACCTGCCATGAACTGATCTGAGTTTCTGGCTTGCCACGTGAGCCGCAAGTGAAGAAGCTCCTGCGTTCGCAGGTGCCTGGTCCAAGATTGGGGCAGTGGTTTCAGCATGTTTCACTAATTTTCACTATGTATTAAAGGATCCTAAAGGTACAAGTCCTTGCCTCAACCCCAAGAAAATGATTTAGCCGATTGAGCCAATAGTATGACCGAGGATGTGGTGCCACATCTTCATCAAACCTACGCGCTCTACAGATGATGCTTGCTCATGGACGGGGACTCGGTTGCAGTCAGACTACGATATGTTCGTTGGAGCTGCATCGTCTGTTGGTTGCTGAGAGAGCCCTCCAAATTCCTCCAATACTTGGACACATGAACCTAGGACCTAAGACTGGTCGAACAAATACTGCCGCAAACCGCAAACACTCTGGTTCCATTTGTTCAAAAAGAACACCTGAGTTTTGCAGAAAGAAATCAGCGGAACTGGCAACACAACATGCCTACCATGTATATCCATGTATAATAATTGCTCTGCCAAGAAAGAGTTACAAATCGTTCGAATCTATGAGCAATTGCTAAGTCAAACGGAACCAAAGCGTTGCTATTTCTACTGCATGTCAAGTATTCGCAAGTTGAAGTTCAAAGGTCCGAACCACCGGGCCGGTTTGCGGAAATTTGCCGGCCTTTCCACTTTGACTTCAGCTCGTGAAATTTGCTGCCCCTGCATCATATGGCACGTTGACATACTTTGACCCTATAGTGAGACAAGAACACATTTACAAATCATGATATATATCATGATAATCAGATCATGAGTTTGGATGTACTGCATGTAAATCGACGGTGTAGAAAGAGATGCACAGATTGTGGCGTCTTTAGCAGGTCAAGTCAAAACATGCATTTTTTGTGGAAATGGCAAACTCCTTGAAATCACATTGAGTGTCTTGCCAATGACTCAGCTCATGTCCGACCGGTGCTGTGAAATCTTTAGCAAGTCAACATTCAGTTCAACCCAACTTCTCCATGCAAAGAAACACCTATTTTGATGTGTACATCTCTGATAATCTGTGTAAATCACACATCCACCAGGCAATCAATTTAGGAAGTGAAAGTCACGCGGCAAATCAAAGATGATCAAAGTAGATTGGGCGAAATCCTTCGAGAATAGCGGCCTTTTGCGAAAGCCATAGGCTCTCCGCCAACGCCTGTGTGAGGTGTTGGGAGGTTGAAACAGCAGTGAGCAGGAAACCAGTCACAAAAGAAACTTGATCACCAACATTGGGCACTGTTCCTTTCCTGATTGGTTGTCGTCAAATGAACAAAAACACACGACGTGTATGATGATAATATAGCATTATCAATCTTATCATACCATTATGTGTGTTTTGATGCATGGAATCAGGTATGGGTGTGTGCGAAAAATCGGGTATGGATCGTTCCGCGGTGACCCGGACGTCTGGAACGAGTGGGGCTTCGTAAGCATCATGTTCCGGACATAGCAGTTTTACAAACAGTTTCATACAAGTGCGTGCCTGGGTTCACAGAGAGAATTGTTCGCTCCTTTTCGTGTTCTAGCCTCGCCAAAGTGAATTATTATGCAAGTGTCTTTGCATGGCTACAAGTTCCCATGCGCATTCAGTCAAAGGCAGCAGCTCACAGCAGCTCTATGTTCCCGCGTAACCCGTCGAACGCTTTCTGCCATTCGCGTTGGTTATCCCAACAATTATCTGATTCACAGATGTGGGATCGTCCCAGCGATTCTTGCATACATACACCCATCTGGTGTTTTCTCCCTCTTCGGCAGCCATTTCCCGGAGCTGCACATAATGAGGCTCAAGGGCTGAAGTGCTACCTACACCATCCTCTGAAGCACGGGCGGCTCTGCTAGCCAATGAGTTCAACACAGACCACGAGACAGGACCACTTCCCCGAGCTGCACATCATGAGGCTCAAGGGCTGCAGTGCTACCTACGCTATCCTTGCTCAAGCATATAGATTTTTTAACACATGCTCAAGGCTCAAGCATTGTGTTTTAATCATCAGTGCAATTCTTTATCATTATGTCGGTCTGGATCGTGGGGTCTGGATCGGCTACCCTAAAGAGGTCTGGATCATACCTCTGGATCATGGGTCTGGAACGGATGTGGAAACGGACCTTGATCCACACCACACATTTTTGGACGAGGCCGTATGTAGTATGTTGTAGTATTGTATCAGACTACGTCTAATTAGTATCATAATTCACTCATTTTCTGTGAGTTGTGTGTGTGTGTGTTGCAGCTGATTTTGGAAGACTGCTACACACATGGGTGCCCCAGTTGGTGCTTCCCACCGTTCGCCCTGCACCTGCTCTGTATCTGCAAGGCGCTGTTCTGTGGCTTTCAGAGGGCCTGGCGAGCCTTGTACCTGCACAGCGTCGAACAGCAAGGTGTAGTGCAAGTGCAAAGTTCCTTTCAAACTCGCGTAACAAATCACTAGTCAGTAGTGATAAACAAGTTTCAATGATGGTTTATGATGGTTGCTGATGGTTGGAATCAAATAAAAAATCTGTTGAAATCTGTGCAATTCAATGTCTTCGAACAATGCAAACAACTTGGTGCTAGGATAACATGAACAGCATCAATGCGCCAGATTTTTCTGCCACTGTTCAGGGTTTGCTTTAGCAAGCTCTGAGTGAAACTCAACAAAGCCCCCGGAGCTCAAAAATCACCCTGCGCGAGCCATGTTTCTGCTGGATTTCAATCCTAGTTGAGGGGTCTGAAAACAGCTATGGCAGCTATGGGCTATCGCTAGTGGAAATGCCGGGTTTCAATGCCAGTTTCCCAGCTGGTTCCATCAGAGCAAGAATCGAGTTTCCAGCTTGTGACAATATGTGACAAAGGGGATGGCCTATGGCCATCTATGGCCTGACCAGCCAAGAAACCGGAAATTCCTTCCACTTTTCTGAGCTAATTTGTACCACAAAAATATGCTACGAAACGTCAAGAAACCGTCGAGGTAATCGCATCATCGATCATCATAGTCTCTCTGAAGCTGGAGGAAGTTCTTCGGTAATCGCATAGTCAAAGGGCAATCCATCTTCTTCTGGAGCCACCACAGACTCGATCCGCACCAAACGGGAAAACAAATTCTGGAAAGCTCTGCGTTGCTCCTGCTGCCCAGCACTCGCAGCTATGTTGATCCCCAATGGTTCGAAATGGTCACAAACCATCGAAAGGCACAACAGTTGCGTTGCTTACATGTGTACGTATGTGCGCATACATGATATGATGTCAAAAATAGATAATAAGCAAATCAAACTCACATACATACTCATATCATTATCTGAAAGTTACGCAGAAAGTGGTTCTCTGGTAGACACGCCAACAAGCCCCAACATTCCCCCATGCCCCCCCCCCCCAACAGTCCTTATTCATCAAATGGGTGGTGAACATGACTGTCTGCAAATCAATACTTGTTGCCGCCCCCTTCATTCGAACACAGGCGTTGGCAAACGTTGCTGCATCGATGGTTTCTTCACCTTGAAGTTCCACGAGCATCTTAAAGAATGTCTCTGCGTTCTTGATATCAATGCCTGTGAAAGTCATTGGCGGTGAGGGATCTAACGAGGTTCAACGTTTCTCGCGCCCAAGGTTTCATACTTTGGAAATGCCCTTGTTGGCTTGAAATCGACATATTGAACTACAGTAATTGCATCTCACCAGGGCCTACAAATCAGCACATCTTCCCTATCCGAGATCACATCATGCTTGGCTGAAGTCTGTGGCATTCACTCGATGCAAGGCAATTACATGCCAGTGCAACCCAGGTTCCCACATGTTTGGTCTAACAACGGTGCTGTTTTTGATGTTGCTTTCCACTGTGGATCTCTAGTCACAACACAAACATAGTGCAACATGGCACAATATTGTACAGCATGGTTCAAGTCCCGTGCTGCTTTGCAGGTACTTAAACAAATCAAACATCCAACCGGATATGCATGCATAGGTCTTCGAAACCCAAATCCATATACAGGAACATGCCATGCAAACACATCAGTCACAGCAAGGCACTTGCCCGGCAGAAACTTGCTGTGCACTCTACAGTTGCACGAATGAACACCGCGCAACAGCGCAGAAGTGCAACGCTCTATTCTACATTCTTCTACATTCTTCTACATGTCTTCGGTTGTTCTCGGCTAGAAATAAAAGACGAAACCAATGCTGGAGGATTGCTGCGCCATTCCACACCAAAGTCACAGTGCCAAAAAGCAACAGGAGGCGCACGTCAAACCATTTGGCAGAAACAACCTGAATCTACGTTTGTTCATCTCTCTTCCCAGCGGCCTATGTGTCGCTTACGCGCAGCTTATTACGCTGTTATTTTTGCCTGTATTTTTGTTTCTTGTTTCGCCAAAAAATATGCATATAGCCGTGCTCAAAAATGAAATGCTTTGAGCTGTGTTCACAGCTGTTTTAGTACTTCCCCTATTGTTTTCCAAGCTTCAGCATCGACAACGAAACTCCATGTTTAATTCATTGGTTGCAGGTGGCAGCAGCAGCACCACCAGCAGCAACCAGCAGCAAGCAGCAGCAAGCAGCAGCAAGCAGCAGCAAGCAGCAGCGAGCAGCAGCAAGCAGCAAGCCAATTATGAGGTGCTTCCAAGGTCTTTGGCAAAGCTTGGTGCCTCTTGTTTGAAGATACGATCGGAATTCATCTGTCTCGACCAGCTTTCGGAATTCTTCCAAGCCAAGCCGTTCATGACCTTGTTCATCCGTCCTCAACATTCGCTTGAAGAGTTTTGATAGCATTTTGCAATCTTCGAAGTCCTGGCAAACACAAGACTGATTGAACAATTTTGAACAATTTGGAAAAGCTGAGGTACGTATTCCCCGTAAAGATCTACGTGGTACTCGAACCAAGGCATCGAAGCAACAAAAAAAAACAAAAAATATATAATCCGACTGGATTTCAACCAGCCACTTGCAGCTGCTGTTCCAGGACGAGCATATCAACGTCAGGTTGTGCCAGTTTGAGAGCCTTTTCCACAAAGCTGCTGGTCCTGGCTTTGCAAGTCTAAAGAAGACGGTCCTCACACCAAACTGCTGGCTATAAACTCTATAAACTGCTCGCCTGGAACCCTTGGGGGCCGCCGGCCAGAACAACTGCATCAAAATATCAGCAAACAGAACCCTCATTGGGACTTCGTTGTGGGTCGTAGACACAGCCATGAGCCAAAGCGTGTGACTTTGCTGTGCCGAGTGTCACAATATTCCAGACCGAGATAAAGACGAAGGCAATGTACAGAAGAAATGCAGTCTGCAAAAAGAAACCGGCCTCTTCCAGTGCATCATATGGCCCACTCCAGTCTACGCCGGAAGTACATGACTGGAACAAAGTTACCACCGTCACACCCACGGAGCTGAAATACTCTTTGAGTTCTAATCCCTCGGAACCACTCTCCGAAAGATGCTGGACAACCCCTTGTTGTAGGAGTAGGGCGAAAACGTACATCACAAACAGCAGCATGATGAGGCACCAAAAGACGTTCATCAAGGAGCCAACCACACAATCCAACATCAGTCTGAGCTCACTAAAGAATCTCAGTGTGCGGAAGACACGGAGTATCTTCACGATTTTGCACAAGCGAAGCAGCCTCAAAAAGCCAAGGTTGACACCTGATCCACCATCTTGACCTCCCAAGAGGTTGCTGAAGACCAGAATGTTCTCGATGATAGAAAACACCACCAGTGTAAAATCGAAAATATTCCAAGCCATTTCCGAATTGCAAAAGAAGTAAAGCCTGTGGACCATGAGTTTCAAGGCTAATTCGATCACATAGAAAGATGCCAGTGTAAGTTCAATGGCAGAAATATTTTCATCCTTCGACGTAGGTTGATTGAGGTTCTGCATTTCATGGTCCGTTGCATAGAGGATGAAGATAGCATTCGCAAAAATGACCGCCTCAATTCTTCCGTCAAGGCCCACATTTTTCCACCCCGTCTCAATGAAGGCGTGGTCAGTGACAAGATAGAATCCCGTTCCGGTTGGGTTCCCTGCTAGTTCGCAAATGAAACATACTGAAGCTGATCAAACCAATGCACTAATTGACATGGAACATACACATTATGAATGAAGCATACCTCAATGAACGTCGGAAATCTGTACAGCATACAGGAACCTGTAGTGCGATGCAACGTGTTTCTATTTTTTGCCTGCTGAAATTGGCCGCTGTTCAACTTACTTCATCCCTTCGCTATGAAATCTATCTAGTCTATAGGAGGTATCCCCCGAGATCCCAAAGTATAACAGCGGCAGCGACAATCATGTGACACTGAAAAACCACAGGTATCTTCTCAAACTTATTGCAGTATATCTATGCGCAACCCCCATGTCTTGCCTAACCATACCATGATGCTCATGATCGACGATAGCATATTTTTTTGCAAGATGCAATCACACTGACAGCTTTTTGGAATGCGAACTGTAGGTTTTTGGTTCAGGGTTTTGGCCTTAGCTCTTTAGGGTGGAGGTTCCTACCTGGGAAAATTGAAACAAGTTGACCCTGGGCAAGAATTTTAGCTTTGTAAGAATTCAGGCAAAACATGGAAATTGCCAGTAGATCCAACAGTGGCAAGAAATTAATCAAGAATCAATCTCTAAGTAACAGTCACTGACCCACCTCACTTTCTTCGATTTTCAAAGCACATTCTGCCATCCCCTGAGGCCAACACAAGCATTTTCTTTGGAAGTTTGGGAGTTGCTCTTTTCTCAAAATCATACAGGATATGACATACTCCGGTCTCGCAATGATTTGCCACACCACAATTGTCACATTTCCTTCTTGATTACCAATGTAATGCAGTATACTCACATTATTTCGCTCCGGTTTCTTGTTTTGCACTCCACAAAGCGCCCGATTTTTTCTTTCTGCCCTCCATAAAAAGTGCAAAGCCTTGTTGTTTCTGTGGCACAGTTTTCCATGTGAAATGGATGCAAACAGGTGCAAAACGAGACAGCAACGATGACGAGAACAAAATGTCTACCAACGATGAATCCAAGGGACTCCGCAAATTGCACCAAAGATGTTGGACCTGACCATACTTGCCAAACAACCTCGTCTTTCAGGTTCTTCGATTTGCCAACATTTTTCAATCGCATCTGCAATACGGAGGATTCCAGCGGACCAAAAGCTCTGTTGGTCCTGGCTCCGAAAGCAATATCTAAAATCAAATCCGATGAGCCGATGGTGCGTGCGAAATGTGTACGTGGAAAAAACTGCTGAGCTGAAAACATTTGCAGGCAAACACCCGCAGTGCCTGCTTATGAATTTGCACCTAACAAAACAAATGATGCAAAAGCATAGTATGTAAGTAGGCATAACGGAACTAATTTCGTCTGCGTCTTTCGTGTGAGACAGATTGGGACGCCAGTCTGCGTAGCTGCCATGAAAGTGTTCGCAAATGGTTGCGCTTCTTGTTCAGTGCATAGCTGTGGGCATTCAGGCCTTTAGGCTTGTCTTCCTGAATTCAGTATACAACATCTGAAGTCTAGAATCACAAACAACTCCTCGATGACAATTTGGTTTTTCGATCTGTGTTTGAGCGGTGGTCTACATTTATGATGTAATTGATGTCATCGGCCGCTGAGTCGGAGGTTTCACACAGTTCAGTACTTCGGCACGCCAAATCGTCAGCTACTTGCAGAACGATTTGGAATGTTGACCTGTGCCATCCTACATGCCATCCTACGTGCCCTCTTTCGGTCAGCACTTTGCGTTGACTTGTTGGGTGACCCGTGATAAGCCGTGATGGTGCATGGCACT
Organism: Symbiodinium kawagutii; assembly: GCA_009767595.1. Lineage (NCBI taxonomy): Eukaryota > Dinophyceae > Suessiales > Symbiodiniaceae > Symbiodinium > Symbiodinium kawagutii. The sequence continues at coordinate 349,112 of VSDK01004006.1, read as the reverse complement.
GAACCGATTCAATCGGCACATTTGCAATGCCATTTGCCGAGTTACGGTCGCTTCCTACATTGAAGTCAGAAGTGAGTCCCAGTGAAATGTGCTTCCCAGGGGAGAACCCTAGAATCGACAAGGAATATCCATTATGAGTGCTGGGTACGAAAGCATCTGCTTCTGATGACATCGTTTTGTCTTTTGGCTACATTGACATAGACTTTTGATGACTTGGTATCTAGTGAGTTTGGAAATTAGTGACTTTGGAAATTATTCGAAAAGGGAGAGGAAGAGAAAAGAAAGAGAAGGTAGGTGTTGGGATGGTGATGGGTTGGCTTTCTGGCATACTGTCCTAGTCCCATCCCAAACGCACACTCCGTACTTGCCCATAGCTTTGTCATGTCTGTGTGCCTTGGTTGATTAAGGTAGCTGGATGGGAAAGCAAATTGTACCTATGTAGATTGCATGATGAATGATCATAAATGACCACTGTTGCGATTGTGCCATTTTGTAAAGCTATTTATCACGATTCATCATCCAGCAGTGTTGGTCATCAGTCTTATCATCTTTCACTTCCTCTGCATCGGAAGTTGGCGCCTCCTTTCCGAAGTTGGTCTTCAACACACTTGCCAACGTGTTACGAGGCACAGTCTGCTCCTCATCCACAGCACAGAAATGCCAGGGGTCTATGGTGCCCCGACAGGACTGTGAAACTGCTACGTACAGCTATGGGGACATGGTGAATGATTAGTGATGACGAGCGATGATTAGTGATGATTGTTGATGATTGTTGATGATTATTGATGTTTTTAAATTATATTATATAGTATTTGTTAGTCATGATTGGTAATGTAATGATTAGAAATGATTAGTGGTCGGTTAATAGTGCTTCAGTGCTTCATGATACAGGAATGATTTGCTGAAAACTGAAACAGTCCTATGTTGTCCTCTTTTTCAGACACCCTATGGCTTGCTCTTACTTCGATTCGAAATACTTTCAGCTTGAATTGAGAAGAGTAACTACTGTTCCCACATCACATGCGCATTTGATTTTCACTTTGATGATGCACTGTGCTCAAATTTGCTGGATCCCGCATTGCCAGCCTTTTTCTTGATGCCATTGATGGAGTAGCTGTGGACCGGATCACTTGGAATTTCCAGGGCTGTCAAAGTGCGACGTGGAAGTCCCTGTTTACCTTTGGATTCCCGGGAGAGTCTGGACTCGGAGGAGTATACAGAAATCCGCCGCGAATTCGTTTTGATGCAGCCGGACTCAGAGGGTCCTTCTGTCCCACAGCGATCTTCCAGAGGTATTTCTGAATCTTCGCCCAGGGGTTGAGTCTTGGGAGATCCTGCCTCATCAAAAACAGCGATCTTCGTAATCATTTTGGCCGTGTCAGGGTTGAAGGACTTGAGTTCAGGCTGCATAAACGAATCGTTTGGGCCAATCTCGCTATCACTTCTCAAAGCAACTTCATACCCTTGGATCTGATTTTTTCGAAGTGATTGAAGTTCATCGCACAATCCTCGGTTTAGCAGCATCTGTTTATGTCAGCTTCTCTTCTAAGAGTCCGAATCAAAAAGTTTGATGCGCGAAGCTGAAAACTAATTGATCAAGTTTTTTCCATAGAACAAACAAGTTTAGGAAGTTCAAAAGAGATCAAAAGAGATATAAAGGTGTACTTTCAAACTTTCACTCTTCCCAGCTAGGTTTCGATTCAGAAGCCTTCCCTCTTTTGATGCTACACTTTGAAGCTCGTGGTGGGCCATTCGGCATTGGATCAACAAACTGGTCGCCACATCGAAGCTGCTTGCTGCATCATCCTTGTTCAACGACGCCATGTCACGCTTCGGTCGCAAAGCGAAAATCCAAGCACGATCTCCCTTCCAACATTTTCTCAGATATATGCGTGATACTTGTGCAGCAATACTCTCTGGATGGCTTTTGCATGACCCCTGAACGTACTGTTGAAATGCTTAAGTGTCTTCAAATGTCTTCATGTTGCTCTGTCTTTCACCCATGAGTTTGAGCAATGATTGTAATTCCTGCAGCGGGCAAACCATGAGACTGGACACTGCAAACAGCTTGGCCTCATGTTGTGCCCTTCACAACTAGTTTGATCAAGTTTTCTGAGTCTCACTGGAGACTATGATTAAAAAAAACATATTCAATGCTCCAGCCTCTGATCTTTTGGGCGATGCATTCGTTGATGAAGGCAGGGAGAACGGGTCCAGCTCAGTGAGATCGACATTCACCTCCAGTGCAATGCCCAAGCTGTTTCCATGTTTGCTCGGAAGCAACTCAAGGAACATCAAGGAACCATATTTGTTTCAATGCCAAACGGCCAGAAGAAAATGAGAAAACACGTATCTGCTCAGGTAAGAAACTCGGAACTCCACAAGTTTCTATGTCCTGGTGGAATTCTGAGAGCAGCTTCTCCAAAATTCGCAGGAACAACTACTGCACGATGTGAAACGCGTGTGCCATACACACACACAAACACACACACACACACACACACTGCTGTGCTGTGCCACAAAACACACATTCAAAAACACACAAATACCAGTGCCTTTCGAGAAGGTGATGCAGTCTTCACCTGCTCCTGTGATTCTCTCCATCAGAAGAAATCCGATGGTCATCAGCACTGCAATTGTCTTCGTCTATAGAAAACTTGACACATTGACAATTTCCCACTGATCTACGAACAAAGCTAAGCGAATCTACACAATGATGCTCTAATTCATCCTCAATGACCGTTTCATCTGCGAACGCAAGGCTCCTTTATTCTTGGACGTAGTCTAAGCATCGTAGATGAGATCAACGATCACACAAATGTAGAGTTTGGATCGGTCTGAATTTATTCAAAAGAGAGTCAATCGCAGATCTTGTTGCAACAAAATGTTTGCTTTTCCATGTGGGTCAGGAGCGGTCAGGGTATCTACAGGAACTGGCCTTGCTTTTTTGGCTTAACTGTCGCAACGGATGTCACACGATGAGGGATTGAACAAGGCCCGATACAATGTTGGAATTTGATCTGCTCAGAACCCAGAACTGCGCTGCTTCTGATTAGGAGTCAGCCCATGACTGCCCGTGGGCCCTGAAGGAAGATGAAGGAACACCACCAGCCTCTTGGCTCCAAAACCAACAGTGCGCTGACGCGCCTCTTGACTGCTTTCATGATGGCGCTCCTTCTGGGGACCATCACAACATTCCACTTCCATCTCTGTTCGAGTAGAATTGTCTTCACAGAACTTAGAACAGAGTATGCCTTCCACATCACCAGCATAGAATTTGTTCTCGTCTCTGAAATGTCTTCCCCTGAAGGAAGATGAAGGAACACCACCAGCCTCTTGGCTCCAAAACCAACAGTGCGCTGACGCGCCTCTTGACTGCTTTCATGATGGCGCTCCTTCTGGGGACCATCACAACATTCCACTTCCATCTCTGTTCGAGTAGAATTGTCTTCACAGAACTTAGAACAGAGTATGCCTTCCACATCACCAGCATAGAATTTGTTCTCGTCTCTGAAATGTCTTCAGGAGGAAAAATGGTGAACAAGAACAGAATCGCAACCTCTGGAGAGTAATTAATTGCAGGCAGTCTGATCCATTGAAAGAAATTCACAAATCACAGCGAGAGGCACAGCTGTCGGCCATGTCTCATGGACAAGGCAATGCCTTCTTTGAAGATTTTTTTTCCACAGAGCCTGATATAGAATAAGAACTGAACATGTCCTAAGTCATGTCCGTTTCGTGCCGCAGATTTTGAAGGAGCCCCAGTGGTCCTTCCGACGGATCTCTGCAACCATCTTCTCTCTGGCCGAAGAATGCGCCTCACGTCCAAACGAGTCCAAGATGGAAGAGAGAAAATTCAGGCACTGTGCACAAAAGGACATTTAGAGAAAAGATGGAAGAGAGAAGATGCGTAAGGAAATACAACCTCCTTAAATGTCCTTTTGTGCACAGTGTCCGGATATTTGTCGTCTAGCAGTGATCAATTAAGCAGACAAAATGCACCAAGGGTATCATCTGTAACTTTCCAAATAGGTCAGCTGAAGATAGCTGAAGATGCCACGGAATCACAAATCCCTAAAATGACGCCATGGACCAAACAGACTCTTCCCGCTCTCCTCGTTCTTCCATCCTAGGAAACAGCTTCGGAGGCGTCCATTCCCGGCACTCTGCCTAGAGGAAACGGTCGCAAGAAGCTGAGCGTCGCAGCGTCGCTTAAGATATTCAGATCAGTGGAAGTCCCCCCGCAGACATCCGTAGACTCCTAACTTCTAACAGCTCTCATCCGCTAACGAGCAGCTGCATTGGGTGCTTGGATGTGAGATTGTGGATACTGAAGCCACCCCTGACCTCCGATGCTTAATGGAAACAAGGGAACACGCAATACATCACAATTTCATACAACTTGCCACTGTCCAACTAGGTGGTCTGATTCTTCGGATGTGTTCAGAATATTCTTGACTGCGCACATGTATACACAAGATCCTTGAGCGTGTCCTTGAGGATATACTATATATATATATGTATATCACTATCTAGCGGTATCTCTACTACCAAAAATATTCAAAATAGTGTATGCTCGCATGTGCATCCATTGAGTTCTCTCCGTACGACGACATGAATGTCGACGTGTGCCCAGCAAGGTCTTGCGGGCTAGCCTCTGCGGCCATGAATCCTTTTGCCCTGCCATCGCATCATGGTTCAAACATATTCAAACGACAATTTGGCAAAGCTTTTGTATCCCTGGTCCCTTGGACCCCGGGGGACCTCAAAAATGTAAGTTACATTTGTAAATGGTTCCACTATGGTGTTTTGGAAATTAATGCTCGTTGATGCTATTCAACCATATATTTAGCCAGCCTCAAAAATGTAAGTTACATTTCTCACCCTGGTCATCTAGCTCAGGGTGAACCAAAAAGTTGCAATATTACATTTTTACGGTCCTAGGTAAGCCCAACATGCCCCTCAAAAAGGCCAACAAAGCCCTCCAAAGGACCAACTTAGCCCTCCAACCAGCCAACATGCCCCTCCAAAAGGCCAACATACCTCTCCAAAAAACACCGCATCATAAGAACCTTATGATGCGGTGTTTCCGGCCCCCCCAAGTGCCCACATCCAAGCCCAACATGCCCCTCAAAAAGGCCAACAAAGCCCTCCAAAGGACCAACTTAGCCCTCCAACCAGCCAACATGCCCCTCAAAAAGGCCAACAAAGCCCTCCAAAGGACCAACTTAGCCCTCCACCCAGCCAACATGCCCCTCCAAAAGGCCAACATACCTCTCCAAAAAACACCGCATCATAAGAACCTTATGATGCGGTGTTTCCGGCCCCCCAAAGTGCCCACCAAAATGAATTTCTTTTGGTACCCCAATCCTGTCATTACAATATTTGGCCTTCCCCCCACCCCCACCCTCTGGAAGCAGCAGGCAGGGTACCAGCCAGAATTCCGTTATTGTAAGTTACATTTTTTACGTCCCTAGGGGGCGGGGATGCTTTTGTAATTAGTTTAAACGTTCTCCAACGAAAGCAAGGCAGGTCCTTCTGATTTAGAACCTCCTGTGAAAAAAACAAGGCTTAAGCCTTGTTGTATGACGCATCCTCGCTTCCTCCGGCTGAAGTTTTGAGGGCGGTTTTCTGGTTGGACAAATACTTGATTTCGAAACCGCACACAAAACACAGAGAGTCCCAGGGGTTTTACAGGTTTCAGTGTGTTTCCGTCCCATGTGCATGTCGGACTCCTGCCTTGAATCACAAGGTCAAAGGTGCGTAGCGATTTTTCCTCCGAAAACAAACAATCAAACAGTTCAAGATTTTGCACAGTGAATGCTGACCATGTTTTTTTTTGAATTCCTTGAACTCAAATAAACTCACAATTTATCTAAACATATTTAGACTAATTTAAACACCTTCTAAACAGCTGTTGCTGCTTCTTATACCCAGGTCATGTGAGACGCTCGAAACAGCTGCGGATGCCTCTTTGAGCTTCGATGGAAAGGCCTTGGCAGTCGGCGTTGATGACGCGCTCCCTGCGGTGCTTAGCTAGTACAAAGAGAAGTTGCCAAACCGATCCTAAGCAAAGCCTAAGCTGTCTCGTTTGCCCAAGCTGTCTCTTCAGCATTCTTCAGCCTCTTCAGAAGAACTGCTCAGGCTGAAGCAGTTTGATTACCCGAAACTTCTTCACTGAAATTGTGGCTTACAAACCCTGTAACCTTTGCAACATCTGGGAGCTGGTACCGTTGATGTCCTGGCTTGAAGTGTGTCAAAGTCCCAGAATCAAGGTCCAAGAAGTCAACCAAAATGTTGTAGCACAAAATTTGTCCAAAAGTTGTCAGCTCTAAGAAACAACCGATGACTAAAGAATTGTATGTATACTACATGCAGTTCTTTTCATCAGGCAAAGTTTGATGCGACGCTGTTCGTATTCGTGAGCGGCATTGCTCAAGGCATTGCATCCGGTGCTTCCCTTTGACATGTCAGGTGCACCAGTTTCGACCAGGCTGCGATGCTTTGGCGCCTTGACGCACAAGACACTTTTGAGCAAGATGAGAAAAAGAGAGGTGTGGACGATTTCTTTAATAACGTATAATTAAATACAAATGAAGCAACCAAATATCAAGCAACCAAATATCAATACTATCAATACAAATAAACCTGGAAGTCAAAGCACAGGGAAGATGATAGAACATGAGCAAACACGACCTGTCAAAAGCAATGGCCTCTTTTGGCAGCTCCCTCCAAGGAAGAGTTCTGTTGGAAATGCTCGAGTTGGAGGTGGAGAACAAATTGGGTAAGCAGGGTTCAGTAATCATCCTGTGTAGAATTTGCTTTCGTCTTGGATAATTCACCAACTTCGGTTCATAGGTACCCACAGCCCAACGTTCCAAAACTCTGCAGTTGTGAAACAGCCGAAGCTCACATCAGCCACCTTGGAATTGAACCGGAGGAGTTGGAGATTTCACAGGCCGTCGGCGTTGAAGACGCCAAGCTCGAAGGCATAAACACCTTGACTCGCCAAGGTTCGATTTTTCCAGGAATGAGGTGACTGCCATCAGAGAGCACAAAGGAGTCAAACAACAAAATCATAAGACTCATCATGACTGGAATCACTGGAATCACAAAGTTCAGTACTGATGCTTTCAGACGCAGCTGCAGTATAGTGTCATTTTAAGTCCATGGTTGAGTGGCTATGCCATGCTATGCCATTTCGATGCTGTCTCCGCTGGTGCTTTCAGCCAAGGTGCAGCAACAACCGATCTGCAGAAGCCCATGCATCAGCAGCCAAGCGTTCGCCCAATTCCCTGACGATTCGTCCGCTGTTCTGTCAACAGGTGGAACAACACAGGTTTTACATATACTCCTACTCCTACTCCTACTCCTACTCCCACTACTACTACTACTACTACTACTACTACTACTACTACTACTACTA
>VSDK01004006.1:307180-341441 GCA_009767595.1 Symbiodinium kawagutii | reverse complement strand
CTACTACTGCTACTACTGCTACTACTGCTACTACTGCTACTACTGCTACTACTGCTACTACTGCTACTACTGCTACTACTGCTACTACTGCTACTACTGCTACTACTGCTACTACTGCTACTACTGCTACTACTGCTACTACTGCTACTACTGCTACTACTGCTGCTACTGCTCCTACTGCTCCTACTACTCCTGCTACTCCTACTACTCCTACTACTACTACTACTGCTGCTGCTCCTACTACTTCTACTACTACTGCTGCTGGTGCTGCTGCTCCTACTACTTCTACTACTACTACTACTACTACTACTACTACTACTACTACTACTACTACTACTACTACTACTACTAGTATAACACCAGCAGTAGTACTGTAGGTCCAATAATAATGTTCGATTAATGATTGCTAACGTGCTTATTGATGATGCTTTATGTCTCATGACATCTCGTCACCAACGGTCAGTAGCACAATGTCAATAAGCAATAATTGCTGAGGAACCCATCAACACCCACCAATGCCAATACCAAAATGAGCCACTAACAAGCAATGCTAAATGATCTATGCTTAGCAACCAATGATCAATGAAGTAGTAAGCAATGGTCACTTGGCAGTAGTTAATAACCCACGGTGAACAATGGCTAGTAATTCACCAACGGCTATCTGCTGGAGCTTCCTTGACTCAATCATTGGCACGGGAACAATTGCCGCCATTTTCACCATGATGCCCCTCTAAATAGTCAGTGGGTGTTTCCATGGGTTTTTCGCCTGGAAAACCCCTGTCTCTGAAGGTGCTTCTAAAAGAGTCGTTCCCCAGGGTCCGTTGAATGCCTTCACACTCATATTGCAATGATGTCCTTCACCCAAGCAAGGTTTCCAAATGCTGCCGGCATTTAAAAAAGATCATCTTTGAGCATTTTATTCGTACATATATAAAATACCATAAAGAGGACAAAAATTACATATTGTATCATGCCGTATCATATGCTGGTTGGTGGTTTCTATTCAACCCTCGTGTAAAATATTAGTCAACTAACCATTTGTTAGCAATCACTAGGGAAAGTAAACAATGTTTCAAACCACCCAAAACCACAGGGTTTCCTAGTAAGATGATGATTTTTTGGTGAGCTATTGGTTACCCTATAGCTTGGCACATATCCATATTAATCATATTAGGCCCATATTGATCCATATTGTATTCTGTTATCATGACTGCTCTGCGTCTTCCTCCTGCAGATTGCTGCACAGTGCCTGGCATCGATCTTCACCGACACTGGAGCGCATTGGCTGGCCTGCAGAGATGTGTAGCAAACATATTTGCTAAGCACACGGACATGAAACGCGACATTGAAGGATCGCAAATACAGCATTTCTGGCATTTCTCTAGCTTCCAATGTTTCCACCAGCATCACAAAGGACTACAGTACCAGGCTTACCAAGCTTACCAATAGTCAGCCTCTGAACACTTGCGCAAAAGGCTCCAGCACAGGCATTGAGATCAGGAAAGACCAGTTGACGGAGTTGAATACCCTCTATGTTTTATGTCTAGTGAAATCCATGCTTTGGCGATATAGTTGGTATAGTCCCTAGGGCCCGAGCAAACAGCGGGCAATATCAGTAGCGCACAATTTGGCCCTCCCAAAGCATCCGTGGGAGCTCACCCAGCCATGGCACCCCAGCCTGGCTCGGCGAGGCACTACCTGAAGCAGTGCTAGGCGTACTTGACAGGTGTTTTCCCGAGATCCCAATGGATTCAATGGATCCCACAGTAGTGCGTTTGGCATCCCCGGGATACAGTCCCAAATGCACAAGATGAGGTCGGTCATGACTGAATATGACTGGTAAGGCTCAACCAGCTTCCACTTCCAGCAAATCTCAAGGCACTTCACACCTGGCGAAGCAAAGCCAACGCCTTGCCTGAGCACAACATGGCATATCGCGGGATGGAGTGGAATTAAGAAATACTTGTCTAAAGAATAGATGATGAAAATAATGTCCTGGGCAAAAGCAAAGTGACCAAAAATTGAGACACTATCTCCAAAACAACAAAACAAAGATAGGAACAGGACCCCTTCAGTCATGATGTAGCCTGTCACTCATGTTCATCTCTCGGTTCCAGATGGTTCTACCAAACTTATTGACAGTGAAACTCTCATTCGCTCCAAGTCTGAGTCCTAGACATCCCGCCATGAGATATCAGCGAGGCATGTCAGGCTTGAAAGTGCATAATATGTTCTCCAATGTTCTCCATGATCAAAGCATGGACGATGTACCAGGGCGTATTCTCTTGATGTTGCACCCCTCAGAGTTTACGTACAACTGTGAATGTGCTTGCAACATGTTGAGATACTTGGGCATACCCTTCTGAATGATCACAAACTTGTCTTCATAAGTGGAGGACTTGCTGCCATGCTGACTTAATTACCCATACTAGACTTGTTTTTATGATCATCTCTGTATATCTTGGCGGCTCACAACTGAGCTTCGCATGTGGCATACAGTGTGGCATACACAGCTGCTGCTTATATAGTGTCGTTGGTCTGACTATGCTGTTGCAAACTAAAGCTTCAGATTCATGTTTCGGGCTCGATTCCAGACTTCAAGAGCTGTGTTGTGAACACTCTGCAAATCATGCAGGTGTGTATATGTGAGGTGTGGCATGCCGTGGAAAGGGCCTCTATGGTTCGCACGAACTCACAAGCATCCACTGAAATATGCTACGCAAGCTCAAAATCTCCATGTAAGTTTTGTGAAGCAATCAAGAACCAAACCAGCTCTCTATCATCTGATCGAAAAGAGCTTGATTCGTATGCTTTAGTCAGTCTTAATTTGCATGAAGCACATCCTCGCATATTAATGTCCTCGTGGTCCATCCTGTAATCAGCGAGAGATATCACCACTACTTTGTTTGCTCGAAATCCCAAAATGCAAGCCCTGCATCTGCCTGCGTCCCACAGCCTTCCCTTATCCAACCTTTTCCTCCCTCAATCTATTGACCTTCCAACTCCGTGTGAACCATTGTGAACCCCAAACGTCAGTATTATCAAGCCTTCTGCTTTCTCCCATCGTGTTTTTATTTCGGCATGTTACATGACACATCCCGCAATTTTGTTCACCATCAAATGGAACACTATGTTATGCCACGGAGCATCGCTCGCTTACCTGCCGGCTATTACCGGGCTTTGGTCACTGGAGTGGCAAGCGGGAAAGAACTGGTCCTCTTTGAGATCAGCAAAAAAAAAGGAGGCAGAACCAATACACTTGACATCAACTGACTACCAGATCTTGACCTTCTGCGAAGGCGGTGTGCAGGTTTATGGAGAGCACTGGACCTCTCATGCAGTGACCCTGGGTCAAATCATGCTTGGACTGCAAATCAAGCTAAGAAGAAATGAATCCAACGGTCCAACCCCTCGGCCTTTTGCCTCAAAATTGCTGACATCCAAGCGCTGAGTGAAAACTCGATGAAGCTCAGGAATCACCTGGCGAGCCGCCGTGAGCCATGCTTTGGCTGGGTTTCCTCTTTGAGGAGTCTGAAAACAGCTAGCAGCTATGGCTTTCAGCGGCGGAAAACATCTGGTTTCAATCCCAGCTTCTGAGCTGCAACCAGTAAAAACAAAGAATTTCTCCACTGCGGGTAACCACAAAATTCTATCGCGAAATCTGCTACGAAACGTCAAACGAACAATCCAGGTGAGTCATAGTCTCTCTGAAATTGGCTCGTGTCCATCGCTATTGGCGTAGTCAAAGGCCAATTCCATTTCATCTTCAGCTTCATCTTCTTCTGGAGCAAGTACAGACTCGATCCGCACCAACCGGGAAAGCAAGTTCTGGAAAGCTTGGCGTTGCTCCTCTTGGCTATGTACTAAGTCCCGGCAGCAATGTTGATACCCAATGGTTGGAAATGGTCAGAAGCCACCGAAAGGCAAAGTAATAGAATTGCTTGCAGTGTATGGGTGCATGCATTATATAGCATAAATAACGTAAGAACCTCGTTTTGAGTTCTTCAAGTGTTCATGTCATGTTTAATTACACATGCATACTCAAATGGCAATCTTTTGCGACTTGAAGGCTGCTCTTGCAGACCAGTTTGAAACAAATTCATGCATGAGTTGGCAAACAAGTAGACATGCCGCCTTGCTCCATCAACAGTCCTGATTCATCAAGTGGGTGGTGAACACGACCGTCTGCATATCAATACTTGTTGCCGCCCCCTTCATTCGAACGCAGGCGTTGGCAAAGGTTGCTGCATCGACGGTTTCTTCATCTTGTAGTTCAATGAGCATCTTGAAGAATGTCTCGGCATTCTTGATGCCAATGCCTCGGTGACGGATCTAACGATTTGGAAATGCCCTTGATTACCTTTAGATTCAATGCACTCAAGTTACCTGCATCTCACAAGGGTCCACAAATTGGATCAAATTGGCACGTCTGACCTACTCCCAGAGGTATGATTGTAGTCTTCGCATGTGTCAAACGAACACCATACAATACCAGTCCAGGGAAACAAATCAAACAATTTCAATACTTCTCCATGGGCAAAAGCTGAAATTGGAGCTCTATGACTTGACAAAGCTCAACTTGAGCTCAAAAAATCTAGCAAAAGTTCACTCCAAAAGGTGCTACAATCAGCTGATCTTGATTTCCCCTGTGACAGAAACAGCAGCATAAGCGAACACTCCAAATATAACTTCGGAACATAACGGTACATACATTGTACATGGAAATAAGAATCCTCTCAGTCTGGTTGTCAACCATGTGGCAAGAGTGTAAGATAAATTGCGCAATACCCTCGCGCAACATCACGCAACCATGTTTAACAATTTGCCGCTTCAGTAGTGCATTGTAGTGGACAGTACAGTAGAGTGGATTGCATGTCTTGACACCCGTACATCACATCATGTTCAGTTGAATTTGAATTCTATCACATTGACATCCCGTCATCCAAAGCAATTGCGTGCCGGTGCAACGGAGAATCCCTCACGTTTGGTCTGACAACGGTTCTGTTTTTCATGCTAGCTTCCAATGTGCATCTCTAGATGCGATATGGTAATTACAACATGATACAACATGGCTCAAGTCAATTCCGGTGGCACTGCTTTGTGGACACTAAAGAATCTACAAAAGAAGTGGACACGTAGATTGGAAGGTTGAATTTTCAAACACGCAAAGGGGTCATGCATGCATGGGTCTGTCCTGTAGAAGTCCGTGCAGCAACATGCTATGCAAACACATCAGTAGAAAACCGCCATACACTTTACAGTTGCTCGTGTAAACACAGTATGGCATGGTACAACACGCAATTCTATCATAGTCTGTATGATTTACATGTCCTTGATTGTCCTTGACACGTGGTAAATACGGGTAACAGTTCAGGAAGGTTGCTGTATGTTGCTGTGCCATCCGACGCCAAGGTCAGTGTCATACGGAAACATGAGGTCTGCAGGTAAGACTATTTGGAAGAAACGACGTGAATCTTTAATACTGTTTTGTTCATGCTTCTTTCATGAAGGTAGCTTCAATCGGCTTGCTTGAAAAAATGAGAAAACCACGAAATTGTCCACTCACGGTCTAGCAATTGATGGTGTGCAGAATTAACCAATTCTGAATAATCTGGAAATACATCGAAGTAATTTCAACTGCTTTTCCGCTTCATGCAAGTTGGCCATGATCGTTTGGATGAATGCAATTATCCTCTTCTCGCAAAGGTCTAAGCAAGAACTTGTACAATCTTGTACACGTGTTCATAGCATTTCATGGCCCTCATCTCAAGGACAAGCAGTAACTGACAACTGCAATGCTGTGATCACCTCGAACTGACCCCAGGTCCCCAGCTGCCCTTTGTTTGGAGATACGATCGAAATTCATCGGTCTCCACCAGCTTTCGGAATTCTTCCAAAGCCGAGCCGTTCATGACCCGTTTCATCCGTCTTCAACATTCGCCGGAAGAGTTTTGATAGCATTCTGCAATCCTAGAAACGCAAGCTTGACTGGTTGAACTAACTTGGGAAAGCTATTTATGCAAAGCTGAGGTGCATAATTGCAAGGTATATACTTGTAACATCTTGTAGCCATTTGTAACCCCTGTAAAGATCTACAAAATACTCGAACCACTGCATCGGAACAACGAATGAAAAAGTACCATCCGACTGGATTTTAACCAAGGCGCTTGCAGCTGCTGTTCGAGAATGAGCATATCCACATCAGGTTGTGCCAGTTTGAGAGCCTTTTCCACGAAAGTGCTGGTCCTGGTTCGCAAGTGATCTAAGGAAACGGTCCTCACACCAAACTGCTATGAACTGCTTGCCCTCGAACCTTTAGAGGCCCTCGGCAACATGAACACCACCAAACAGATTCTTCATTGGGACTTCCTAGACACAGCCGTGAGTCAAAGCATGTCACTTTGCCAAGTGTCACAATGTTCCAGACCGAGACAAACACGAAGGCAATGTACAGAAGAAATGCGGTCTGCAGAAACACGCCAGTCTCTTCCAGTGCTTCATATGGCCCACTCCACTCTCTGCTGGAAGTACATGACTGGAACAGAGTCAACACCGTCAGACCGACGGAGATGAAGTGCTCTTTGAGTTTTATTCCCTCGGATCCACTCTCCGAAAGATGCTGGACAATCCTTGTTGGAGGAGCAAGGCGAAAAGGTACACCACAAACAGCAGCATCATGAGACACCAAAAGCAGTTCTTCAACGAGCCAAGCACACAATCCAACATCAGTCTGAGCTCACTAAAGAATCTCAGTGTGCGGAAGACACGCAGTATCTTCACGATTTTGCACAAGCGAAGCAGCCGCAAAAAGCCAAGGTTGACACCTGATCCGAATACCAGAATATTCTCGACTACTGTAAAGACCACCAATATAAAATCGAAAATATTCCAGGCCATTTCATCATTGCAAAAGAAGTAGAGCCTGTGGACCAAGAGTTTCAAGGCTAATTCGATCACATAGAAAGATGCCAGCAAAAGCTCGATGGCAGAAATACTTGCATCGTTCGTGCTCGCGTGTTGATCGAGGTTCTGCATTTCATGGTCTGTCGCGTAGCGGATGAAGATTGCATTCGCAAAAATAACAGCCTGATTTCTTCCGTCAGAGCCCATATGTTCAACCCCATGTCAAGTAAAGCCGTAATCACTGAAAACGTGACAAAATGAAAACCTCTCCCGCTTGACTTCTGTGCAGATTGCTTAGGAGTGGCCCTGCTTACTCGATGACAATGAAGTTAAGATGAAGCACATGGTAAAAGGATGTATAATATAATGTATAGTTAAACTGATCAAACAATAGTCACATTGATTGACATAATATGTCAATGCCTCAAGGAACGTGGGAAGTCTGTAGTAAAGCATAGTGCGATGCAACGTGTTTTATTGTTTATCTGCTGTAATTGGCCGCTGTTCAACTTCAGCATTCATCTGGGTCTCTACAGGTCGGACCCGCAGAAATATCCCCCTAGTATACATGAGTATACCAGCAGCAGCAACGACAGTGTTACACGCAAGCAAGAATCAAGAGTATCTAAAGCCGATTATTAGCATAGATGTATTCGCAACCCCCTTATCTTGCCCAAGCCCACAATGATGCTTGTGACGTTGCCATCCGTTGTTGGACCAAATGCAAAAACACTGACTAGACTGGTTGTACCAAAAAATGGTGGTTTCCCTGTATGAATAACGGCCCGGCTAGGCTACTGGGTGCTTGGTAGATACCACCATGGACAAACTCATATGCAGCTGATTGGTCAAGGATTCCACAGCGCATTTTCCTTCTAGCTTGGAAAATTGGAAAACATTGGCCCTGCGAATGTAGCTCTTCAGGCCATGGAAATTGCCTGTAGGTCTACGAGCAAACATAGCAATAATGATAAATAAAGTAATCTACTGATATAGTCAACATAGCAATGATATTCCCACTGCATTGGCACAACTTGTTTGTCACAGGCCACTTGGCAGGGCACCTGCGCAAACTCAAGTACAGTATATGTTGGTTTCTTAACATGGGGGTACTGCCAGTTCATCCAATAATCATAAAAAATGGGGGTTCCCAATTTTCAGAAGCACCCAAATCATGGTTTCAGGATAAGAGCTGCTGAAAACTGGCGCGGGCAAACTTCAGACCGCCTTGACATGGGTTGACCCACAGTTTCTCAAGGTCTGACCAGACCACTGCAAGCGGCGATGGTGGCGCAATCGATGGGTTCAATGCCTATGTGCTGCGCTCAAATGTGGCTGCGGTCAAAACAACTCAGCTCTGCCGTGGGTGTCACAACTGGATCTGCCAATTCCATGGGTTACCACAACTGTAGACCTTGTGGACCTGCAACAATTCCTGAATATCGGAAGGCTACAGTTTTGAACAGTTTTAGGGTGCCACATCCGCGTTTGCTGGCATGCACAAGTCCAGCATTTCCAAGCGTTTCCAATCATAAATATCTATATGGCAAATGACAAGCTATTTATGGTTAATGAAGCGGTTGAACTGGGGGTGTATGCCTCTCTTGGGAATGTACAAGTGGTGCAACATTAAGTCCCTTGATAAACCGGCCAAAAACACATCATGGCCGCCCTGAAGTTTCACACCGAATATTGAAGATTCTCTATGCGCACCTTGCAGAACCTCACGCTGCCTTTTTTCCAAATCGAAGAGAAAATGTCCCAGGCGCCAATGGCGCGCCACAAGTTGAAAGCTTCACGTAGTCCTTGGCCTCGACCGAAGAAAAAAAAGGAAACAAGACACATGCTGAGCATGCTGGTTTTTGAGGCCGTGCTGCATGTTCCGCATTTTGAAATTGGCAATTGCGATCTACGACTTCGCAAGAAGTGTGATCTTCTTGGCAAGCAGCGTATGCTTGGCATTTCAATAAGATTTTTGCAAAACACATGCATCAAGATTGCAGCACTGAGCTGCGCATCAACAGAGCCTGGAACGAATTGCCGAAACATACGGAGTTGTGCTGGCCCACAAGAAGAAAATTGCTGTCTCCCACAACAACAAGAGCATCTTAAGCAAAAAAAGATGCACTGTTTGATTTCTGGACCAGTCATCCCAAAACTCGGGTTCAAACTCAAGCAATGATTCGGGCGCACTCTCCAGGTGAGTCCGATGTGCAGCCTCTCACATTTCAATGGCCAGCTGCTTTTCGCACTTGCTGGCTGTTTGAGTAACCACCAGTCTCCACTTCTGAAACCCTGGAAATTTGAAAAGGTTTATGGGCTATGTTTCAGCCAGCGTACGGGGTTGAAGATTTCGGGCCGTGTGTCAAAAGCAGCACACCAGACCCTGCTAACAATGATCTGAGTCTGAACTTATAATTACCACACGAAGTTTCAGGCGAACTTTCCGGACAGGCTGGACCGCCAATGGAGGCTGCTGGCAGCAACACTGCGAGTGAAACACTCTGGCTTGCTCACTTTCATCACTTTCTTTAAAACGAATTTTGCAACAAAAGCAACTTGGCAGCAAAGATAGCGGTTTAAGATTCTGGTCCAGCAGAAAATGGTAATGGGAGATTGCAGCACAAGGCCGCGAACTCTGTTTTTGGACCATTGCTGAGGCGATATTGCCCAAAATGTTCAACTCCACAGCTGATCAAATTCATTCATTCAAGCGATCAGGTGAACGATCCCGACACGTGATTGAAGCTGCTGGCAGCACTGCCGCAAGCCAAGCACTCTGGTTGGCACCTGAGGGAGTGAGAAAAACCCGTTATCGTTTTGTTATCGGTTTGGACCCGTATGCTCCAAAAATCTGAAAAGCTGCTGGCATAATTCAACCAAGGTTGTGATTGTTATACAGTATTGTTATCGTTTTTTCTTATTCCTTATCGTTTTGCAGTGAATGGAAGCCGGCTTGGAAAAGTGGAGCCTGTCCTTACTAAATCTAATTGACGGGGTTTTTTACACAACCTCACATGTTCATCACTTCTCAAAGAAAGCTTTGCAGCAAAGGCAGCTTGGCAGCCACGACGGTGCCTTAACATGTTTGTCCGACCATGTTGGGGTAGTTGGAGCTTGCAAATCAGTGCAAACATGTGCAAACGATTTTTTTGGATCGTCAGAGTCTGTGCCACCTCACAAACCTGAAGCGATGCTGTCCAAGCTCTCGTGCTGATGAAAATCCTTCAGCAATCAAGAGATCAGGTGAACTGCATACTATGTGATTGAAGCTGCAGCCATGGCATGGCTGCGTCATCCGCGTGTTTCTGTGAGCGCGGGAGGAAGCGAAGCACTCTGCACCGGGTAGCCTACCTTTGCAGTAAAAGTGACCTTGCGTAGCCTCTCGCGGAGTTCCGCTTACCGCGTAGCCAGCGCGTAGCCTACCCTTCAGCAAAAACGGCCTCGCGCAGCCTTCGCGAAGGCGATTTCAAAAAAAAACACTGCTCATTTGTGAGTTGTAGTCAAACCCGGTTAGACAATCTTAATCCCAAAGGTTTGGTTGGCTGAAATAGATGCGGCGGTCTTTGCGAGCCATGAATAAGAGATAGGACTCTGATGATTGATGATGATTATAAAAGTACCTCTGCAAGGCTATCTCCTTGGTGATTACTTGGACATGTCCTCTTCTGTAAGCAGCAAAAATTACTTGGACATGTCCTCTTCTCTAAGCAGCAAAATCTTTCACTGACTGGCTGCCGCGGACTCACCAAGACCATGGTAAAGCAAACTGGAATCTCCAGGAGGAGAGCCCACGGGTGGGTACCTGACTACTTTGGGCACTTTTGGGCGTCGCTGGAGGCATCAAAAGGCATCGCTAGAGGCGTCGCTAAATTGCCTCACGTAAAACCATATATGAATATATTCTTCGATGTACTCACCCTATATTACTTGAGACTATAAATAGGCATCGCTGAGCATCGCTTACCTAAGAAATGCTTCCATTGAACTCCCAAAAAGCCACATGTAGCTGCGGCGGTCTTCATGACGGAAGTATAAAAACAAGTTTGGGTCATGCCAATTCTAAACGGAATTAACCGGGGTTTTGATTCAAACTCATGTGCAAACTATTTCTTGGGATCGTCAGAGTCTGTGCCACCTCACAAACCTGAAGCGATGCTGTCCAAGCTCTCGTGCTGATGAAAATCCTTCAGCAATCAAGAGATCAGGTGAACTGCATACTATGTGATTGAAGCTGCAGCCATGGCATGGCTAATCATCCGCGTGTTTCTGTGAGCGCGGGAGGAAGCGAAGCACTCTGGTTGGCACATGTTCATCACTTTTCAAAGAAAGTTTTGCATCAAAGGCAACTTGGCAGCAACAACGGTGCCTTAACACTCTGGTCTGCCAATGCTGGGGTATTTAATTGGAGCTCGCAACACAGTGCAAACATATGTGCAAACTATTTTTGTTGGATCGTCAGAGTCTGTGCCAAACATCTCCACCACTGGCATGTGAAGGGGGCTAGCCAGCGGAGAGGGAAGCAGGGAAAAACTAAATCTAGGGAGCCAACAGGATCTGCAAATGAAATTATCGCCAAAGAAGTCGCCAACCTTACAAGAATAGAATCTATTCAACAAGTACTGAGCTTGAAAAATGAGCCCAGCCTCCTGCCCTTTCCCAGATTGCATCTGCGGTTCCCTCTGCTCCTTTTGCAATGCTAGTTGGGTCTGATGTTGGATGGAATTCTGAGTTTAGTCAAGTCAACCAAATATGGTCACATGACCTCTTTGCTATGACTTGTAGACATTATAGATGGATTGCACAGATTTATACAGACCGAACATCTTCTGGGGATTATGCATGTAACTGCACTCAGCTTGAAGTCAAACGAAACTTCGACCCCATGGCTTTGGAATCTTTCAGCGCACGATGGCGCCGATGGCGCCATGATGGCCGACTGCCACGGCACTGGCCCAAAGGCCCTAAGGCTGTTGCGACTCAGGCAGCACACTAAGATCAAAGCAAAACAGTGATCACAGTCATCATATTCCACGATGGGTTTATGGTATCAACCTGCCTCGAAAACGAATCTCCTCAACGATCTGCTGCAGTGGATCGGAGCCAAATTCTTGCTCAAGGATACTATTTGGGTGCCAGGGGGAGGGGCTGAACCCCTGAAAAATAAAATGAAATCCATGGAGCCAACATTGCAGCAACCCAGCAAGGAAAAACTAGATCTTGGGAGCCAACCAGATCTGTGCAGAACCCATGAAATTATCGCCAAAGAAGTCACCAACTTTACAAGAATAAGATCTATTCAACAAGTACTGAGCTTGAAAAATGATTTCAAGGCGACCCAGCCTGCTGCCCTCTTCCAGATTGCATCTGCGGTTTCCTCTGCTCCTTTTGCAATGCTAGTTGGGTCTGATGTTGGATGGAATTCTGAGTTTAGTCAAGTCAACCAAATATGGTCGTGGCAAGCTGCAATGCTGCGTCATCCGCTTGCTCCTGTGAGCACGGGAGTCACGGGAGGAAGCGAAGCACTCTGGTTGGCACATGAGCGGCTGCTTTTATTCGTACAAGATCCTTGTGCGGCACTTACAAGGGCGGACCCGGCTTCGTTCAGTTTAAATGCAATTTGCGCGACTTTCTAAACTCTGGTTCGAAATCAATGCCATGGACAAATTTGGGAAGGTCCCATCGCTTACCTCATGTTTTCAAGATTTCTTACAACCCATGGCGGCCGAATACTACTTTTAAATTACCGGAGTGTTGACGGTTGCTCTTAAGACTGGATAACGTCATTTCAGGGTATCTCGTTCAACTATGGGCGGACCTATCTCATTCACCAGCTGACTATGGATGCGAAGAAAACAATACCGCAACCCCCTTACTTAGAATGAATCGCGCAAATAAAAGTGGTCGCTCACATGTTCATCACTTTTCAAAGAAAGTTTTGCATCAAAGGCAACTTGGCAGCAACAACGGTGCCTTAACACTCTGGTCTGCCAATGCTGGGGTATTTAATTGGAGCTCGCAACACAGTGCAAACATATGTGCAAACTATTTTTGTTGGATCGTCAGAGTCTGTGCCAAACATCTCCACCACTGGCATGTGAAGGGGGCTAGCCAGCGGAGAGGGAAGCAGGGAAAAACTAAATCTAGGGAGCCAACAGGATCTGCAAATGAAATTATCGCCAAAGAAGTCGCCAACCTTACAAGAATAGAATCTATTCAACAAGTACTGCGGTTGAAAAATGAGCCCAGCCTGCTGCCCTTTCCCAGATTGCATCTGCGGTTCCCTCTGCTCCTTTTGCAATGCTAGTTGGGTCTGATGTTGGATGGAATTCTGAGTTTAGTCAAGTCAACCAAATATGGTCACATGACCTCCTATCTTCGGTTCAGGGCACCAGAAAGCGGCAAAGTTTATACAGACCGAACATCTCCTGGGGATTATGCATGTAACTGCACTCAGCTGGAAGCCAAACGAAACTTCGACCCCATGGCTTTGGAATCTTTCAGCACACGATGGCGCCGATGGCGCCATGATGGCCGACTGCCACGGCACTGGCCCAAAGGCCCTAAGGCTGTTGCGACTCAGGCAGCACACTAAGATCAAAGCAAAGCAGTGATCACAGTCATCATATTCCACGATGGGTTTATGGTATCAACCTGCCTCGAAAACGGATCTCCTCAACGATCTGCTGCAGTGGATCGGAGCCAAATTCTTGCTCAAGGATACTATTTGGGTGCCAGGGGGAGGGGCTGAACCCCTGAAAAATAAAATGAAATCCATGGAGCCAACATTGCAGCAACCCAGCAAGGAAAAACTAGATCTAGGGAGCCAACAGGATCTGCAAATGAAATTATCGCTAAAGAAGTCACCAGCCTTACAAGAATAAAATCTATTCAACAAGTACTGAGCTTGAAAAATGATTTCAAGGCGACCCAGCCTGCTGCCCTTTCCCAGATTGCATCTGCGGTTCCCTCTGCTCCTTTTGCAATGCTAGTTGGGTCTGATGTTGGATGGAATTCTGAGTTTAGTCAAGTCAACCAAATATGGTCACATGACCTCCTATCTTCGGTTCAGGGCAGCAGAAAAGCGGCAAAGAACTTCGTGACGCCAAGTTGCACGGCCAAAGATCCCAAGTCGAGCTCAGATGCGCGGCTGGGTGAGCTGCACGTTGGCATGGAATCCGACAGCTCAGCTCACACGTTGGAAGTTCCCAGCTCGTGGCAACACGACTCAGCGAACCACTCTGCGCTCTAGTGGTCAAGTGGTATCAGTAGCAGTTCTTAAGTGGAAGTCAATGTCAGCAATGGGGAAAGCCACTAGTGGATGGTACATCAGATTGGCAAGGGTATAGTACCTCTATGCACTAGTGGAACACCTGGACCTCTTAGTAACAATGACTGGCCTCCTGGTGCGACAGCTCACAAATGAACAGCTCAACTGGACTTCGACCCCATGGATTTGGAATCTCTCAGCGCACGATGGTGCCACGATGGTGTCATGATGGCCGACTGCCACGGCACTGGCCCAAAGGCCCTAAGGCTGTTGCGACTCAGGCAGCACACTAAGATCAAAGCAAAGCAGTGATCACAGTCATCACATTCCACGAGAGCTGTGTTCTAAATTCCTTTTCCCGGGCAATGGAAATTATTGATTGCTTACGCGAAAGCGTGCGCGGAGCTTTCGCGGCTGAGGTGTTTGCTTTCGCGAAACGTTTGGGTGTTGATTTGCTTTCGCGGGTTCATGCGAAACCCTCCTTTTCCGATTTTGTGTGATTTTGGTGACTGTTGCTTTCCAGAAGCCAGAACAGCAGAACAAGCAGCAGTCACCAACCTTACAAGACTAAAATCTATTCAACAAGTATTGAGCTTGAAAAATGATTTCAAGGCGACCCAGCCTGCTGCCCTTTCCCAGATTGCATCTGCGGTTCCCTCTGCTCCTTTTGCAATGCTAGTTGGGTCTGATGTTGGATGGAATTCTGAGTTTAGTCAAGTCAACCAAATATGGTCACATGACCTCCTATCTTCGGTTCAGGGCAGCAGAAAAGCGGCAAAGAACTTCGTGACGCCAAGTTGCACGGCCAAAGATCCCAAGTCGAGCTCAGATGCGCGGCTGGGTGAGCTGCACGTTGGCATGGAATCCGACAGCTCAGCTCACACGTTGGAAGTTCCCAGCTCGTGGCAACACGACTCCGTGGGCTTCGAAAGGACCTTAAGGGGAATTGTAAGAGTGGAAGAAGGCTGCAAGAAAGGCTGAAAGTTCAGTAAGTAGCCTTGATGCTGTGTGTGTGTTTACGTAAGTGGATGGATGGATGAATTTGTGGCAGTCATTGCGCTATGGTCGACAGGACATCGATGATTTTGGAGCCCCCTTGCTTCTTGCTGCCCTCTGCGGCCATCACAGTTGAACAGCTCAACTGGACTTTGCAGCGGCACTGCGAGCATGGCGATGCTGCGCCACTAACAAAAATATCTTTGCTATGACTTGTAGACATTATAGATGGATTGCACAGATTTATACAGACCGAACATCTTCTAGGGATTATGCATGTAACTGCACTCAGCTGGAAGTCAAACGAAACTTCGACGGCCCATGGCTTTGGAATCTTTCAGCGCACGATGGCGCCGATGGCGCCATGATGGCCGACTGCCACGGCACTGGCCCAAAGGCCCTAAGGCTGTTGCGACTCAGGCAGCACACTAAGATCAAAGCAAAGCAGTGATCACAGTCATCATATTCCACGATGGGTTTATGGTATCAACCTGCCTCGAAAACGGATCTCCTCAACGATCTGCTGCAGTGGATCGGAGCCAAATTCTTGCTCAAGGATACTATTTGGGTGCCAGGGGGAGGGGCTGAACCCCTGAAAAATAAAATGAAATCCATGGAGCCAACATTGCAGCAACCCAGCAAGGAAAAACTAGATCTAGGGAGCCAACAGGATCTGCAAATGAAATTATCGCTAAAGAAGTCACCAGCCTTACAAGAATAAAATCTATTCAACAAGTACTGAGCTTGAAAAATGATTTCAAGGCGACCCAGCCTGCTGCCCTTTCCCAGATTGCATCTGCGGTTCCCTCTGCTCCTTTTGCAATGCTAGTTGGGTCTGATGTTGGATGGAATTCTGAGTTTAGTCAAGTCAACCAAATATGGTCACATGACCTCCTATCTTCGGTTCAGGGCAGCAGAAAAGCGGCAAAGAACTTCGTGACGCCAAGTTGCACGGCCAAAGATCCCAAGTCGAGCTCAGATGCGCGGCTGGGTGAGCTGCACGTTGGCATGGAATCCGACAGCTCAGCTCACACGTTGGAAGTTCCCAGCTCGTGGCAACACGACTCAGCGAACCACTCTGCGCTCTAGTGGTCAAGTGGTATCAGTAGCAGTTCTTAAGTGGAAGTCAATGTCAGCAATGGGGAAAGCCACTAGTGGATGGTACATCAGATTGGCAAGGGTATAGTACCTCTATGCACTAGTGGAACACCTGGACCTCTTAGTAACAATGACTGGCCTCCTGGTGCGACAGCTCACAAATGAACAGCTCAACTGGACTTCGACCCCATGGATTTGGAATCTCTCAGCGCACGATGGTGCCACGATGGTGTCATGATGGCCGACTGCCACGGCACTGGCCCAAAGGCCCTAAGGCTGTTGCGACTCAGGCAGCACACTAAGATCAAAGCAAAGCAGTGATCACAGTCATCATATTCCACGATGGGTTTATGGTATCAACCTGCCTCGAAAACGGATCTCCTCAACGATCTGCTGCAGTGGATCGGAGCCAAATTCTTGCTCAAGGATACTATCTGGGTGCCAGGGGGAGGGGCTGAACCCCTGAAAATTGCAGCAACCCAGCAGAGAAAAACTAGATCTAGGGAGCCAACCGGATCTGCGCAGAACCCATGAAATTATCGCCAAAGAAGTCACCAACTTTACAAGAATAAGATCTATTCAACAAGTACTGAGCTTAAAATATGACTTCAAGGGGACCCAGCCTGCTGCCCTCTCCCAGATTGCATCTGCGGTTCCCTCTGCTTCTTTTGCAATGCTAGTTGGGTCTGATGCTGGATGGAATTCTGAGTTTAGTCAAGTCAACCAAATATGGTCACATGAAATATCTTTGGTTCAGGGCAGCAGAAAAGCGGCAAAGAACTTCGTAACGCCAAGTTGCACTGCCAAAGATTCCAAGTCGAGCTCAGACGCGCGGCTGGTCGCATCAGCAGCACTTCATTGTGCCACGGATCCCTGCGTGAGCTGCACGTTGGCATGGAATCCGACAGCTCGGCTCAGCAATTGGAAGTTCCCAGCTCGCGGCAACACGACTCGGCGAACGACTCTGCGCTCCAGCCCCTTAGTAATAATGACTGGCCTCCTGGTTTGACAGCTCACAGTTGAACCGTGATTGAAGAAAATAAACGCTCAACTGGACTTTGCCGCGGGGTAGAGGCTTGATCTGCGCACACAGATTTATCTCATCTGCGCACACGAGAAACCCCTCGGATTTTATCTCATCTGCGCACACAGATTTATCGCATCTGCGCACACAGGCACGAACACATCGGCTGATGACCTTCGTTTTGACTGGGGCATCACACGGACACATGGGATGGGTCGGGTGGGGCTGATGACATTCGTGTTGCTTGCAACGTGACACAGACACATGGGATAGGTTGCAGTAGTGTTTTGTCCAATGATACGGCTGATCGTAGTGAGCCTTTTGTTGTTGGTGACAGCAAAAGCAACATAGAAGACACTACTCCGCGTGCATAGATGAGAAAATTCCC
The DNA here is from genome assembly GCA_009767595.1 of Symbiodinium kawagutii. Classification (NCBI taxonomy): domain Eukaryota; class Dinophyceae; order Suessiales; family Symbiodiniaceae; genus Symbiodinium; species Symbiodinium kawagutii. Next base: position 323,762 of record VSDK01004006.1, on the reverse strand, counting down.
GGGTGCACAAATGATTCGCGTGCACAGATGAGAAAATTCTCGCGTGCACAAATGAGAAAAAAACTCGCGCGCACGGATGAGGCCTCTTCCTTGCAGCAACACTGCGAGCATGGCGATGCTGCGCCACTAACAAAAATATCTTTGCTATGACTTGTAGACATTATAGATGGATTGCACAGATTTATACAGACCGAACATCTTCTGGGGATTATGCATGTAACTGCACTCAGCTTGAAGTCAAACGAAACTTCGACCCCATGGCTTTGGAATCTTTCAGCGCACGATGGCGCCGATGGCGCCATGATGGCCGACTGCCACGGCACTGGCCCAAAGGCCCTAAGGCTGTCGCGACTCAGGCAGCACACTAAGATCAAAGCAAAGCAGTGATCACAGTCATCATATTCCACGATGGGTTTATGGTATCAACCTGCCTCGAAAACGGATCTCCTCAACGATCTGCTGCAGTGGATCGGAGCCAAATTCTTGCTCAAGGATACTATTTGGGTGCCAGGGGGAGGGGCTGAACCCCTGAAAAATAAAATGAAATCCATGGAGCCAACATTGCAGCAACCCAGCAAGGAAAAACTAAACCTAGGGAGCCAACCGGATCTGTGCAGAACCCATGAAATTATCGCCAAAGAAGTCACCAACTTTACAAGAATAAGATCTATTCAACAAGTACTGAGCTTAAAATATGATTTCAAGGGGACCCAGCCTGCTGCCCTCTCCCAGATTGCATCTGCGGTTCCCTCTGCTCCTTTTGCAATGCTAGTTGGGTCTGATGCTGGATGGAATTCTGAATTTGGTCAAGTCAACCAAATATGGTCACATGACCTGTCTTCGGCTCAGGGCACCAAAGAAGCGGCAAAGAACTTCGTAACGCCAAGTTGCACTGCCAAAAATTCCAAGTCGAGCTCAGATGCGCGGCTGGTCGCATCACCAGCACTTCATTGTGCCACGGATCCCTGCGTGAGCTGCACGTTGGCATGGCATCCGACAGCTCAGCTCAGCAATTAGAAGTTCCCAGCTCGTGGCAACAAGGCTCAGCGAACGACTCTGCGCTCCAGAATCTTAATAATATATAATGACTGGCCTCCTGGTTTGACAGCTCACAGTTGAACAGCTCAACTGGACTTTGCAGCGGCACAAACCACGGCGATGCTGTGCCACTAACAAAAAAGTCTTTGCTATGACTTGTAGACATTATAGATGGATTGTACAGATTTTGACAGACCGAACATTTTCTGGGGATTATACATGTAACTGCACTCAGCTGGAAGTCGGCTTTGGAATCTTTCAGCGCACGATGGCGCCGATGGCGCCATGATGGCCGACTGCCACGGCACTGGCCCAAAGGCCCTAAGGCTGTTGCGACTCAGGCAGCACACTAAGATCAAAGCAAAGCAGTGATCACAGTCATCATATTCCACGATGGGTTTATGGTATCAACCTGCCTCGAAAACGGATCTCCTCAACGATCTGCTGCAGTGGATCGGAGCCAAATTCTTGCTCAAGGATACTATTTGGGTGCCAGGGGGAGGGGCTGAACCCCTGAAAAATAAAATGAAATCCATGGAGCCAACATTGCAGCAACCCAGCAAGGAAAAACTAGATCTAGGGAGCCAACCAGACCTGTGCAGAACCCATGAAATTATCGCCAAAGAAGTCACCAACCTTATAAAAATAAAATCTATTCAACAAGTACTGAGCTTGACAAATGACTTCAAAGGGACCCAGCCTGCTGCCTTCTCCCAGATTGCATCTGTGGTTCCCTCTGCTCCTTTTGCAATGCTAGTTGGGTCTGATGCTGGATGGAACTCTGAATTTGGTCAAGTCAACCAAATATGGTTACATGACCTATCTTCGGTTCAGGGCAGCAGAAAAGCGGCAAAGAACTTCGTAACGCCAAGTTGCACTGCCAAAAATTCCAAGTCGAGCTCAGATGCGCGGCTGGTCGCATCAGCAGCACTTCATTGTGCCACGGATCCCTGCGTGAGCTGCACGTTGAAATGAATCCGACAGCTCAGCTCAGCAATTGGAAGTTCCCAGCTCGCGGCAACACGACTCGGCGAACGACTCTGCGCTCCAGCCTCTTAGTAATAATGACTGGCCTCCTGGTTTGACAGCTCACAGTTGAACAGCTCAACTGGACTTTGCAGCGGCACTGCAAACACGGCGATGCTGTGCCACTAACAAAAAAGTCTTTGCTATGACTTGTAGACATTATAGATGGATTGTACAGATTTTGACAGACCGAACATTTTCTGGGGATTATACATGTAACTGCACTCAGCTGGAAGCCGATGGCGCCATGATGGCCGACTGCCACGGCACTGGCCCAAAGGCCCTAAGGCTGTTGCGACTCAGGCAGCACACTGAGATCAAAGCAAAGCAGTGATCACAGTCATCACATTCCACGATGGGTTTATGGTATCAACCTGCCTCGAAAACAGATGGTCTTGGCTGAAGCCAATAGCAATGCTGTTTCACTTCACCAACTGGACAGCAATTTCATCATGTTCCACCATCAAGGCGACCCTTCCAGCTCTTGTTGAAGTCACTCCAGCAACAAACCCTGACGCGGCCATACGGATGCGCACCCCACTACGGATTTGGATCGGAGCCAAATTCTTGCTCAAGGATGCTTCTTGGGTGCCAGGGGGAGGGGCTGAACCCCTGAAAAATAAAATGAAATCTAGGGAGCCAACCGGATCTGTGCAGAACCCATGAAATTATACTCTGTTCCTGGACCTTAGTCCCCTGGGTTCCCTGGACTAGGCCAACCCTCCAGAATGCATGCTGTTCCTGAACCATGGCTACTCGAACGCCAAACAAAATCTCTGGTAGCTAGCTGTGAGTTGCTGATATATGCACTTGGGGGGTTGGCTACTTGGGCTAGTGCATCACGTTGGCTACCTGACTTAGTGCTGGAACATGCCATCGCACACTGCACTCAGATCTCTTTTTTTGCTGCTCGTGCCATTGGATGATCTAGAGTTTGGGATTGTATGGAATGTGAAATGCAACTTCCTGATCATCTTCATCCCCCAAATTATTCAAACTATCTCAATAATTTCAATATGTTTGATTCAGGACATCATCTGCTCAAAGGTACCAAATGAAAATGAAAATAACGCTTGAGCGATCATGTTGCACTTGGCTACCGGCGCCACTGTAGCCCAACGCAATGGAATGCTATGGTACCGTGTGAGCTTGAAGCAGCTCAATGCACACTCGAGAAATTCGAATCGAATAAAATGGATACATGATTTACCAGGGGGCCAAGGTGCCAAGCCTCCTTTTAGTGAAACAGGCAGTCTGAATCACTGAAAAAAAAGTGCCAATACAATTCCCTTAGGAGCTCCAGCACCTACCATTTCAGTTAATTCAGGCACAGGCTATTGAAATTATCGCTAAAGAAGTCACCAACCCTGCAACAATAGAATCTATTCAACAAGTACTGAGCTTGACAAATGACTTCAAAGGGACCCAGCCTGCTGCCCTCTCCCAGATTGCATCTGCGGTTCCCTCTGCTCCTTTTGCAATGCTAGTTGGGTCTGATGCTGGATGGAATTCTGAGTTTAGTCAAGTCAACCAAATATGGTCACATGACCTCCTCACACTGTGATGGCGATGATTCTGTGGCATCCTCGCAATCACAACATCACCGTCGCAGCATCGTCAACGCAGTCATTTGGAGCTGCGCTAGGAATCCCTGAGCCGTGGCCTGGCTGAACTCTGGCGGTGCAAATTAATGGAGCGCCCAACTGTAGTCCTAAATTGGGAATAGGCTTTTAAATTGGGATTTTTGTTGGAACTACAGTTCTGTAGTTTAAATTGGGATAGTTATCCATTTTTATCCATTTGTCTGAACTCTTGTGCAATAAACTCTTTGTTTGAACTCTTTGTCCTACGATAAGAAGGATTGCACTACAAATTTATGGTTCTGCGCAACTTGTTGCTACCATTCTCAGGGAATATGGACGCGGTGGGCTCAGTCGCCAAGGGATCATGTTGCCTGTGTGGCATCTATGCGTTTGTTTTCAAATTCGAAATCTTTTCGGATGACTGCATCTCAGATTAGCTCCTTGACTTAGACTTTGCTGCATGCGCACGCAACAACTTTGCACGGCACTGCCAAGCGCATGCCTGGCTTCTTGTAATGCCAATGGCATTCCAAGTCCACGTGCTGCATAAATGCACCACTTGTCACTGCGCAGTTTCCAACGGACTTGCCAAATGCTGCAGCACTGGGACTTCATCAATGGATGATTTGTCCGGTTGACACCTGTGTCGGCATGATGTGAGAGCAAATCGAGAAACACAAATTTCCGCTAGCAGTGCTCGACCAGTGCACGAACCAGCTATTGCAATGCATCAGTCGCTACATGTCGTGGCCATCTCCTCGAAGTGCATGCCTGCCAAAAGTGGATACCAGGGAGGTACATAAGTGCTTAGGTTGATATTTTGGATTTGTTTTTTAAATGTGTCTTCGCAGGAAATCTAGACACATTGCGCATAACCTGAGACCCCATGCGCCAATATCCAAAGCAGAATTTGAGCATCAAAACAAAACCATTTGTGGGAAAATCGCTAGTTTCAGCACATTCGTTTTGCAAATCGCACCCTTTCAAGATCCCAACTCGCTACAAAAGCACACAGCCAAGGGACCCAGTTTGAACTAACACGAACGGCAATGATTACCCCGCCCCCACACTGCGCAACAACCAGATTTTGAGGGAAACGGGTTTCACGCATCAAAATGCGTGAGTGAACAAACCACTGTTAAACCACTGTGTAATTGTTTTGGTATTTTATACTTCACAGTTTCATCGTTCACAACTGAAACCAATGGACTTTTGTCGAAGCCACGGCGTGGATTTTTCTTGGCGTTGTCGACGTTTTCACGGCCTTCAAGTTTCCAGTTTTCACGTTGTTCACCTAGTCACATTTCACATTTCTGTTTTCACAATTAATGTTTGCCTGTTTTTTATGTTTTTGTATTTGGTTGATTCACGTCTTCATTTTGTTCTCCATTTTTAAGTCTTTCAGGTTGAAGGGACTTTCCTGTTTTTGCGTGGTGCTGTTTTCGTGTCCTCGGATGATTTTTTGCATCTTTGTCTGCCTGCCACATATTCTAGGGCCGATTTTGCAGGTGGGCTCCGAATGCAGATTTTTCGCCAGGGACTGGCAGTTGCCAACAGCGATGGAGATTTCGTTTGCCGCGCAAAAAGAGCATGTTGAGCCTCTCGGAAAAAATGTATAAAAGGGGGGTTGTAGGGTCATAGGGTGATTCATCATAATCATCACCTGTTATGTTTTATCAAACATCCTCATTCACCAATCTTTCATCTCCCCCTTATTCATTTTCATCCCTTTCTACTCACCCTCATTCATTTTCATTTCCACAATTTACCATTCTTTCATTTTCATCCTCTCTTCTGTTTTATCATCACCCTAACTTTGATCTTACTCTTCTTCATTATTTCATCACATCAATTCATACCATTTCATCGGTTTTTAAATCGTGGTTTTGTTGAGGTTTATTCATTGTTTTGGGTCATATTTGCTCCCTACCCTTTTCCATTTATCACCCGATGTGGTGCTACTTCAATTTCTTCCCCTTCTTCCCATCGGCTCCAAAATCAACAAGCAAATAGTAGTAGTAGTAGTAGTAGTAGTAGTAGTAGTAGTAGTAGTAGTAGTAGTAGTAGTAGTAGTAGTAGTAGTAGTAGTAGTAGTAATAGTAGTAGCAGTAGTAGCAGTAGTAGCAGCAGAAGCAGCAGTAGCAACAGTAGCAATAATAGCAGTAGTAGCACTAGCACTAGTAGCAATAGTAGTAGTAATAGCACTAGTAGCAGTTGTAGCAGGAATAGGAGTAGTAGTAGTAGTAGTAGTAGTAGTAGTAGTAGTAGTAGTAGTAGTAGTAGTAGTAGTAGTAGTAGTAGTAGTAGTAATAGTAGTAGTAGTAGTAGTAGTAGTAGTAGTAGTAGTATTAGTAGTAGTAGCAGTAATAGTAACAGTAGTAATAATAGTAATAGTAGTAGTAGTAGTAGTAATAATAATAGTGGTAGTAGTAGTAGTAGTAGTAGTAGTAGTAGTAGTAGTAGTAGTAGTAGTAGTAGTAGTAGTAGTGGTAGTAGTAGTAGGTCCCAATAACAATGTTCAACTAACAATTGCTAACATGCGCAATGATGCTTTTCATTTCATAACATCTCATAACCAACGGTCAGTAGCCCCAGGTCATTAAGCAATAATTGCTGAGGAATCCATCGTCACCCACCAATGCCAATACTAAAATGAACTACTAACAAGCAACGCTAAATGACCTATGCTTAGCAACCAATGATCAATGATGTAGTAAGCAAGCAATGGTCACCTGGCAGTAGTTGATAGCCCACGGTGAACAATGGCTAGTCATTAAACCAGCGGATATCTGCTGGAACTTCTCTCATTCAACCATTGGCACGGGAACAATTGCCGCCATTTTCACCATGATGCCTCTCTAAATAGTCAGCGGGTGTTTTCCTGGATTTTTCTCCTGCAAAACTCCTGTCTCTGAAGGTGCTTCTAAAAGAATCGTTCCCCAGGGTCCATTCCATACCTTACACTCAAATTGCAATGATGTCCTTCGCCCAAGCAAGGTTGCCAAATGCTGCCGTTAAAAATATTGATCATCTTTGACAAATATGTTTGCACCTATACAAAAAAAAAGGTAAATATGACATTACCAAAAATGACAATTTGACATATTGTATCATATCATATCATATCATATTCTGGTTGGTGGTTTCAACCCCTGTGAAAAATATAAGTCAACCAACCTTTCGTTAGTAATTACATGTAATTACTAGGGATTTTTTTCCCGTGCACTTTTGTGGCTCACAAGAAACGCACCTGGTCTCTTTTGGAATGTCAACATATGTAGAAGATCTTACTCACTGGCGTGCTTGGGATACAGTGGTTGGTTGCAAGGCTTCCAACCTCGTCCTGTCCTAACTCAAGGTTGGGAAGCTGCCAAAGGCATGCATACCTACTTCACAGGGGGAGTCGGAGCTAGACGCGACATGCACTCTCCGCTTCACATCAAGATACAACGGTGGGATACACATCCAACCTTTTGCGAGATGACTGCTAGGGAGCGGTATCAACAGTGGAGAGGATCGGTCTCGATTTTCCGTGGCGACGACGAGCTTTTGAGATAAGTGTACAGTTTGTGTTGACCGTACGTGATATTCACTGATGGCCTGCACCTCCAGCACAGACTGGAACTAAGAGCCAAATTGGAAAAAAAGTAATTACTAATGGAAAATTAAAAATGTTTAAAGCTACCCAAAACCATTGTTTCCTAGTAAAATCGATCATTTTTTGGCGGGCTATTGGTTACCCGGTAGCTGGCACATATCCATATTATATTCTGTTATCATGACTGCTCTGCGTCTTCCTCCTGCAGATTGCTGCACAGTGCCTGGCATCGATCTTCACCGACACTGGAGCGCATTGGCTCGCCTGCAGAGATGTGTAGCAAACATATTTGCTAAGCCCACGGACATGAAACGCGACATTGCAGGATTGCAAATACAGCATTTCTGGCATTTCTCTAGTTTCCAATGTTTCCACCAGCATCACAAAGGATTACAGTACACAGCCGACCAATAGTCAGCCTCTGAAGACTTGTGCAAAAGGCTCCAGCACAGGCATTGAGATCAGGAGAGACCAGTTCACACAGTTGAATACAGTACGTACAGGTACGTACCCTCTATGCTTTATGTCTAGTGACTCACTTAGTGACTCTAGTGAAATCTATGCTTTGGTGATATAGTTGGTATATTGTCCCTAGCGCCCTTCGTGAACAACGGGCACCAGTAGTGCAAATGGCTCTTCCAGCGCACCGTTTGGTCCTCCCAAAGCATTTCATGGGAGCTCACCCGGCCCACCCCAGCCTGGCTGGGCGAGGCACTGCCTGAAGCAGTGAGATCCCAATGGATCCCACATCAGTGCCAAACTGGCTCCCAGGTACGGTCCCAGATGCACAAGATGAGGTAATGACTTGGGTAATGAAGATGAAGTAATGACTCAATATGACTGAATATGACTGGTAAGCTTCAACCAGCTTCCATTTCCAGCAAATCTCAAGGCACTTCACACCTGGCGAAGCAAAGCCAACGCCTTGCCTGAGACATGGCGTTGTCGTGGGATGGTTGGATGATTGGTGGCTACCGACTACCAGTGATACTCCAATGACTCTTGAAATATTTGCCAACTGGGGAGATCCAAGTACTTCAGGGGAACTTAAAAAACAATTGTCTAAAAACTAAATGAAAATAATATGTTCTGCAAAAATGCAAAGTGACCAACAACTAAGACATTGCTTGAAACAATAAAACAAAACTTGCAAATGGGAACAGGACGTCACTCATGTTCATCTCTCGGTTCCAGATGGTTCTACCAAACTTATTGACAGTGAAACTCTCATTCGCTCCAAGTCTGAGTCCTAGACATCCCGCCATGAGATATCAGTGAGGCATGTCAGGCTTGAAAGTGCATAATATGTTCTCCAATGTTCTCCATGATCAAAGCATGGAGGATGTACCAGGGCGTATTCTCTCGACGTTGCACCCCCGCTAGAGTTTACGTACAACTTTGTGAATGTGCGTGCAACATTTTGAGATACTTGGGCATACTCTTACGAATGATCACAAACTTTTGTTCAGAATTGGACGACTTGCTGCCATGCTGACGTAATTAGACATACTAGACTTATTTTTATGATCATCTCTGTATATCTTGGCGGCTCACAACTGAGCTTCGAATGAGGCATGCACAAATGCCGCTGCTGCTGCTATCATGTCGTAGCTCTGACCATGCTGTTGCAAACTAAGGCTTCATGATGTTTTGGGCTCGATTCCAGACTTCAAGAGCTGCAATGCTAACAAGCGAACACCCTGCAAATCACGCAGGTGTGCATGTGAGGTGTGGCATGCCATGGAAAAGGGCCTCCACGCTTCGCACGAACTCACAAGCATCCACTTGAATATGCTACGCAAGCTAAACATCTCCAGGCAAGTTTTGTGAAGCAATCAAGAACCAAACCAGCTCTTTTATCATCTGATCGAAAAGAGCTTGAGGCCCTCTAAGGCTTTATTAGTATGCTTTAGTCATCCTTAATTTGTATGAAGCACATCCTCGCACAGTAATGTCCTCATGGTCCATCCTGTCATCGGGTAGAGAGATCGCCACTACTTTGCTCGAAATCCCAAAATACATGCCCTGCATCTGCCTGCGTCCCAAAGCCTTCCCTTCCCCATCCTTTTCCTCCCTCAATCCATTGACCTTCCAACTCGGTGTGAAACATGGTGAACCCCAAACGTCAGTACTATCAAAAGCCTTGTGCTTTCTCCCATCGTGTTTTTAGTTTGCCATGTTCCATGATACGTCTCGCAATTTTCTTCATCGAATGGCACGGTTTGTTATGCCATGGAAACTTACCTGCCGGCTGATCTACAGACCCTCGTGCCACTCTTTGGCTGGAGTGACACATGGAAAAAAACTAATCCTCTTTGGGATCAGCAAAAAAGGATAGAACCAATACAACTCACTACCAGATCTTCAGCCTTCTGCAAAGGCCTCGTGCAGCTTTTGGAGAGCACTGGTGCAGTCATCCTGGGTCAAATCATGCTTGGACTGCAAACCAAGCCCTCGGCCTTTTGCCCCAAAATGGCTCACACCCAAGCTCTGAGTGAAAACTCAATGACGCTAGCTCAGGAATCGCATGGCGAGCCGCGATGAGCCATGCTTTTGCTGGATATCCTCTTTGAGGAGTCTGAAAACAGCTAGCAGCTATGGCTTGCAGCGGCGGAAAATTGTGGTTGCAATCCCAGCCTTTGAGCTGCAACCAGTAAAAACAAAGAATTTCTCCACTCGCGAAAATGTAACCGTAATTTCTATCGCGAAAATCTGCTACGAAACATCAAACGAGAACTGTCGTTGGCTCGTGTCCATCGCTATTGGCGTAGTCAAAGGCCAATTCCATTTCATCTTCAGTTTCATTTTCTTCTGGAGCAACTACAGACTCGATGCGCACCAAGCGGGAAAGCAAGTTCTGGAAAGCTTGGCGTTGCTCCTCTCCACAATGTAAAAAGTCCCAGCAGAATTGTTGATACCCAATGTTTGGAAATGGACAAACGTCATCGAAAGGCAAAGCAAGAAAATTGCTGAATTGCTTTCAGTGTATGGGTGCGTGCGCAAGTGTATTCTATACTTAGATTATTTGAGTGTTAGTTCAAATGTTTATGTCATGCTATACTAATATATGACAATCTTTTGCGACTTTAAGGCTGCTCCTGCAGATCAGTGTGAAACATATTCTATTCAGGCATGAGTTGGCAGTCTGGTAGATGTGCCACCTTGCTCCAACAACAGTCCTGATTCATCAAGTGGGTGGTGAACATGACCGTCTGCATATCAATACTTGTTGCCGCCCCCTTCATTCGAACGCAGGCGTTGGCAAAGGTTGCTGCATCCACGGTTTCTTCATCTTGTAGTTCAACAAGCATCTTGAAGAATGTCTCTGCATTCTTGATGTCAATGCCTCTGAAAGTCAAGTAATTGGCAGTGAAGGATCTAACGAGGTTCAACAATTTTCTCTTCCAAGGTTTGATATTTAGGAAATGCCCTTGATTAACTTTAGATTCAACGCACTCAAGTCACCTGCATCTCACCAGGGTCCACAGATTGGATCAAATTGGCACATCTGCCCCACTCCCCGAGGTATGGTATGATCGTAGTCTTCGTACATGTCAAACGAACACCATGCAATACCAGTCCAGGGAAACAATTTCGATACTTCTCCATGGCCAAAAACTGAAATTGGAGCTCTATGATTTGACAGAGCTCAACTTAAGCCCAAAAAATTCTAGCAAAAGCACACTCCAAAAAGGTAATACAATCAGCTGATCTTGATTTCCCCTGTGATAGAAACGGCAGCATAAGCGAACACTCCAAACAAAACTTGGGGAACATAGAGGGACATACATTGCACGTGGATACAAGAATCCTCTCAGTCTGGTTGTCAACCATGATGCAAGGGTGTAATATAAATTGATTAAATTGTGCGGTAATCGCGCGCAACATCAGGCAACCATGCGTAATAATTTGCGGCTACAGTAGTGCATTGTAGTGCACAGTGCACAGTACAGTGGATTACATGTCTTGACGCCCGTACATCATATCATGTTGGTTGAATTTGAATTCTATCACATTGTCATCCCGTCACCCAAAACAATTACATGCCGGCGCAAAGCAGAATCCCTCACATTTGGAGTTTGGTCTGACAACGGTTCTTTTTTTCATGTTAGCTTCGAATGTGAATATCTAGATATGGCATGGTAATTACAACATGATGCAACATGGCTCAAGTTAATTTCGGTGGCACTGCTTTGTGGACACTGAAAAAAGAAGTGAGCGGGTAGATTGGGAAGTTGAATTTTCAAGCATGCAGGGGGGTTATGCATGCATGGGTGTGTCCTACAAAAATCCGTGCAGCAACATGCCACGCAAGCACATGAATAGAAATCCGCCATACACTTTACAGTTGCTCGTGTAAACACGGTACAGCATGGTACAGCATGCAATTCGATATTAGTTGGGATATTTCACATGTCCTTGATTGTCCTTGACACGTCGTAAATAGGAGTAACAATTCTGGAAGGTTGCTGTGCCATCCACGCCAAGGTCAGTGTCAAAAGGAAACAAGAGGTCTCTACGTAAGACTGTTTGGAAGAAACACCGTGAATGTTTAAAACTATCTTAATTTTGTTCTGTTTTGTTCATGTTTCCTTCGTAAAGATACCTTCAATCGGCTTGCTTGAGAAAAATGAGAAAACCACCAAATTGTCCACTCATGATCTGGCAATTATTGATTGTGTGCAGAATCAACCACTTCTGAATAATCTGAACATACATTGAAGTAATTTCAATTGCTTTTCCGCTTCATGCAAGTCGGCTATGATCGTTTAGATGCACTTATCCTCTCCTCGTATAGGCAAAAACTCGTACACATGAGCCCTCTCAACGACAAGCAGTAGCTGACAATGCTGTGATCACCTCGAACTGACCCCAGGTGTCCACAGGTCGCCTCTTGTTTGGAGATACGATCGAAATTCATCGATCTCCACCAGCTTTCGGAACTCTTCCAAGCCGAGCCGTTCATGACCAGTTTCATCCGTCTTCAACATTCGCCGGAAGAGTTTTGATAGCATTCTGCAATCTTCAAAGTCCTAGAAACACAAGCTTGACTGGTTGAACCAATTTGGGAAGGCTAATTATGCAAAGCTGAGGTGCATATTGCAAGGTATAAACTTTTAACATCTTGTAGCCATTGTAGCCCCCGTAAAGATATACGAAGTACTCGAACCACTGCATTGGAAGAACGAATGAAAAAGTACTATCCGACTGGATTTTTACCCAGGCGCTTGCAGCTGCTGTTCCAGAATGAGCATATCCACATCAGGTTGTGCCAGTTTGAGAGCCTTTTCCACGAAAGTGCTGGTCCTGGTTTCGAAAGTGATCTAAGGAAAACGGTCCTCGCACCAAACTCCCCTGAACTGCTTACCCTCAAACCTTTAGAGGCCCTCGGCAACAACATGAACACCACCAAACGGATTCTTCATTGGGACTTCCTAGACACAGCCGTGAGTCAAACCATGTCACTTTGCCAAGTGTCACAATATTCCAGACCGAGACAAAGACGAAGGCAATGTACAGAAGAAATACGACCTGCAAAAACACGCCAGTCTCTTCCAGTGCTTCATATGGCCCACTCCAATCTGTGCCAGAAGTACATGACTGGAACAAAGTCAACACGGTCACAGCGACAGAGCTGAAGTGCTCTTTGAGTTTGGATCCGTCGGAACCACTCTCCGAAAGATGCTGGACAATCCCTTGTTGGAGGAGCAAGGCGAAAAGGTACACCACAAACAGCAGCATGATGAGACACCAAAAGCAGTTCTTCAACGAGCCAAGCACACAATCCAACATCAGTCTGAGCTCACGAAAGAATCTCAGCGTTCGGAAGACGCGGAGAATCTTCACGACCTTGCACAAGCGAAGCAGCCTCAAAAAGCCAAGGTTGACACGTGATCCAAATACCAGAATATTCTCGACTACTGTAAAGACCACCAGTGCAAAATCGAAAATATTCCAAGCCATCTCATCGTTGGAAAAGAAGTAGAGCTTGTGGACCATGAGTTTCAAGGCTAATTCGATCACATAGAAAGATGCCAGCAAAAGCTCGATGGCAGAAATGGTTGCATCATTTGTGCGCGCATGTTGATCGAGGTTCTGCATTTCATGGTCTGTTGCATAGAGGATGAAGATTGCATTCGCAAAAATAACAGCCTGAATTCGTTCGTCAGAGCCTATAATATGTTCAACCCCATGTTGAGAAAAGTTGCAGTCATTGAAAACGTGACAAAATGAAAACTCGTCCTGCCTGACTTCCGTGCAGATTGGTTAGGAGTGGCCCTGCTTGCTAAATAACCATGCCGTAACTCTGAACGACAGGCACATTGTATAATCATATACAGTTAAAACTGATCAAACAATGCATTGGTTGACATAAGCATTCATGCCTCAAGGAAGGTCGGAAATCCGCAGTACAGCGTAGTGTGATGCTATGTGTTTTATTATGTTTTATTGTTGATCTGCTGAAACCGGCGGCCGTTTGACTTTAGCATTCATCTGGGTCTCTACAGTTCCGACCCCCAGAAGATATTCCCTGAGTATAAATATGAAAGTAGACTAGCAGCAGCGACGACAGTTTTACACGTAAGAATCAAGAGTATCTAAAACCGATTACTTGTATAGATGCGATAGATGTATGCGCAACCACCATATCTTGCCCAGTCCCACAATGATGCTCGTGACGATACCATCCCTTGTTGGACCAGATGCAAACACACTGACTATATATATACTGGTTATATCAAACACTTGTGGTTTCCCTCTGAATAGTGGCTAGGCTAGACTACTGGATGGTTAGTAGATACCATCATGAATAAACCTGTATGCAGCTAAGGCGGAGTTTTGGTTTCCGGTCAAGGATTCTGGAAAACATTGGCCCTGTGAATGTAGCTCTTCAGGCCATGGAAATTGCCCAAAGGTCTATCAGCAACCATAGCAATCAAAATCTATAGATAAAGCGATCTGGTGATGTGATGTTGTATTCTATATCATGATAGTAACAAGATTGACAAGTGATGATATGTGATGACAATAATAACAAAACCCGAGTCACTTTCTTGGACTTGAAACATATTCTGCCATCCCCTAATCCCCAATACATTTGTTTTGCGAGACGTCTGGGAGCTTCTTTCTCGCAGTGATGCGCGACATCACCACTACCAATGCAGAGTACTCAAAGTATTTAACCCGGATTTTTGGCACTCTCCACACCAAGCGTTGCCTAGGCTTGCTGTTTTTGGGGAGAAGGCTTTGATGTCAGATGGATGCAAACAAATGCAAAACAATACAGCGAAGATGTCAAAATGTTTGCCAACTGGAGAGCCCGAGGGACTGCACAAATTGCAGCAAAGGTGTTGGACCTGACCATACTTGCCAAACAACCTCGTCTTTCAGGTTCTTTGATCTGCCAACATTTTTCAATCGAATCTGCAATACGCAGGATTCCAGCGGACCAAAAGCTCTGTTTGTCCTGGGAAATTCAGAAGTAATCAAATCTCATGCAAACAGACTGTAGTCCGTGTGGCAGGGTCGCAACGTCTCAGGCTTACCTGGTGTATAGTGGCTATGGCTAGATGACACTACCAAATATCATGATACCATATAATACCTATCGGCATGAAGCAAAACAACTGCATATAACTGTATGTTACGTGGAAAAGCTGCGCTAATGAAAAAACATGTGCGGGTAAACTTTTGCAGGTGCCTGCTTGTGTATGAATGAACTTCTGCAAAGCTCATGATGTTTGCGCATTGAAGTCGGTCATGACGGGCCTATTTTGTCTGTGTTTTTGCATGATACAGGTTGGGATGCCAATCTGCCCGCTATGAAAGTGTCCACCAATGGTTTCGTTTTTTGTTCAATGTACTGCTGTAGGCATTCAGGCCTTCAGGATAGTTCCCCTTGAGTTTAGTAGAGAACATCCAAACGCTCAAAAATCACAAATTGCTCAATGACAAGTTGGTTTCAATCCCTGTGTGCAACAGCGGTCTAAAACTCATGATGCAGTGCTATCATGATGGAAGCGACAAGGTCGCTGAAATCTGTTGCCAAAAAAGATCCAGACAGTTGAGTGCCTGAGAAATCCTGAGAATGTGGGAACGAAAGCCATGGTTCAACTAGAGGAAGCAGCAGCATGCAGCAGCTATAGTATCATGATAGTCATACTGCGCCGCCGCATCTCTACCAGCCAGGAGCAACTGGTGATCGTAGTATCACAGCAAGGAAAGGACGACCAGCGTGCATTCCAGGCAGTTGTCGTCTATCTACAGATTGGTTCGTTTGTAGTGGCGACCTTTTTCCTAGCAGGTTGTGTTCATAGGGCGACCAATGGCGACCAATGGCGACCAATGGCATCGGATCCAACCTCCTGGCCAGGCCGTGATCCAACTTGCTGATTTCGGGTTCCTTGGAGTATCCTCACTGTCCTCACTTCGTTCGCAAGTAGTCAACTTCTGTCAACTTTATCTCAGCCAGGCGGCTGGCTTCCAGAAACTTGAGACATGGCCAATGGATGCGAATGGTCACTTGCGGAAGAATTCAGAATGTTGACTTGTGTCAACTTTCAGTGATTTTGCATGACTCTAAGAAATCCAATAAATGTGCATATATTCGCTATCAAAATCTGTCATCTACATGGACAAGAGAAGTCAGTCCCAATGATTTTCTATTGGGTTGCTGGGTCAGAAAGCATCAGCTTCACGATCAAGAATGTGTGCTGACGATGATCTTCCTTGCCGACTTCGACAATTGAGGTGCTTCATAGACTTTGGCATGCAATGATGTTGCTGTCGTGGAACATGATGGGGAATTGTCTTGAGATAATGTGTGAGGGAAGGTACGTCTTCAGTTGAGATGATGGCATACTGTCCCGTCCCGTCCCAAGAGTACACTGCGTACATGCCCGCAGCTTTGTCATGTGCGGGTGTGTGTGTGTGTGTGTGTGAGAGCACAACCCGTCCCAAGGGATAATCAGTATCAGTCATCGCAGGGGGCAGAGGGATCGTCAGATGTGGCCTCTGCCAACGAAGCTCCACACTGATTGATCAGGAAAACGTACCTGCAAGTTAGGTCGGCCTGGACACCGGAGTGTGTAGCTGGTGACCTCTACAAGTCTGTTCATCGCTGTTCGTGTTTCTCATCAACTGCACAGCTGTCAGCCGCCACTGCACCTTTTTTCCGAGATTTTCGTGTACCAATAAGGGGAGTACCAGTCATCCATCATGCTCACCTTCATCTCCTCACCGCCAATTTGGCTTTCGTGTCTATCATGGCACATCCGATGGGTCTTATCGATTACAATACTGGTAGCATGTGACCCATTCGGTCTTTCAAGTGTGT
>VSDK01004006.1:266701-303369 GCA_009767595.1 Symbiodinium kawagutii | reverse complement strand
GATTCGCACTCATGTTTTCACCTTCAGCAGGGGATCGCACCAATTGAAGCATCAACGGTCGGCACCGAGTGAGTTTTTCAGGTGAAAAAAAAAAGAACTTTGCGCTTTGTCGCTTTCTGTGTGAGAGCACAACCCGTCCCAAGGGATAATCAGTATCAGTCATCGCAGGGGGCAGAGGGATCGTCAGATGTGGCCTCTGCCAACGAAGCTCCACACTGATTGATCAGGAAAACGTACCTGCAAGTTAGGTCGGCCTGGACACCGGAGTGTGTAGCTGGTGACCTCTACAAGTCTGTTCATCGCTGTTCGTGTTTCTCATCAACTGCACAGCTGTCAGCCGCCACTGCACCTTTTTTCCGAGATTTTCGTGTACCAATAAGGGGAGTACCAGTCATCCATCATGCTCACCTTCATCTCCTCACCGCCAATTTGGCTTTCGTGTCTATCATGGCACATCCGATGGGTCTTATCGATTACAATACTGGTAGCATGTGACCCATTCGGTCTTTCAAGTGTGTGTGTGCGGGTGTGTGTGTGTGTGCCTTGATTGATAGCCTGTTTTCTGCACCGCATAGGTATGTGGATGTGCAAGAGACAATGAAATACTTATACAATGTTCTACGCATCATTTAGCATGTATCAACATGGATCATCCACATATGGTCATTTGTATACTATTATTGTGACCATATATCATCAATTGTTTGCAAGTGGCCGTTCCGAAGTTGGTCTTGAGAACGCCTGCCAACGTGTTGCGAGGCACACTTGGCTCCTCATCAGCATTACGCACGAGTCAAGAGTCCCTATCATGGTGCCCCCCACTGGGCCCCCACTTGACAGAAAGCGATAGAGCAAGGCAATGCTTCAAAAATGAAAACACAAGGGCTCCGTTGCGGGTGGCTTACTCTTAATTCGATTCAATATACTTTGCTTGTAGTCACGAATTGAGAAGACCAACCTCTCTTCCCGCCCCACATGCACATTCAACTCTGGTTTCCGTCATGATCCGTCATGTATATAGTGCTTAAACTTGCAGGATCCCGCTTTGCCGTCCTTTTTCTTGATGCCATTGATGGAGTAGCTACGGACCGGATCACTTGACATTTCCAGGCTCAGGTTTGACAAAGAGCGACGTGGCTTCAGCGAGTTTCTGGATTCCCTGGAGACTCTGGAGTCGCCAGAGTGGACGGAAGTCCGCCGTGAAGTCTTGGGAGATGCCTGATCAAAGCCAGGGCTCTTAGCTACGGCCGTGTCAGAGTTGAAGCACGAACTGAGTTCAGGCTGCGGCGAATTCTTCGGGCGCTCGCTATCATTTCTCAAAGATACTTCAAATCCTTGGACTTGATGTTTTCGAAGCGATTGAAGTTCTTCGCTCAATCCTCATCGGTTCAGGATGAGGATGAGTCTATGTCAGCCTCTCTAAGAATCTTCATCAAAAAGTTTGATATGCAAAGCTGAAGACTAAATTGATCAAATTTTCCATAGCACAAACAAGTTCAGTTCAATCCCAGCAGAAGAGTAAATGAGTATTTTCCGTCTTCCAGCTAGGTTTCGGTGCAGAAGTTTTTCCTCTTTTGATGCTGCACTTTGAAGCTCGTGGTGGGCCATTTGGGATTGGATCAACAAACTGGTCGCCACATCGAAGCTGCTTGCTGCATCATCCTTGTTCAACGACGCCATGTCACGTTTCGGTCGCAAAGCGAAACACGATCTCCCTTCCAACATCTTCTGAGATATACACGTGATACTTGTACAGCAATACTCTCTGTATGGCTTTTGCATGAGCCCTGAACGTACTGTCAAAATGCTCAAGTGTCTTCAAATGTTTTCATGTTGCTCTGTCTTTCACCCATGAGTTTGAGCAATGATTGTAATTCCTGCAGCGGGCAAACCATGAGACTGGACACTGCAAACAGCTTGGCCTCATGCACTGCCCATTTCTGCCCTTCACAACCAGCTTGATAAAGTTTTCTGAGGCTCACTGGAGACTATGAAGGACACGCAAAAGAAACCCGTTCAATGCTCCCAGCCTCTGATCTTTTGGGCGATGCATTCGTTGATGAAGGCAGGGAGAACGGGTCCAGCTCAGTGAGATCGACATTCACCTCCAGTGCCCAATCTCACTTGAAAGTAGGCAACCATAGAAATGTGCTGCCGGAATACAGAGAGCAACAGTCTTGCAATGAATAAAAAACGCCAATCTGCTCAAGAAACTGGGAGCTCACAGGCATCCACTGCATCCGCTTGAAAATCAGGAAAGGTCAAGTCCGATGGAGCTGGAGAATCTCTACAGTGCCACAGTCATGGACCATGGAGATCCATGGAGATCCATGGAGATCCATGGAGATCCATGGAGATCCACGGAGTGCATTTGCAGTTTTTCTGAGACAACTGCAGGAAAAGGCCACCCGTTAGAACTTTGAGATAGTTTGTGCATGAACATTGGTTGCGTTTCCCCATGAAGTGATACACAAACAAAACCTGTATCAGCGCTCAAAAATCAGAAGATATCAGAAGTATCCCAAATCAGTGAACAAAATGAGGCTGGTACTGGCTGGTATTGGCTGCTTAAGCCTCAAGCACCTCCATCGGTAGCAAAATTCGGAAACACAACTCCGCAGCCTGGAGAAGCAAAGCCAATGCCTGGCCTCAGCACACCAATGGGGGTCCATGATGCATCCCAAAGCCAATGTTTTTCAGCGTTTTTGGATGGTTTTTGGATGGTTTTTGGATGGTTGCTACCAGCATTCATTGAGGCAAATTTGAATCTGATGTTTGGCTGGGTTTTGCTTCAAACATGCCAACGACTCTTGAAAATTCATTGCTACCACCAACAGCAACACAACAAATACAAAGTACTTCAGTCAGTGGAGACAGAAAAAGTATGTCCTGTGACAGCAATATGATCAAGACTTGAAAGTCCCATTGAAACAATACGAAACAATAAACAAGACATCTTTCGTCATGATGTAGCGTGGCCCCCCTGTTCATCTCTCAAAGGTGAGGTTCCACCAGATTGTACCAAATCTCTTGACAGTGAAACTCATCCGCTCCAAGTCTGAGTCCTAGACATCCCGCCATGAGATATCAGCGAGGCATGTCAGGTTTGATTTCGTGCTGCCACGTCAACTTAATCACACTAGGCTGATTCATCGATGCCACTGTATATCTTGGCGGCTCACAACTGAACATTGCAGGTGGCAAAAACAGCGGTTGCATGCGGTTGTTCGTCGTATCGGGTCGTAGCTCTGACTACGCTCGTGCAAACTAAATTTTCATGATGTTTTGGTCTCAGTGCCAAACGTCAAGAGCTATACAGCCGCGTGTGGGGCGTGGCGTGCCGTGGAAAAAGGGCCTCTATGGTTTGCACAAACTCACAGCATTCACTGGAATAACATGCTACGCAAATCACAAGCTAAAAAAAATTAGGCAAGTTTTGCGATTCAATCATGATAATCAAGAGCCAAACCAGCTCCCTGCCATCTGAGCCGCGTTCTTTGGCGCTTAGGGCTTATGTGCTCCTGGGGTGGCTTCGCGCGGGCTACGCGAAAGGTGTTTTTGTGGAAGGGTTGGCTTCGCGAGGCTTCCCGGATCCCAGGGGGTTCGCGGAGTGGCTTCGCAGACTCATGTTCATTGATCATTCATGCAAACGCATCATTATCAAGCCCTTACTGCAAGGAACCATGTCTTGTCTTTGCTCACCCTTTCTTCACATAGCTCATCTGTCCATCTATGAGTTGTCACTGCTCAAGTGGCTCCGTGGAGGCTTCGCGAGGGCTCCGCGGAGGCTTCAGGGGGACGGGGTCCAAGATCAAGGCCCACCAAAGCAATAGTCATTGGAAGGAATGATGCATACATATCCAGAGGAAGCATTGAAACATTTATAGAAAACTCATCCTGGTTTCGCGATTTGTTTTCGCCAATTTTCACGTGACTGCCTACGCCAGAAGGCTTCCCGAGCTTTTGCCAAACACAATGTCTCACACGAGTGGCTTCGCAGCAACATAAAAAGTTACAGTCTAATATATTTCAATTTCATTCAATTTCTAATTTAATGTTCATCATTTGCTAAAAAAACGCAACTCATCTGATCGAATAGAGTTTGAACGTCCCCAAGCCTTCCCTTGTCCATCCACTTTTCCTCCCTCAATCCATTGACCTTCCAACGAAGTGTGAACCCCAAAACTCCCTACTATCAAACCTTCCGCTTTCTCCCATTGTGCTTTGACTTTGCCATGTTCCACGACACGTCCACGCAATTTTCTGCACCATCGAATGGCACGGTATGTTATGCCATAGAGCTGTATCGCTCACTTGCCTGCCGGCTATTGCCGGGGCATGTTTCAGGCAATGACAATTGGCGACTATTCATTATCTCCAGACCCTAATGCCACTCTGTGGTTGCTGGAGTGACACACCAGAAAGAACTGGTCCTCTTTGGGATCAGCAAAAACAATAGTAGAACTATAGTACTCCTAGATCTTCACCCTTCTGCGATGGCCATGTACAGGTTTCGCAGAGCACTGGACCTCTCATGCAATCACCCTGGGTCGAATCATTATTGGACCTTCGTCCCGGCTAAGAACACTTGCACCAAACCCTGGCCTTTTGCCTCTTGCTCCAAAATTGCTGGCATAAACCATCAAAGTAGGGTGAAACTCATGATTTCACAGCCTTCAATCGATGTCACCTCCCTGCCGAGGCCCACGCATGCCAGCGGTTAGCATCCCTCAGCCGCATAGAAAAAAAAGATCTGGGCCCTCAAAGAATAGGAGGCACATGCAAAAAACGTTGATGAATTGATGATATTCCCACCATGATCCACCATGTGAGGGATTATAGCGATCCCTGAGAATTTCTCCCCGCAATACATGCCGCACATTCTTTCAAACTCAAATTTGTGAATCTACAACTCTTGGTATTTCAAAGAATGCACAAGACTTGAGTTGAGTTGATCGTCAGTCTATAGTCTTCTATCATTTTGAAGTATGAATGCTGAAGTGCATCTACTACTGCATGCGTCTGATATAGCTATCAGCCTGTTGCATCCCCTGTCTGTTGTATTCCACGAGCGTGTACTTCCAAATCCTATCTATTCACATGTACTGTACTTGTCTCATCTAGTCTCAACATCCGAAACATGTCCCAACACCAGCGATTGCCTTTGCCGAAAACCTCCTGGTTTGTTGAGTCAAGGTGCCAGTGCCCAACACTGAAATGAAGAGGATGCGAAATCCAAATCCATTCAGAGCCACAGTCACAGCCACCGGCACCTGATGCACAAAGTGTTTTGGCCAAGGCAGCCAAGGGCACCCAGGGGTAGCCATTGCAAAATCTTGAGTTTACCAGGTGTCACTCATCGCACTGAGGCCAAGAACAAAAACCTGAAGCAACGTCAGTAATCCAGTGGAAATGACCTTGGAGGCTTCAAATATGTCAAGAGCAGCACAAACGTGTGCGAAATAACTATATATAATTACTGATGATTTCAAATTTCGAGCAAAACTAAACTGAACATTCTGGTACCAAGTTGCGGCCAAAATCTCCGTGAAGTGCGGAAGGAAAAGGGCAACCAACACCCCACGCACTGCGCAAGGTGCACACAACGTCAACAAACCCCACGCCCAACCCCCCCCCCCCCCCCCCCCCCCCCCGCCATGTCCCAACGCTTATCGCAAGATCAAAACTAATCTGCCGGGGTCAACTGACAACCAATGTGAATCGTACTGAAATTCTTCGGTGCACCGACTGCTGCAGCATGAGGCAGGAAACAAGTTGGACTCCAAGAGATCGTTTTTTGGATTGCGCCAAACGTGCGTACACAATCGCCGTGCTTAGATCGCATGCCATCATGCCAATGCAAAATACAATATAATACAACAATGTCGCCACTAAGCTACTATAAGCACTAGTAAGAAGCGATCCGTCAAGTGAAACCAAGACACACTGTTGCCATTCTCAGCAGCACATTTACCCACGCATGATTAACGAGGGCGTGTTCATTTTCCAGCATGCGGAACACACAGTACCTTGGCGGGCACAAAAAAGATAAAAAAATGCTAGAAGCAGCAACAAAGGACAAGTTCATGTTTGTTCACTTCTAGCTGCTTCCTAGCTTCTTTTCGAACCCCCGCAAATGTATCTGATACATTTTCATGTTTCTAAATGCAATCAAGGCACAGCATGACTGGTGCAGTGACCATAAGGTTCGAAACCACGGCCCCGGCGAGAAAATATCCTCATGTGCCATTGCCGTACAATGCCCCAAAGCGAGCTTATCACGAGACAAAGCAAATCATTGAACAGCCGAGTTGCCCAAAAGCCACCTCAGCTGTAACATTTCCGCACGCCGAGTCAGATCCACAGAAGTCTGGTGATAGCCAATGATTCAGGAGGGTGCACCCTATCAACCTTGGGAAAGCCACATTTCCCCTGTTACCAATCCAATGAACTTTGACTTTCCGCCAAGATACTTCTTTCCTGGCACACTGACCGTCGCGGGCAAATTTCCAGGACATCCAGGAGGATCACACATCGACAGCCTGGGCTTTCAAAGAATTCCTGCATGGCTTCTGCTGCGTGGCCTCAAGTTTTTTGTATCACGATGTGTCTCCAATCTCCTTTCTCAGGTCACACTGGGTCCTGGGACAAGACATTACCAGCGACCTGATTGCCCCAGCCAAGATAGGCAACCTCGGCAGCCAGTGATGCAAGTGGACCGACTGGTAACCCAAGTCTTCATAGTCCCTCCCACTCAGACCCGGCCCAACACTTACATTTACTCAACACTTAATCTGCTGACGCTCAATGAGTCTGATTTCAGTTCGTTGGATCCCATGTCACCGCTACACTCTTGGGCATGGCACAGCCTAAGAATTGAACTGAGCCCAAGGTCATGTATATGAAGATGACAGCCAAGAATGACAGGCGCAAAGCGTGATGAAGATGCCTGGGCTCCTGCACAAAATGTATCAACACGTGAAAGCAAGGGGGAGAAACTGGGGCCAATTGGGGCTGGGGGATAGGGACTTTCAAATCAGCACTGATGATCAATGATTGAATCAACGATGTCCTTCATGTCAGCCTTCAAGACTGGCAAGACATCGCAGGGGGAGTACGCATAAACCATCACAGCCTTTCACAGCAAACAATCTTTCAGGCAACACAGGAAGGCGGCATGTTCAGGACTCACACAGATTGTCTGTAACCCTGCCAGTGTCCAAATTCCGCAGTTCCAGGACTCTTTGGAAAAACCGGCTGGAGGGTTGGTGATAAGAAAACTGAGCTCTTGGACGAAATCTGCCAGCAAATTGTTGTAGGTACTTGGCCAGTTCCTCGTCACTGTTGCTGGCCAGCTTTCGTCTGCGAAATGCTGGAGCATAAAATAACAAAAGCATCATGGCAATTTAATGTGACGTATACATATATATATATACATATATTGTCATAGATCAACAACAACAACAACAACAACAACAACAACAACAACAACAACAACAACATCATTTGCCAATTTCACTGGGAAATACTGGGATATCGAGGAATGCTAATCGCTTGAGAAACGCAGAGGAAAGCGTCATCAAATTTCAGCGACAAGGGCAAACCCATGACTGCTTCAAAAAGCGATTCGCATCATGGCCAACGGCAATGTAAAGAAATGCGAACGGCAATGTGGATATTTCATGTAAGCGATCAGGCGTCACTCAAATGTGAGCAGCACAGCATCTTCAAAGCAGACCTTCTCCCACCTCCAACTGAGATCATGACTTAGTCGGCGGCGAATCCATTGCCGCAGCCTCGACACCTCTCGAGGATCAATGAGATTGGGAGTGAGTCCATCAGGAATCATCAAACCATCACACGATGAAACATCGACAAAGCAGCAGCATAGCATGACATAGCATGACTGATCGTCAGATGATCTGCAAACTTCATCAGCTACCCTCTGGTCGCTTGACCCAATCAAAGTAGGCTCCACACTGCTGGGTTGAATGAGGTATTCGGATTTGTCCCATCGCGTTCACTTCAAACAATGGATTTCAATGTCAGCAGGATGCTTCGTCAATGCAGCCCGACCTCCCGCTGAAATGGTTAGGACGTACACGCCAGAAGCCAAAACTCCTGAACACTGATACATCAGTTGCCATGAGACATTCAAAACACCTGAAGCCAGGAGAACCCAAATGGTTTTGTTCTATGGCACCCTGAAAAAGGTAATCGTCGCTACAAATGACATCAAGTATCAAGTACTAAGGCAGCCGCCAATGAACGACCTGAGAGAATGCCACGAGTGCAAACAACAACTTTTTCACAGCCACTGACAGACATTCACAAGAAGCCCACAGGAAGCCCATAGGAAGCCCATAGGAAGCCCATAGGAAGGTGACAGGAAGCCCATAAGAAGTCCCAGGAAGGCCAAGTTGGTCCATGGGCGTGGTAGCGCTCAGCTATTGAACCGTGACACCTCCAAGGTCAGCACCACTTGGAGATGACGGAGATGTCTTGGACAAACATTAAGCGCATGCAAAGTGCAGCACCTGCCGCAATCTGCAAGGCATTCTGCGTATCTTCAATTTATATCAATTTATAATGCATTTTTCTCAGGGAAAAAAGGTTGTACCCTGCGATGATTGTTGGGCCGCTGACAATTGCACAAGCACCATGCTCTTTGCAGCATACCATGCAAGCTGATCCAAAAACAAGGTTGAAACGCAATGAACAAAAGAGTCTTTTCTGAAGCAATCTCATGACAAAATGTGCGGTGCAGTCGGGCACAGAACAGAACAGAATCGGCAAAAACAACGCAGAAATTGGAATAAGCCATTCAACCATCGTCACTAGGGCTATCAATTACACTATTACTGTTCTGAGACTGGAACAGAAGTATAAACTGTGCTGTGAGGCTGTGAGAGACTCATGTGTCATGATGCCGGCTACAGAGACAAAGTGGGTAATGAAATCCTCCATGATCGATCTTGTGACCGTCCTTGAGTGCACAACTGCCTGCAACGGCCCACTGTTTGGACGACATAGCGTCCACCGCGTAGTTCAAGTTTGCACCAATGACCACAAAGTAGACACCACATTTGCCTGCCAGGTAGTCTTCACATGTCTTCACCACAAGCAATTGAGAAAGGAACACTATCGAACATATTGAGCTATCTCAGCAATGCCTGTGCCACTCTAGATCATGATGATCCATTGATAGATCATGATGTCAGCATGTTCCTGCAACGGCTCTCATTATGACCTGTTCAAAGCGTCGTCACCATATGATCGGATCATTCATGCGGGGACTCACCGTGCCAGGCTGCTGATCTGAAAGACACAGGTGAGGAACAAGACCTGGGTCGAGTCACAACACGGCCATCGGCAACAGAATCTTTACAGATCTGACACCTCTATGTTCAATGATTTTCATGTTGTGTAAATGATTGCAAATGGTGTACGGATGCCATGGAGTGTGCCATGGAGCGCGCCATGAAACTCATTGAGTTGGTGAACAAATCCATGGCAAGGCCATCTCAGACAGCAGCTGCACTTCTCCCGGAGCGACCGAAGCACTCCTGGTGCCGTGACCGCGCTGGCTTCTGGTTTCACCAACTTTTTGTGTTTAAAGATCGGCAAAAATTGAATTTAGATTTGATTATCTTTGTAAGATGCAAATGCTGTAAATGTATGTAATAAATTGCAATCATGCATAATATCATGCATATCTTACAACATATTTTGCAATTTATCTACCGCTTATTTATATATATATATATACAAATTTATTTATATCACATATATATATCTCTCTCTCTCTCTCTCTCTCCATCGCCGTCTCAGGAGGCTAGCCGGAGGCTAGTGGCGAGCTTGTGGCCCAACTACGAAGATATATATATATATATGTATATTATATGCATGAAAAAATGTAGAGAGATGTACGTATTGCATCGTATTGCATAACGCATAGTCCATCATAGAAATAGGCCCGTTGTCAGATGTTGTCAGCCCATATCCGAAGATCACACAGAATCATTACTGAAGAATGGCTGTGTCCGCACAGATCATTATATTTCTTCATCTTACATGCATCTCCCAACTATGAAGTCCTCATGTGGACCACGGAAATTTAACACTGCAAATCACCTGCTATCCACCACACGCTCCCACCATCTCTCCCCCTCTAAATCATCTCATCACTTGAAGGGTCCTGCTTTATTCAATACATCTCAGATCATCTCAGCACTTGCGGTCTTCATCCCCTTTTTTCATCCTTTTTCAGCTTGAGAAATGCTTTGCTTATCTGCCTTGCTGTACCGGTCTCTAGCGCAGCGGCAGTCCTGAACAACGTCCCCTGATGGCAAGCGAATGGAGCTGCGGCACCGTCACTTTCAGCCGGTCAGAAATCTGCGACCCTTCGTGATAGCGAGTAATGAGCTGGGAGAATACATCCTTTTGGGAGCCCAAAGAGCTCAAACATCACTGGATCCTGATTGACTAAAATCTCAATTTATGTCAGGGTAAAGAGCACCTGCTCTGATCATATTTGCCAGTGATCCAGCAGTGACGAAGGGGAGCATGATGGAGCATGTGCATGCATGATGTGTATGTGTAACCCATGTAGGAGATCTAAGTGGTGGCAACACCAGCACAGCCGCTTGAGGTGCTGGCCGATGTTTTTGGGATGATGCCCAGCGTCCGACAAACGATCAATCGCTTGGTCCACCTAGTTGCGCAAGAGGGAAGCAAAACCTGCTACAATTGCTCCAACGGCCCTACTTGCTTTTCCACTCCCAAATGGCCCAGAGTCAAGGTGGCGCCATGCGTGCACCCTTTCTAGAAAGTCAAAATATCAACAAAAAAAAAGCCCTTCGACATCCCATGATGACTGGTTGTGGCAACCCAGGATTCTTTATGACCTCCACCCCAGGTTTCAAGCAGTCAATGTAACATCATGTAACATCGTTTCTAGCCCATTTCACACCCAGCTGTTTCCCATGTATTTCCTGTCCATCTTTGCTTCGGCTGCAACATCCAATTCCCATATGTTATGTACCGCCAGCTTGGGCATCCACACCATGCAAGCAGTTGAGTAGGAGACCAATCCCGCCAAAAGCACCATGCCGGGACCTAAAGCCTTAGCAAACGCTTTCAAAAGAGGACCACTCGACGTATCTTGTGATCAGTCATGAGGAAAAGCATAAGCAATCTGCAAACCAGCTTGGCAGAACACTGGAATCAGAACACCCATGTTTTTTGGGGGTCTCGTAGCACTTGGCCGCCATGATTTGTTTTTGGTTCAGTGGCACTATATTCACTACACCTCCCCAACTCCGTCCAGCTGGCCCCTGAACCAAGCTTGAAACCCAGCCATTGTTCGCGATCATGCGCGGCAAGCTCAGCACACTTGCTCCCACCATGCAAGTCCTTGGCCGAGCCCCAACTGGACCCCACATGTCCAACCACCATTTCAGTCGACTACAAATCGAGGGGCCATACCTCCTTATGGCGCACAAATAGCAACAAAATGCGACAAACAACTGAAAATGAAGATAACTACAAACTACTAGCTACATCCAATTACGAATAAATACAACCTGTATCAACCTGTACATAGCTCTACCGCTACAATCTGCATGAAATTGCATCCATCTACTGCCACTGCACCACCCATCAGAGTACCTCCTGCAACCTAGCGGCTCATGACGATCATGAAAATGGATACAAATATATTATAACATGGGAATTGCATGAACTCGGATGAATCGGTTGCATTCTCATCATTCTGGACATCGAAAGCACTGGGGCCTTCACACCAAGTTGGATGAAGCAGCCCAAACACTTATCTTCGGGCGCTCCTGGCGACAAACGATGACAATCGTTTGGGCATCGCATGCCTTTCGATCGCCATGCTTTCACAGAGCTGCCGCAGTCGGCCACGAAGTCAACGCATCTGGTCTAATGAGTCATGAATAAGAATAAGATCCGCTCCGAGATCATCAATATGATGCATGTAGATATATGTGTATGATTGTGTATGTAATTCTGTATTTCTGTGCGTGATCTTGCATAGGAGAATCTTCCAGTTGGGGCCATCTCCAAAAATCTTCATAGCTTCCGTTCCTCCACGCTGTGGTGATGCACCTGGCAGGCCACATGCCATCCAGGAATCGGAGCAGCCACGATACTCCATGCATCTGAGAGCGGAACATGTGGGGAAACCAGACTGGAATCTTCATCATCATCACCTTGGGCAGCGAGCCATCTGTAACTTTCAAATGCCCAACGAATGCCCAAGACAACCAGCACACCAACTCAAGGCGCACTTTTGATCAAGCCTACTGGTACTTGCTTCTAGGTGCATATGAGCACGTTAGCTATCCTCAGTTGGCACACACACAAACACACACACACACACATATATGTATACAGTATATACATTCATGATCTTCACAATTGCTCATGCAGCAAAAACGTGTCCATAAGTGCGCGCAGAATCGTGCATAGTACCACCGGAGAAACCAGGGTCCAGCATTGATCTGGACCTGATTTTGTACCAAAAGATTGGTGCCCCATAATTTTTTTCCTTTCCCAAATTAAGATTCAGGCAGTCAAAAAGTGTGAACATACAGATAGATAGATAGAATGATAGATAGATAGATAGATAGATAGATAGATAGATAGATAGATAGATAGATAGATAGATAGATAGATAGATAGATACATAGATGCATAAAGTCAAACATAGTCATATAAAATACAATGAGCCAAAATCGAGCTGAACACCTGCCAAAAATTGACGACCAAGGAATAAAATGATATAAAATGTACATGAAGTAATGCTCACAATTATGCCCCTGAGAGCGGGGATCAAAATTGTGCACCTGAGTGCGCCATGTGTTGCAACAGCACTGGGCCTCAGACTGTCAGCAACAAACGTGGCATCCTGGCCCCAGGTCACGAGAATCATAACGAAGCCGTTGATAACGTGTCCTGACCCTTTCACCCGCACCACAAACCCAAGGATCGCAATAAATCGTCCATGACTCGGATTCGGTACAAATCTGATCAAATCTGGTAAGGTCATGTAAGGTCAGGATTACCTTCTGAGGTGAAGCATTGAGTGCAAGCATGATTGATCTTGCCTGCAGAAATCTTACAGATTAGGCTTAAACAAAAGGTAAAAACTAAGCAGTCACGTCGCCTGTCAATGCTATCTTGCACTCAATCATTCCGGACAAAAGACCATGTTGGGCAAATGCTACTGCGTGATACCGTGTGTTTATCCTCCAAATGCAAAGTATGACAAAATCAAGAATGTGCAAAGAATAATCTAAGACAATCCTCTAACTACAGTACGTACATCTCTTTCAAAAAAATGTCATTCCTTTCATTTCCTTTCCAGTATGGATAGTGAGACCCTCCTACACCTGGATAGTGAGACCCTAGGACACCCTAGGTACAAAATCCAAATGGTCAGCAGAGTCGGCAGGCCTTTTCGCCACGGGCCTTTCGCCGTGGATGCGCAAGTCTCGGGTAGCTCCGGGCGGAGGGCACCACATTGTGGTCATCCTGGCGGCATCCCCTGCGTCCAATACAAAGGACCAAACAACTCCAAACAACTCATAGTAAAAATATGTAAAAATGCAAAATTAAAATGATATTCCAATATATTCCATTCTCATCAATGATATTCCAATATATTCAATTCTCATGAGATTCCAGTCTCATCAAGCTGCCCAACATATGAGCGCCGGTCTTGGTTTGCTACATTGCCTAATTGGCTAGTGTTCCCAACTCGTTCTCCATTCATATACTACTTTTGAGGGGGTGACTCGTTCGCCATGCCGCAGCTGCCTTCATCTGGATTCACAAGTGGTCACATGGGAGATTTCTAGGCTCGTTTTGACCTCCTTTTGGAGTCAACGATCTTTTCACGAATATCCTAACTCGTTCTACGGTGTGCTCCCTCGTTTTGCAAACTAAATTTAGCTTTTCTGGAGAAACACTTCCATCCGAACAACAATATAATCTATACAGTACATTTCTCAATCAAGACTGCCGCTAATATGCAAATATATGCACAACCTGTGGGGAGATGCCATATTAATCAATCCATATTGTCTATCCAAGCAAGAAGCTCCAGGTCCCGTGGGTGCCCTTCTCACAAGTCAACTTCGGTGCATGTTTCTACTTCGCAACTTTCATGGTCTCCTCTTCATCGTCCTCAGAGTTTTTGGAAGACAAAGAGTCCTGAAAAGTTTCGGAGTCCAGGTTGGAACGCTAACAACAAGGAAAACACACAGAGAAATGTTGCCAGCAGTCTGACTTTGACCTTAAACCTCTTCCAAACATTCTCACCTAGTGCTTCATGGTCATTAAGAAGCATGGCCACCGGCCAGCTTCCATCACAAATTAACACGGAGAGACGGAGAGATATCTTGAAATTACACACTAATCACTACACTTAGATCTACATGGTGCATCTTCACTCGCAGAGGTTGCGAGCCACGGCAAGCGAGAGAAATGCAGCCCCCGGTGGACTCCTCGTGGCCAATAATTTCTGGATACACCTGCAGCACTGCTGAACCCCTAACACAAACGAATGCCCTTCAACTGAGCTGAAATCCACTATGGATCATAATGGAAAACAAGCATAGACAAACAGCCACGGGAAGCAATGCCAATCCAAATCTTACGGACTAGCACCATAGCTAGGTCACATGTCAAATGAACACCAAGTCCGTCTGACAAGGCATGTGCTGCAACTTACCACGCCTCCATGGAAATACTCGGCGCGTGGCATTGAGAACGTCGCTGCACTCAGGGCTGAGCTTGGGGAGTGGCTCTGGTTTTTGCTTGCGTTCGCAGACGACCTGTGCGCACCTTGGGCCTTTTCACAATGGTACTGTGTTGACTCTTGAAAAATGCTAAGGATGCTTGCTTCACATACACAACGTACAGTGATCCTTCATGCACAAACACCCCTACTTCATCCTACTTCCCCGCTTCAACATGCGCCCCTGTTTGATACGTACAGAACCGGTGGAAATTGAAGACATGGAACACATGCACCACATTGAAGGGCTCAACCTTAGAGTACTCGCTGACCTGATAAGAATTGGTAGGTTCAATTCACTCGCGACCGCAGTGCTTGAGAAGCAGTGGCTTCAACAAAAGAGGGAAACAAAATGAAACAAGCAGAATTGGGAAGAGCATGAGCTGATCAAGACAGAGACTTGCTTTGCTCTCTTATGTGCAACGGCTGTTGGGAGAATCTAAGTGGATGACCCTGACATATCGCGACTACTTGAATCGCAGGTCCAGTCTCGCAGTCAGAATCTGACTGAAACTGCAACATGCATACCCCACTAGGTTCAGGTTGGCCGTGCAGCTAATATCGATGCGGTGGCCAAAAAAAGATCTTCGATGTACAAATCATTGTGCCCCTAGCTGTTTGCTAGGACTTGCTCTGCAACGCGCCACCCACAGGTCTCTCGCGGTCTGGCTGCATGATGGATTTCCCTTTACCAAAAGCCAGCGGGTCTTTGTATCAAAGCAAGCACCGTTTTTTTTACACATAAATTATAAACATATGTAATAACATCTATAAACTTAAACCAAACAAAGAGAAAAACAAGATACAAGCGATCGCCCTAAGGCATTATCACCCCCGCGAAAGTCACATCACTGCCTGGCCATAGCGTTTATAAAAAGTCACATCACGACAAAAAGAGACAAAGAGACAAAGAATGAGAACATGTGAGAAGTGAAAGCCATTGCAAACCCACCCACTCAACTTGCCATGCGTGCATGAGTGTTGTCGGGTACGTCTTTTCCGTCAAAACAACATCTGGATCCGGATAGTTGCAAATTACATCTTTACCAAGCTTCCGGCAGATCCACAGCAAATAGATCATGGATGTATCAGTGGCTGTGCATCGAAGAATGTGAAAGACTCTACTTGGCAAGTGCTAGCTACTGGCAATATTGATTGTGTGCGTGTGCCTGCGCATGCGCGTGGAGTTGTCTTAAAGTGTCGTCAGGCATGCGGCCAATTTTGAAGGCAACAAAGGCCATGGAAGCAAAATGGGTAGTATGCGAACTTCTGCTGGGTCAGGAATCGGCGACGCTTTTCAAAATGGCGTGTGTTCATTCAACAACAGCGATTGCGGGACTGGGGACATTTCTTCACATACGCATCCGCTGATGATTCCTCAGCACCATTTCTCGGCTACTCGATGCAGAATGATGGTGGTGATGTACTTTGATGTTTTACATCTGTTGCACAGGGAGAAGCACTGAATGGATTCTCAGGGGCAACCAACGCAACCAATCTTGGATCGCAATGTCTGATCCAGTACGCACGCGGAGGGGTCTCAAGTCTCCGCACCTGTTTGGAAGAATCAATTGGCAAAGGAGAAGTGCTTAACTTGCACAAATTTGGACCAAAATTTCATCAAAGCCTCACATGAGGTCATACAGTACTGGGTCATACGAACTTTACAAGGTTCACCGTCATGGCAATGCATGGCCTTCTCTCTGTGGCTGTGAATGCTTTACGTTGTAAAGTGATCTAGAAAGGCACAAGCTTTTTTCACTTTTTTCACTTGCATTAAGTCAAGTGGCAGCAAGGGTGGCGCAGCTGGCCTCTGCCAATAACTAATTTCTATCTGATGCCTGCGAACTTCTCTCCGTGCGGACCGCACGTGCAGAAGAATTGATCGTGTGGTGTCCCGTGCTATTCTCCCTATTCTTCTGAACTTATGAGATCTAACTAGCAGAACAATGGCAGTCACACGGGCATTGTCTCTGAGATTCTGAGTGCAAACTGCTTGGAAATGGAAAACAAAGGGATGCCCGCAAGGCACTGCTTCTTGCAGAGATGGCTCCGGAAAAAACAAACCCACTGGCACACTGAGGCCGCAACATGCACTACCAACCATCACAACTCATGCGAAACACCACTGTCGAGCCAGTCCCTGCACTGCCTCGGGACCTTCAATTCAGCTTTAGGTCCGCTATCTTCATCTACGAATTCAGCAGATTCAGCACCACCCAACCGCATGTGGCCTGTCACGCTCATGGGTGTGATCAAAGTTTGTGCAACACGTTTTGAAGACAATCGCGCTGATGCTGCGAAGTAGCGGCATGACCTGACCTGTTACAATGATTTCAGTCACCGTAGATCCAAATTCAAAAAACACCATGGGTCTTGCCATGAAGAGCTGGCGTTTTACCATCAAACAAGGTTTGTTCATTGATATATGGGTTGCGGCATCTGTATCTCTATGTTTTCGTCTGCCCGAAAGCATTGACACCAACCATCAGAACCATTACGCACCCATGGCCATGGAGCTGTTGCCATGCCCCCGGCCTCACAGGTTGCGGATTTTGTGCGGCACGGCTCGCGCGGCTCCGAGCAGAAGTTCGGACTCCTTGCGGTGCGCCATGGGCGTCTCAGCTGCATCTGCAGCGTTTCTTGGGGCTACAAACCTTCTGATGAACCCATACGGCGCCATCCGGTTGCGCATGTCCAAAGAACTCACTATGACAAGCCCTTTGTTTACATCGACTGTAACAACGAGAAGTAATGCAGGCCAATACATACAATCACTATGATGCAACATGCAACTGCATTCACTGCCGAGTGAAATGAAGAGGGTCTTATCAATGGGAAGGAAAGCCAAGATCGTTGCCCAGCAGTTCCTTTAATGGTCGCGAAAATGGCGCAGGAGAAGCGAATCGCACATGCGGCCTCAGCAGGAAAGCAGAAAGCCACATGCTCAACTTAGAAGGCAGAAAGTCTGTGCCAAACACTAAGTATGTCAACACCTTGTTCATGATTGTGAAAAATAATGGTAGTTATGTGACATTTTTATTTTCAACAGATGGCAATAGCGATCAACAACGAATGAAAGCCTTGTCCTATGGAATCCAATGGATATCTGTGGTGCATCCCAGACCGACTGCACCAAGCTGCGCAGGTGGCGAAGGCACCACGAATCCATTGAAGTCCTCGCCACACAAGTCACAGCAAACTTCAGCGATTAGGATGTTAAAACTAATGCGGTCTTGCCATCAGGATGTTATCTGGTTGATATTCATGATTTTGCTTCATGAGTTCATCAAAAATTGGTTCATCAAGCCACCCTCTCAACCCCATGATCTCAGTGACATGACATGAGCATACTGGAAAATATGGTCAATGATTGGAGATTGTTGAGACAGAGGCTGCTTGGGACTCACAGCTGAAGCGTATTCACAATGTATGCCACGAAGGCCGCTCTGCATGCGTGCGTCCTGCTTCTGCATCATAGGCGCCTTCATCGGCGTCCTGACAGACCGGTACCTCAGCAGGTTGGCCCACTGCCAGCACCTCTCCGAAACCCTTGAGGTGAAACTGTGCCAACATGTGCCATTCAGCGGTATCCAGCGGCTGGCATCCCCGTCACCCCTTAGGATGAGCACGTCATCGGCGGCGTCAAGCGTGCAGCCGTCATGATGCGAGGCGGTTCCGGCACAGATCGCCTTGGCGATGCTGGATCGGTCTTTCCAGCATTTTCCAGCATGGTTTGGCAAGCAAGGTAGACCAAGGGATATGATCGGCAGCAGGCTGAAGGTGCGACATGAAGCAAATGATCAAGATGGAGCAAGCAAAGAGCATGCAACTTCGCCCGGAAATGTCCTCTGATTTCTATCCCTGCAGCATGTTCTAGCTGCCATTTCTCAGATCACCTGCTATCTCTGAATGTAAGTTTAATGACTCATACGAAGAACTCAACCAAGTGAATGCAACTCCAAACAAGCATAAGGGAACACATCGCAAAGGTATTCAAGTAGAATGTGTTGAATGAAATCACATCTCTCTCTCTCTCTCGCCATCGCATGAATTCATGTGCTTTATGTTCGCTTATGACACCTGGGAGGATCGGGTCGGATCATAGTGGCGTCGGATCATACAGTGGCTGGGGGGAAGCAGGGACTGTCAGGGGCTGATCCAACGCCACTGCTCTCGGACGGCGATGCAAGTGACATCAAATATCAGCCAACAATACTATGTAAGTTAAGCAATTCCTTTGGATTAATATGAACGAATTTAATCAATATGAACTAAAGTAATTCAGCATTAAACAATAATATAGTTGAAAGTTAAAGTAGTCCATAATATAGAATGTGTTAGAATGTAAATTCAGATCAACCAGTAATGATGATAGTTGGTCTTGGTGAAAAAAGATATCACATAGACTTACACATGCATCCCCCTTTCTCCACAATCTCTGCTTCAAAGTCTGAAGTCAAGACACTCAAACTTGTCCATCAAACTTCCGGCGGTGCCTTCTCGAGTAATGCACGGCATTGCTGCAACTGATGCAACGGGCGGTGCATGCATTGCATGCGCCACCGGTGCCGTGAACTGTGTTTTCCTCAGTGCAGGGTGGCGAACTCGGATGATTCCTTTGAAGGTACCAGACGAGTTGTTCAATTCGGGATCTTTCAGGATCCAACCATGATCCTCTAGGTGCCAATCATGACCAATCTATTGCTTCACATTTCAGATGAAATCATGCTTTGTTCGCCTTTTAACGGGGATATACGGGGATCATACATTATGTCAAGACTGGGAAGTATCACGCGGGCTTTCTGCCTAAACAAGTGCACAGGAGCTGCTACCTGCAAGGACCTAGGTCTTTGTGGATGTCACTGCTAAAAAACATCGAAAGCAGATGAAAGCATAGGACTTGCGCCCTGAGGGGAAAACAAATAACAATCAGCTGCACTTTACATCTCTCCGATATTAATTTGGCACTGTGGCCTTCAAAAAGAAATCACGCAATACTAGCCTGACTATCCGCTTCAATTGGCCCAAATTGTCACAAAGCACTCCAACGCAGCTCCTCACATTTAGAAAATAGTTACAAAGCCGCTTTGCATCCGTAAAAACACAAGACTGACAGATTTTCTTGCACTAAGACCCTTTGCATGCATTTTTTTGCAGTATGCATGTCAATGTGTGAATGTATGTATGGGCTACCCCCAACCCCAGTGCCCAACCCTTACTTGTTCAAAGGATCTTCTGCATCATCGTATCTTGCATGACATTGGTCGGGTGGGGCTTGCCAGAACCCAAGCGAGCATACGCATTCCTGCACCAGCAAGGCTTGGCACTAAAGGAAGACACTGACCAGTGACCGTTGCTCCATGCTGCTCCTACTGATAGGGGAAGAGCTGTTGGTTCGTCGTTTTGCACCTCAGAGGCAAGTGATCATACAGCATGCGTAAAAAGTGAAGCTGTACATAGCTGAACGGAACATCAAGAATGATAGCTGCGACAGAGCGACTCTCAGACAAGGCGTCCTGGCTCTGAGCATGCGTCAGAGTCTGGGAGAGGCGACAGCCTTGACAGCAGTTCTCTTCAGCAAGAAATCTTTAATACATCATCCAGTTGATTGATGGATAATTGATTACTAATCATCTTCAAAATCTTACAGTCTTACAGCTCGGCAGTTGGAAAGAAGTTCACAGACAATTACAATCTCAGAGGGCGCCTTCAGTGTCAACTGGCACGGCCACGGGATTGGCAACTGGACTTTTCATGACCTCCATCAGGGAAGTGATAGAGTGGCAGCACTGGAAAATAGGAAGCTCATGGAAGCTCACATGTGTCTCGGCCTTTAAATCTCTAACCGCCCTGTGACATTGCCAATCTCCCTGAAATCGCAGACAAACCCAACCAATTGGGGGATGATACTGAGCGGATGTGCAAGGTCCCCAGCAGACTTGTTCTATCCGATTCCCTCCTTTCAAATCTTCAACAGCTCGACGGCTGATGCATTTTGAACACCATTTAGCGACAAACTCTGCAAAAATATGCTGCTTCAAACAGCTACTAATTGATGGGAAATCGAATCATGTAGATTCTATCAACAATGAACTCACCTATCTTAAATCAATGGGTACCTGGCCCTCTTGGCATTGCAATCCAGCAACAGCTTCCCGTCCACAGCTAAGACAAACAGAAGTGAGGAGTGAGGAGCGCTCAAATTTCTAGCAAACCAAGACATTTATTCAAACGAATAGGAATGAAAAGACAGTTAACGCAAGTTTGATTGTTAAAGCGTGGGAATCAAATGCGTAAAGATGCAATAAGATGCACAAAAACAGAATTCCAAACGCTATCAAGGATATCAAATACTGATGTGCTCTTTTGGTGCGCTCTTTCAAGGAAAGACAGCAAAAACAAAGAAAATTTGGATGAATGCAATACACACACATCATAATGAACAAAAAATACTAAAAAATAGGTATTACGGTATTCATGTACACTGCTCGAATGAAGAAAATCATCGTCCCAACATGATACTCGCGGCCGTGTGCCCAATCTGGCAGCTCCTTCAGTTCCACAGGTAATCTAAGTCAGGGCGCAGGACATCAATCAATCCATCCCCCAGCCATCGCCTCCATCTGATCAATCCTTTCAAGGTCATCATCAAACTTCGTCACTCTCCTGAAGTCTGTGCAGCTCCGTAGTTGCTCTGCGAAAGGGCAAACGAAGAGTGGAATGCAATGGAACGTACTGGAATTGAAATGAGACTGAGCTTGAAACTCGCCCAGAGCTGTCGCGAGGGCACCATTTGTAGCCTTTCAATCAAAATGCATGGAGCTTTGACGTTACAAACCAAGACCACTGTCTCATATAGCTCTATGTACTGGAGGCTCTATAGAACACGGCCTTCCCCTTGAAAGACCGATCACTGATGCCGATACCCCACAAACCTCGAGACCTAGCATAATGTTACATGTAATTTCGGCCTGTCTTGGAAGTTGCGGGCGGGATTGCCTTCCAACAGCCCCTGCCTTTTGGTTTTCGAATTCCTTGCAGTATGACCTGCGCGCTGAGACCATCAGAGTGCCCGGTGTCACCCCCCTGAACGAACCCGCACCTGGAAGCCAAGCCTTTGATGACCTCCTCTTGCATCACAAGTCTTTCCTGTCGCAACGACGCGAGGGTTCCGAAGTAGGCACACACCGTCTGTGAACTGGCAAGCTACCTCTAATCAAATGGCTATGGAAATATATGAATGTATAATTTTTGCTTGGAGCAAATGTGCAAACCCGCCCCTTGGCAAACATCTGCTCAACCAGAGGCAAACGTGAATGAAATGCAATGCTTCAATTCGAGGCTACACCAGCTAGGTTGGAGCCCTCAATTTTGCAATTTGCAACCGTATATTACATAAGCTAAGTAGAGTATGTGCAAATATATCCTCATTTGATCTTGTGTTTTACCATGGCGGGTTTATTATGTCAAATTGTATTGATAGCTATGCATTCAAAATTGCATCATCATCATCATCATCATCATCATCATCATCATCATCATCATCATCATCATCATCATCATCATCATCATTGTCATCGTCATCGTCCACCTTTTTCCAAGATGTCCTGTATTTTCCTGTCAGTCTTGGTCTCGCCTCAATTTGCTTGGCAAATCCTTCGAATTCGCATCGAAGATCTGCCAATCGCGACTCCTGAGCAATGGGAGGAGCTCAAAAGGACTGGGGTAACGGCCTCAGTCTCTGTTTGGATTGTGGTTCAGGAACCACCCACGGTGGCCCACAAGCAGAAAATGGCGATGTGAAAGGGGAGAGGGTAAGGGGGTCAT
Organism: Symbiodinium kawagutii; assembly: GCA_009767595.1. Classification (NCBI taxonomy): domain Eukaryota; class Dinophyceae; order Suessiales; family Symbiodiniaceae; genus Symbiodinium; species Symbiodinium kawagutii. The sequence goes on along the minus strand of VSDK01004006.1, from coordinate 280,712 downwards.
CTTTTAGAATACCAATTAATGGTGGTCAATCATGGCCAGTAGCGTATGGCAACCAATGGTGATGCGTCATGCTGGCAAAAAAGGATTTTGAAGATCTGTAACCTCAATGGTTTTAAAACGGTTGATATACGATATCTTCAATCATTCCAGGAACATACTGTAACCGTGTTGCATTGATGATGACGATGGTGCACGGGTGTTCTATGTCACAGCTCATACGGGTTTGTCCAGCTGGTTACATGGACAAACTCAAGTCTCCGGCAATCACCATGATTGCATTTACTCTTGGCTCGGGGTGGGTGGGGTGGGTGGGGTGGGGACTGGTAACGTTCGAACAGAGAAGCACACGTGCTACAAGCACACAAGCATGTACCATCATCCTGGACTGTAATTACACCTACTTCCCGCGTGTACAGTTGACCCATTTCCGCCTGTACAGTTGACCCAAATTCCGCGTGTACAGTTGACCCCCCTTTCCATGTGAAAGGGTACTTATCCACAAACACACCTACACTGCCTAGACTTTCCCTCGCCAAGATACAACACGGTCGACACTTCTTGGCCGTGATTCATCGGACTTTTCTCTCTTGCCTTGACTGCAGACCGAGCAACTTTCAAACTTTCAAATTAATCAGGCCAACCCTCAAAGCACCAGAGTGACTACAGGACTGTGAAACTTGTAACGCGCAACGTTGAATGCAAGGGTGTTCAGCACGTTTCAATGGTGTTGGAAGCACTCCTGCATAATAGCTAAACCTTGGATGCATCCATAGAGAAAATAGGTGCTGCTTTGATCCCAGGGACACTGTTCAATCATTTTTCTCAGCTCTGCAACATCCCTGGTTCTGCTCTGCTCTTCCAGCTCAATCCTGAGTACAGAGCCAATGGGTCCAAATGCCTCGTCCAAAGACTGAGTAGCAAATTCCACTTACTTCTTTCCATCATCTGATAAAGACATGATATTGCGATAACTTCTTAAAAATTACCGTAAGAACCCCTTCAGTGCACACACTGTTTGGGGAATGATTTCGCCGCGTCAGGCTTGCAAGGAAAAAATACGAACCAATAATCTCGAAAGAGGCAAGAGAAATATGGTGAGGCAAAAGGTGCCAAAGGACATTTTGGTTGCTGGTTTCAACCCCTGTTAGAAATATGAGTCAACCAACCATGTGTTAATGAACTACTAGGGAAAATAAAACATGTGTGAAACATTGTGAAACCACCGGCCAGCATTCTGATTAACTAAGCCCCTCTTCAGCACCCTTGGAATCAGATCTCCAAGATTTTCCAAGGCTCATGTTGACCAATGCTTCCCACCTCGCTTGGGCAATCTCCATTTCTGTTGTGCAACTTGGGGCTCCATCCTTGCGCTCCTCAGACTCGAAGAAAAACAGGGCCGATGTTTCTGCAGAGGCTTTCATGGTTTTTGATGTGGAACCTGATGATTTTGTGGAAACATCTTGATGATTCTTGATGCATTTTGAAATCAATCTTGTGACGGTACAACCTTGTGCGAGATCTACGGCATTGATGGCAGCATCCATTGACCATCTTTTGAAGTACTCAACAACTTCGGAATCGGGTTGTTATGATAACTTATGGGGAAGGTGTGATATTCTGTTGGATCTCAAGCTGCCAATGGGAGCACAATCAAAAATATCAAAACATCAACCGTCTGTGAGCCCAGAAAAGACTGCCACAGATAAAAACCTTCACATCGTTGACTTGGCGCAACAAAAAGCGCAACGTGTGTAGCATCCGAGGCACAGGAGAGGCGATGGGCGACCGACCCTGCCGGGGAGTCTTGAAACTTGTCTGCAAAGGCTCCTGGCACATTGCAATGACCCGAAAATGTCAGCCATGGCCGATTTCATCTCGACATATCTGGACCTCACATGACCAGGTATCGGTCGGCTTTCTTTCGGTATCTCTTTTTCTCATTCTTTCTCCCTTTTTGCCTCCCATTATCCATCTGAGTCTGCTTCTGTCTTTCTCCCTCCCTTACTGGAATAAGCCCGTCCGAGGAAAGCAGGCCACACAGACTTAGCAAACATGTTGAATCAAAATCAATCATACATATGGACGCTTTGCATGCACTTGGTTCAATGTCCAACCGTTAGTCTTCAAATACCCTGACCTCATGCGAACGCAGCAGGCTTTCCATGTTCTGAAGCTGCTGGGAAAGTTGCGCCAGCTGCTGGCCATGATCCTGCGAGGCAAGTTTTCAGAACGAATCTTGTCACAAGGCTCGTCAGAACTATTCAAGTCACAGTTTTCAACAGCACTTTCTGGCAATCATTGTGGACTACTATGAACCGGCAGGTTGAATGACCATCCTGCATCTTGGAAAAGCATTCCAGATTCCACAAATGTTTTGAGGACCTCCAACATCAACGGAAAGCATCTTATCTAAAAAGGATCAACAAGGTACATGGTGCCCAACCTGTTGCCAAAAAAAATCTCTGCGCTCCTGCAGCTGCCGCTGTAGCTCCAGTACAGCTGCCATTCACAGTGTGGGTCACGATGTCCACCCCCCAAGTCCCCCACGTATACAGCTGGAGCCCAGAAGCATTAGGCTCTTTGGCTAAGAGCTCATCAGTAGAAACTCAAGCAAATGATGCAAATGCCACTAGTCCATACTAGTCCAACATTGAAAAAAAGAAAAAACGCAACTTGCTCAAGCTTGACGATAACATTGTCTTTTCATTGGCCTTGTATCTTGCAGCATCTTGCAGCCATATGCAGCCCATTCATTCCCTTCCAAAACCTTTTGCATCCTTTCGCCCGCGCATGCTATCCGCCTACCGCTGGATTTTCCAACTCCTTGTCTGCTCAAATAATCTGGGATCCGGCCATCCAAGTCAGTTGCCATGGAGGAATGAGGATGCGGGATCATATGGACTTGCTGCGCCACGTGCAGGCCTATGGCAACGCAACACACAAGTACCGAGCCCTGCAGCACCATGAAGCACCTCGCTTCAAGGCTCCTTCTTGACACGTGCACTCTACAAGCGCGGAGATGGCAGTGATCTCCCTTTCAAATTGCCTCGGACTGGCCTTCCATCTGAGATCTGAACAGGAGCATTATGTACTGCATCCAGACCGGGCTCACTCTCCACCTCCTGTCGACAAGCAACCACTGACACCATCAGAATCTGTCGGGGCCCCTCTGGGGAGTGCTGGGAATGTCCAGGGCAGCCAAGTTTGGGCCGCCCCCAGCCGGTGTCAAAGCGAAAGTGTCTATAAAGGTCTATAAACAAAGGTTGCTCAATGTTGGAACCTGTGCGATTGCATTTGTGAAAAGAAACCTGCTTCTTTTTCAGGGACGGCCGACGATTTCCTATATGTTGTCACAATGGCAATCTTTCATACAGTGCAATAATTGCTTCTAGGTGCCTCTGCATAGCAAGGACGAGTTGACAATTGAAAAGATGGTGAAAGACCTGCATCCGTCGGGAGGACGGCGCACTTTTTCCAGCAAGCAGAAAGCAGACCGGACCTATCGAGCTGGAAAATAGACTCGATCGGAGTGGTCAACGAGTGGTCTGAATGAATCAGAATGAAAATAATTAAATCTTTAGCATGTTTAGCGCAAGGCGCCATGCTGCAAGGAAAATGATCATGGTCCCGTGGTGCTTGTGCCTGGGCTCCATAGTTGGAGGCGGCCAAGGACGGCCAAATGCCAGGCAGTAGGCTGTTGGCAGTTGAGAGCATCTGTGGACGAAGCCATGTTGATCCCAAATATATCACAAAGATATGATGAGATGACAATGAGATGATGATCACATGACTACAGCTGTAGGGGCAATTGCTTGTTTTTTGTTCTTGAACAAGATCAGCACCACTGGCACCAGCGAAACCACGCATGGGGCAGCAACACAGGTCTTCAAAGGAAAGCTTTGGCCGCCAGTCGCCAGCTACGTTGGCTTCTTGAAATCTTGTGCCGCTTGCACCTGTGAAGCCTCACGGCCCCTCATTCTGCTTGGGCCTCACTGCGTCTCAGGCTCTTCTGTCCAAAGAGCTTTCTGAAGTCCGCGTTGGTCACCACTTCTGCTGGATTATCATACAGCTCCTTCTTCTGTCCTCAGGCTGTTTTTCAAATCTTTTCAGGTTGTTTCACTTGCTTGTGGCAAGAAATATGCTAAAACTGTGTGGCAAGCCGAAACGCAAACAGAATTGAAATAAGGCATCACTTCATTACGATGTGCTCAAAGATCCTCGTCTGCAAATGTATGCTCACCGCCTTTGCACCACACTTCTGTTCACTGGTGATTTTGGGGCAAAATATCTGCTTCCCGCAATTGACTGCGTCCAAACATACTGCACCCCCACAGCACTCGTAAGGCCAGGCGCGTTTTGCCACTTTGCTCAACCATTGCACCAATTCTTCTCGCGTCACCTATCGAGTGCGAATGGAGAGCTGTTTGCAAGGATCAGTGGCAAAAGCAAAACAAAACAACTAATCAAAAGGAAAACAAAGCAATCGAGATTCGGCCTGAGGCTTTTGCAACTTCTAATCCATTCGAATCCAACATATCCAACGGTTGAAAGGGGACAGCCCACAAGTTCCCATGAGAGGCTGGACTTTTGCATCACTTTTCCCGCCTGCTGTCGCATTGCCTGCTGCACTGCATCATGGACCTGGTCGAAGGTGAGGTCCTGCTCGGGGCAAATCTTCAGCTTGGCCAACCTCAGCGCTTAGGCGTAGTGCCAACCTAATCACAATCTCAAGAAAACAGGCCTATGGATGCCCACGGATGCCGATGGTCCATAGCCTATGGATTATAACATGATAAGACAGGCCTATGGTGGCCGGCGTTTCAAGCACCTGCTGCAGCCAAGCAGCAACTTGTCAAAGAGACGCTGCTCACGTTCCCCTCAGGCAGAACAAGACAGAGCAAGTGCTCCACACGGCTCCCTCTGCCTGTTGTAATTTCCACCAGCTGATAGAAATTCAAAGCTCCTTTCCGGTTGTTCTGGGGTTCCTCTGGGGCGCCACTCTCTTGGGCTCCACTCTCTTGGGCTCCTCTTGCTTGGATCTTGAGTTCAGTATTTCCCTTCGTCTTCCTTCTAGCGTCTTCTAGCTGTTTATTGGATGATGCTGCTTGCTCAGAGCCTTGGAATCTTGACCTCCGCAGCCCACTGCACTCATCTGCCGTCAAGGCACCAGAAACGATGGCCAAAGCTGCTGAAAACTCTTGAAAGTCCTCACCAAAACATGCGACAAAATTGGTCAACCAAGATGGCGAAATGCCTACAGCACTCTGCAGCTGTGGGGAACTTGGACAGACTTTGCAAGCGTTCATTCTGTTCAATTCAAAGGAAGACTCTTGCCATAGCGTGGCACGTTCGCTGTGCAATTTCATCTCAAAATGAATCAAATGATATCACATATGACATATGGATGCTTAATTCAGTGACTTCGTTTAGGGGGCTGCAAAAAGAACATGCCTGCAAGAAATAACGACCAGCGCGCGCCAGAAACACAGTGAAATTGAGCCAACAGTACTCAATACTGAATACTGTTAAAAGAGGTAATAGTATATCTTGACACCGATTTATAGCGATGTATAATACATAATGACTGATCTTGAATATGGTACATCATGATCTTGAATCTTGGGCACAATAAAGCATGAGGATGCATCAGGATGCATCAGGATGCATCAGGATGCATCAGGATGCATCAGGATGCATCAGGATGCATCAGGCATATTCCAAGTATGGAGGCAAGTTGCAATTTCCTTCGATTGGTCCGTGTCCATGGCTGCAGCGACCAAGAAGCCATTCTCCCGCTCGATGCCCAGGACCTCCTGGCGAAGGGGATGGAAATGGGCAAAACTGCTTGGTGCTTGTACTGGTTAATGGTCAATGGAATGTTCAATGGTTATAAGCAACCAACTGACTATGTCTACTAACCATGGTTCTTAAGCGTCATCAATAAGCCAAGTGGTCCATGGGGACCGTTGCTGATTGGTGGCTGTAAGCCATCCCAGCAACTGTGGTTAATCAGCCATCCCAAACACTTCCCAAATATAGGGGATAAATGGGGATAATACACGAGCTAGAAAAGCGCAGTGCTTCTGTCCGATACAAAGCAACACTGCAACGACTTTCCTCGAGAGCGTTTGCAATTTCATCGTAAGAAATGTGACCTCAGCTGCACTCCCTTGACATCTGTATGCAATGCCAACAACTTTCCATGGCACGGTTGAACGACAGTATCCCCGTCTGGCACCCACTGAAGGGTGTGACCTCTGGAATCCAGCCAATTCAGCGGCTGAATTCACTAGAACTGACCCCAGCTAAATGAATGGGACTGACCCCAAGGGTCATGTGGACTCGGGTTCCTCTTGTGGACTGGGGGTCTTGTGGACTCAGGTTCCTCTTGGCATTTCCAGGAAAACACCTGTGACTTAGCAGGTGGACTGAGGCTAAATGCCACCTCCAAATGTGAGGTTTTCCCTGTCACCTAGCTAAATTCTTGGGCTACAGCCACCCGTTTTCAGCCAGGGGCACCCAACGGGGATCGACAGTGCTGGGTCACTCGAGGTTTCAAGAAGCAATAGCAACCAAATGCAATCAATCTATGATGAAAGCGGTTGATGGACTTGCGATTGATATCGCAACCACGTGCAAGAACAGCGCCTCAATGAGTTGCCTCGACCATCCGAGTGGCCACTCTTGCTGTGATCCACTCGTTTGAAACTGTCTGCGGCTCTACGCAGATCGCCTCAGGCTGTCGCGTGCAACGGAAACAAACTGCAAAACTGGGAACATGTAAATGACTACACACTGACTCTATAGTTATTTACATGACTGTGTGTAGTCATATGACTGTAGCTGATTGAAATACAAGATCATTTCTATGGTTGATCATGATAATACAACCTCACAAAAATACATTTAAACAATGCGAGACATGCAAATACGTAATAAATTAACACCAAAACAATAAATGTATATATGTGCATATAATAGGGTCTAATAAAATATATGAAAAACATCCAAACTACTATACTATACTATAGTCATGTATAGCCACTGCACTGCAGCACTAAGGACGCAACCCACTGGGAGATAAGCTGCCAAGTGGTAGGCAACTGCTCGCTGCAAAGGGGTGCGTTTCGCAAAGCGCACCAAAGCTTTGCAAATGCGCCGCCTGGCCCCACAAAAATGCGTAGGGCATCGTGGGCCATCATAGGGCAATGCAAATGAGTACTTAAATGTGTGCACGGTGTTTTTCAAGGCTTGTCGTGTTCGGTTTCAAAGTTCCACTTATTCTTGAATACCATATCGATGAAATAATGATAGCTACTTAAAAATGATGCTTAGTCATTGTTTATGCTGCTCAAAATTTGACAAAGTATTTCGGGTCAAGATGGCTTAAGCATCGTCTTTCTTTTTCTGCACATCTCAGGAATGGATTTCCCAAGTTCACGCCTCTCCATCCAAAGCAGCTCTTCCCCGGCAGCCTCCTCTGCTTCAATGGACCTGATGATTTCACCCATGCTGCTCGTGCGCTTTGCTGTTTTCCATGCACAGAAAGAGAAAGCAGGCTCCACCTAGTGATTGATATGATCAATTAATCAATCAGCTTGGGTCCCTCCCAAAAAGTAGAGTATCACTTGTGTGTGTGTGTGCGTGACAGCGTGTGAAGGTACTTTTCCTTCAACCCATGTGCGCAGCCAAGGCTGGCAAACATAGCACGCTACAAGATCTGTCCCTCAGGGCCCGTGCCGGCTTCCAAGCGACAAGGAAACACCACCCAAAGAGTGACGGCCCTCCGCGCGTAGTCTGCGGATGCGCCGGCGTTCGCAGCGATTCACCAGCCATGGGTGTTCCAAACACTCCTCGCTGGCAGAGGACCACAACATCATGATCGGCAAAAAATGAATTTGGGTCAAAAAGAGAATGAAAGGAGCATTAAGGTCAAAAAGGTTTGAAATTGAAAGAGATTCTTGAAGAGTGCAATATCCATCTGGAACAGCATTTCTACAGCAGCCAAGTTTATGGAGCAGGAAACTGTGATCAAAACAGAATTGAAGTCCAACCCTTTTGTCATGAACTCCTCCAAAATCCTAATTGGGTGTGCGTACTGTGCCAAAGGTGTAGCTAAGAATGTTCCATTTACCCGGGGCCTGTCTTGCAGGCTTGCGTGCAAAAGCTCCACAGGCTTGTCACATCATGTTTTTCTCTTTTTTTGTTGCGGCGGTGCCTCTATGTCATTGTTTTAGGCTGTATTTTGGTGCGGTCTCTACTTTTGCGTACCGGCGATAATTTTAGTTGTCCAACGTTTTGTGGTCGTGGCGTGCCACTGGTAATCCTTATTGCTGTTGTTGCTGCTCTTCTTGTTGTTGTCGTTTTCGTTCTTGTTGCTGTTTCTGCTGCTGCTGCTGCTGCTGCTGTTCTTCTTGTTCTGCTTGTTGTTGGTCTTCTTCTTGTCGTTCCTGCTGCTGCTTCGGCTGGCGCCGCAGTCGTCATCTAGTGGCCAGGGTTCGAAAAGGATCTAAGGGGTGTTGTTGTTTTTCTTTCCGGTGTTCGTTTTAGGATTTGCGTTGGGCTTGTTTGGGGACTGCCTCAGATTTGTTTGGGGGCGCCCGGTGTTTGCAGAGGATGCGATAGGATGCGTTTTGTTTCATGCGTTTTCAAAACCACCAAGAAAGCAAAAGTCAGTGTCTTCCTTCCTTCACGAACTGGCAGCCTGACTGTCTTACAGCAACTGTGTTTGCAAACAAGTGAAGCTTGCTTCAATATGACAACGTTTTGTTTTTTATTGACACTCATGGTTGAACTGTTGGATCAGTTTCAAATGGTGTAAAATGTCCATAAACTTATGGTTCCATATGGTTCCTATCCCTGCCAGTGCCCCAAGCCCCGCTGTCCAGACTGCTGGGCCGCTTCTCTGGATCTAACTGCAGCATTTGGCGAACGAAATCCAGCGCGCCCTCGGAGACTTTCAGCTGAGCTGTGAGGTCGGCTGCCTCCTGCGCTATGCGATGCTCCACCCTGCAGCCCAAAGGGGCCCAAAGTCTTGGGAAATTCTGACAGCCGAGTTGCTGAGTTACTCATCTTCGGATTATTTACTGTGCTTATATGTGCTTATTTACGCATCATGATATATTGTCTATTGTGTATGCCTACTCATGATTTACATGTATGTGGGTTTCTCATTTTGGTTACGAATTTTGAGTTGACTTATATTGAGTTAACAGTTACATTTATAGATACATCCAGTCCCTAATCAAATTCGTCTATGCATCTCTGATCTTTCACCGGTCTCCATCAACCTTCTCGCAAACTTTTCTCCATGACTGCCCATCCACCCCGTCTCCATGTTGGCTCGTGTTGCTTCATAGTCCACAGGACCATATGATTTCCCACCCGTGTAGGCAACTTTGTAAGGCACATCTCCGTGTAAGAACAATTGATGCGCAACAATGCCCAAACTGAAGATGTCGCAGCGATCGTCGAAGCCTTGCGCATTTCATGCTTGCAGACCGCTGTTCTGTCGAAAATTCCAGCGCTCCAGTACGAAGCAGGAACATTTAAATCACATGAAATCACTAGATCCCACTTTGGCGCTAGCATCATCTCTACATATTCTACATATCTTGATATTATGTACTTACATAGTTATATATACTTCTCGCATATTCATATTACCAAAAAAACGTTCACATATATATATATATATATATATCTCTTTATGACTTTCTGTGGCGAGATGATGGAGATGCTAGTTCGGACACAGCTATCAGGAGCCATTGGGAGCTGCCAAGTTGCTTGGACGTTTGCCCAGCATGCAGTCGATGACCTCCGGGGCCATCGTTTGAGGTGTGCCGGCCGGCATTGGGCCCACGTTGCCTGAGGCGGTGAATTTCTCCAGTTGAGCTCGGCTACAGGCGTTTCACATGGCTGAACTGTTCAGTTTCCAAATTAAGTTCTGCCTTCGTTTAAGGTGTATTTCCAAGATGAAAATTGGCCTTTCTTGGCTTCTATTCCTTTTTAATCGTGTGTTATCTGTTATCATATTGTGTCACAACTGTGTACATGGTCACTGCATGTCACTGTGATCCAGCAAAATTGAAACACATGGAGACCGTGGACCTGGGATTGAAACTTCTGATAAAAGACGTGAAAGCCCTCATGTCTGAATGAGTGCTTTGCAACCACGTGCCATGGTGACCTAGCATGCTTCACCTTCAAAACAATTGACATGATCAATGTCTGGCTGCTGCGTGCAACTCTCAGTCCAGAACCCCATGGAGACATCGCACAACAGGCCCCTGAAATCTTCAGAATTAGTTGCTCACCATATCAACATGATCAGTCCGGCTTCGAAACTCCATAGATCCACGTCAATCCTTTTTATCAGCCTGCAGCTACTTCCCTCCAATGCTTGGGACATGATCTAATCAGGCTGTCCAGCCCCGGGCCCATGACCCATGGTACAGCTGGCCTGCTGGCCGAAGTGTCTCAGCCACCCCCAGGTCGATCACGACCAAATGGGGAGGGGCACTGGGCGCGAAGGGCTGGGGAGGGCCACTGGGAGCCAACAGCATCAAGTTCTCCAGTTTCACGTCTTTGTGGATACGCGATTCCTTGCCATCGGAAGCTAATGAGATCAGTGACTCCGAGACTGCGCAACTTTGTTATGCATCTTTTATGCTGCACAAAGTTGGGCATGTGGCGTACTATGGGGGTATACATTATCCAGGATGGCAACTTGGACTCACACGACATAAAGGCTCTGCTGCCCTTCCCCAGCCGGAGAAATTTTCCTTCACATCTTTTTAGCCGCGGATGATCCCATACCAGCAGCTGGTGGTGTTCTTGTTGATTCTGTGTGCAAGCCAAGTATCATGGTGCAAATGACGCAAGGCATACAATGCCTGGTGCAAAAGCTCTGCCACATAGCCCTCGCTGATTCGGGGTCCTACAAAAGGCCGTCTTCAAAAATATGCATCTTCTGCCACTTGAAAAATCATGCAGTGAGTGTGTCTGTTGTGCATGTCCATGCGCAGTTCACGCGTCTACAACGTAATGAAATGTTGCAGGCATGCGAGAAACTAAGATCTTCATGGATGTTCACAGATTGTTTGCCTTCGTTGCTGATGATTGTCTCCAGGGTAGACTTAGATGTTGCAGCTTCCAAAAAATTAAGCGCACAGTTGTCGAACATTTTCCAACGCTGATCATTCTCCATGGCACCTTTGCCATCGGCCAGGGTGTCGATCAATTGCCGCAGCGTTCCGCCATTTACAGCCTCCATGATGAAATACCTCAGCAAACTGCCGGAATGGGATCATCAATGGGAACTTCTGGGATGATTTTGATCACATGGTCAACGCCAATCCATGCAGATCCCAACAGCTCCCCTCCGAGATCTCACCGACAGGAGACGCATAACGCTCATCCTGGTAGAAATCGAACAACCTCCAAAGCACGAAGGCACTCGGTAGAAGATCATCACCAAATGGGAAGTCACCAGCTATTCATCGCAAACTATGGCAAATGTATTTCTCTCTCTCTCGCTGGGCTTGGCGGTCCGCCGCCTCACAGAGGCGCCCTAAAAGGTCAGACCAGGGCGTGGTGCCGAGGCCAACAAAACCTAGGAAAACCTGCTGCAAATTGTATGGGATAAACTATGCAATCATCTGCCTTAGAGGCAGGAAAAGATGATAGATGTACTATGCGAACTTCTGCAACAGCAGGGAAAACAGGAGTCTTAGGCACACAAATTTTGCGGTGCCTAAGTTTTGTGGGCTCACTTTCAGATGACCCTTTTCATGTTAAGTAGTCCAACCAATCTGGTAGAAGGGCTTCCCATTGGTGCCGGTTTTGTGCAATTTGTTTCCAGTGAGTTGTGGACTTGGTTACGACAAAGCGATCAATAGTGCGATCCAAGCCAGTGGGAGGAAAACGGCCAGGGGGTTGGCAGGGATGTCGTTCACGCCGCCACCATGCAAGGTCCAAAGTGCATAAAACATTGGCAGCAACATTCGAGATGGGTGATGCCCGGGCAAGGTGCCCCGCATACCTCCAGTACCTCTTTGCAAACGATATGCCCCAGAGATCAATGTGGTTCTCGGTCAAAATTTGCTTGGAGAGCCGGCGTGTTCGGAGTTCATAGTCGAGCCAGAGCTCCCCAGCGTGTCTGCGTAAACCCAATATCCTGCGGGCCAGGGTGATATGGAAAGCATTTACTTGAGCAATGAGGTGTTTGGTCAAATGCCACGCTGGTGATGCCCAAAGGAGGCAGTTGCCCACCGTGATGTTGAGGAGGCGGAGCTTCATGACCCAGGATGCTTTAGAAGTGAAAAGCCCTTTGAGGAGACCGTATTTTTGCGACGCTTGCGTCATGGCTGCTGCCGGTGTGCTGGCGGCAGGGGGCGCCCGTGGGTTCTGGGCTGCGGCCGGTGTGCTGGCGGCAGGGCAGCCCCAGCCCACCATGCAGCCCAAGATCCGCGTCAGCTGGCCCGGTAGGCTGACTGGGACGACGGAGCCATTCAAATCGATTTGTGCCGTGTCAATGTTGGAGTAGGGGTTTGCAATGACCAAGCACTTGGCGAGATTGATGCGTAGACCGGCATGCGCCAGACTATCCTGGAGTTGCTCGATCATGCGGCCAAGGGTGCCCACACTATCAGCCCACAGCAGGATGTCGTCCATGAAGGCAAGGCCATAGATGGCGGAGAAAAACGGCAAAACCAAAGGCAAGTCATCCATGGTCCATTGCTTGAAGAGGCCCTTCAAAATGGAGTCGACCACAAGGCTGAACAGGAAAGGGCTTTCAGGGGCCCCCTGGCGGATGCCTCGGTTTTGGGAGAGATGAAAAATAGAGCCATTGAAGTCCACGTTGAGCTCGCTGCGCAGGATGGCAGCAGAAAGGGCCAGAATCTCATGGGGCCTGCTCTCACAAAACGTGTCCCACGCAACTTCGAACAAAGCCGGCCAGCTGATGCAATCAAATGCTTTCTCGATGTCGGCCTTGAAGAGCAAGCAAGGGCGTCTCCATTCAGCAGTCTTGTGGATCAAGAGTTGAACCGCGGCACAGGCGTCCAAAATTTGGTGGCCAGGCATGCCACAGCATTGGCCCCCCGTGAAAGGAGGGGTAGCAGCCACCAAACGTTGAAGAAGTAGGCGGGTCCATAGTTTTGCCAACGATGAAAGCAGTCCAATTGGCCGTGTCTGGGCCCAGCTTGTTGGAAGGGGGACTTTTGGCAGTAGGCACAAGGCTGAAGTGCACCATTCAGTCGGCGGAGTTTTGGTCACGGTGTAATGGTTGAAGAAATGCAACAGACGGGCTTGCACCTGCTCATCCGCACAAGCCTTCAAGAGGAAGGCGTTGGAAATGCCATCGGGCCCACAAGTTTTGTTGGCCTGAATGCGAGCAAGGACCACGCCAAACTCATTGAGAGTGAATGGTTGGAAGGACATTGTTACTTGTTGGCAAGCTTGAGCATGATGAGCCAGAGCAGCCTCTCGACCGGATGGGTCAGCACAGAATTGTTGGTGCAAGTGGGCACGTAGAGCATCACTGGCGTGCGCCATGGTGGGGAAATTGGACACCAAGGACGGCAACCATTCACGAGTGGTGCGACGGTAGGTCCGAAAGGCCTCCCAGTCGCCAGATGTGGCGGAGATGGCAAGGGCTTGCTTCCATGCAGCCCGCGCAGCTTTGCGTTGTTGAAAGATCTGCTTCCAAAGGCGTACCCGAGCATCCCCTAGTGAATGGCGAGCTTCGTGCAGAAGACGTTTGACGTGAGGAGGATCAGTATAGGATTGGCTGGGCCGCTGGAAAGCGGTGTGGGCCGCTTTTTCTTGAAACTGGGCCAGGTCAGCCGTGGCAAGGTCCTGAAGATCTGCTGGAGTGAGGTCTCGACACAGCCATCGTTTGCACCGGCGACGTGCCCGAGCAGGACAGGCGCCCAGGACTTGAGTGAAGGAAGATGCCACGAGATGATGGTCGCTGACCAAGGTTGAACGAAACTCAGGGCGCAGGAAT
>VSDK01004006.1:244486-266684 GCA_009767595.1 Symbiodinium kawagutii | reverse complement strand
AGAGGTGCAAAGGTAGTCCAAAGTTCCTGGCCGAAAAGCACTGGAGAAAGGTGTGTGGGATGGCAAGTGAGGGTCCCGACGTGGGACCACATGAAGACCTGCTGTGCCTAAGGCCTCCAGGAACAGCTGTCCACGCTCATCCTGGCTGACCAGCTCCGGGGTTTCAAGGCCAACCTGATCCAAGCGACAATTAGCATCGCCACCCATGAGAGTGATAAGGCCATGGGACTTACGGCAAGCTGACTGCAAGTGAGCGAGTTCTTGCATAAAAGTTTCGTGAGGCCGCCCCGAGTGAGGCAAGTGAAAGCTGCACAGGAAAATTTTGCCAAAGCGGACGTGCTCGGCTATGCACCAAAGAGTGTGCCCAAGTAGATCGAGTTGGATGACTCGTTTGAAGGCCTTCTTGTGGAGGAGAACGGCTTGTGCCCTGAAGCCTCCAGTGCAACGGCCTATGACTGCCCAAAAATCTTCGTGCGATTCCACGGTAAGGCCCTCAGGCTCTGAGCCGACTTCCTGTAGGAAAATGAGGTCGAGCTCACTGTCTAATTCAAGGATGTCATGCATGGATTTCCCAGCGACGTTCCAAGTGGCCCAATCGACCACTGCTGGGGTAGAGCGGGCGGGAGCCCGCGTTCAACTGAGGAACTCGTTGATAGAACGTTGCACCTCGGGAAGGTCCTTCCGGAGCAACTTTGCGATCAGAACCACGTCAATCCAGCCTGGGTCAGAGACAAGCTTGTTAGCAGGGCCCTGCCCGAAGCAAGAGCAGACCTTGTGGCCGTGAAGCCATAGAGTGCCACTAGAGTACTCCACATCGAGTTCATCGGGGTTGGACTTGTCGAGGGTAGGGGCGAGGGACAAGATGGCCTTGATGGTGAGGTTTGCCAAGCCAGCTCTCTTCCTTTCCATTGGTGTTTTCGAGGGGGCTGCCCACAGTTTACCTCCATTTCGATGGGTGTGATTTAGCTGCTTGAGAGCCTCAACGACCCTCCAAATGCCCGACCGGCTCCGGTGATCCAGAGCGAGAAGGAGGAGAACAAAGGATCGACGCTTTCCTGTGACCACAATCTTTTCCACCTGCTCCTCTATCTTAGCATCCTTAAGGAGGGTAGCCATGTCTTGTAATAGATCATCTCTCTTAGTTGAGTCTGGCCATCCGCCAACTACCACTTGGCATGGTGTGTATGTGGGTCCGTGCTGCTGCTGTGCTTGGCCCAGGTGGGCTTGTGATGCTGGGCTCGGGGAGACCTCAAGCTTGCCTACCCTCTCCTCTAAGGTCTGTAGCTGAACCTTCATTCCTCCAAGCTCCTCCCGGATCTCTTCTTTGTGGTTCGCCAGCTGCTGACATACTGCTTGCTCTAGTTGGGCATGTTGGGTTTGCAGCAGCTCTTTGAGGGAACTAACCATGTCCGTGCCTTCTGTGCGGGCCCTCTTGCTGTCATTTGGGTCCAATGCCATGGGGTCGGGAAGGCTACAACTACTACCTGCACCTGAACTTGAACCAAGAATACTTGAGCCGTAGCTGGCAAATGTATTTGTCAAAAACTGACTACGACTCCCAATTAGAAAACTGATGGTGGTTTACGATATTTATGAATCACCCGTATTGATCGTTATTGTGCTTTGCTGGCGAAAAAGAACGAGAAGAGTGAATCACACATGTATACGCATGTCACACTTCTATACACTTCTGAGCATTCGTGCAGACAAAGGACTTGATGATGTGTGGGTGGTTGGTCCGTTGCATGTTCCAAAATTCTTGTTCCACCATCCTCTCAGCTTCCGCGTCCGAAATCTGAAAGACTTTGCTGAGCTTCACTCGGTCCACTCCTGAAATCACTCAGGGTCCAAAGCCAGCTACTAGTGTAGGTTGTGAGATGGGTCATCATGAGTGATCAGATTAATATCACGTATGTAAAAGTATATAAACATATAAATATACATATATGAGAGGGGACGAGAAGATTGTTGTGAAGTATATGACTTTGCTTATATGAGGAGACGAGAAGATTGTTGTGAAGTCTTGCTGTCATGAGAGATCATTCTGCGTGGGGCCCATGCGGAATATCGGCACTCAGACCAAAGAAAGCCTAATGCATTTGAGAGGCGAACGTGGTGGAATGGCATTTGGTTGTTTCAATCTCCGTCGTCACCCTCCCGGTGGGAAGACCCAGCAAAAAGCAATCAAGTTTGTGAGATTTGGTTCTACCAAGTCTCGCTTCATGGCTTGCAAATCTTGAGTATCTTCATTGCGCACGAGGAAGACTCGAGCAAAGGCACCACCTCCGACGTCTGCATCCACAAAAGTGTAGCCTGAAGCCAGGGATTCCCGAAGAAATCCCCCACGGTCATTGGCACAGTTTGAGCATATCTCTTTCCCCTGAATTCACAGGGATAAAATTGCCAACATATTACTGTACCAAATATACATTTGAAATATAAACTATAAACATATACACATAAATACGTCCAAATGATCCCAACATCACCATCTCAGCTGCTGGTCACTCTGCTAGCTCCGCCTGCAGGGCAGGGCTCGAAGCGCTTGAGCCCCACTTGGTCCATCCGCCGTGAGTTCAACCCCGAGATCCGCTGCTTTTCGAAGGGCTCGGAGCGCTCGGGCGCTTTGAAAATGGTGAGGTTGCTGATGCCAGCCTCGTGGTGGTCAGGTTGCCGGTCAGTTTGGTCAGGTTTCTCGATTGGCTTCAATGATGTTCAGTGATGTTCGATGCCTACCATTGCAATTACTCTAGTACATCCTTCCCCATCCTGTTCTGAGACGTGTGTATTTCAGCCTTGCCGGGCCTTGCCTGATTCAGCAACACATGACATGATGATTCGCATTCGATACGTCCCAATGCTTGGCTTGGCATCACCGGCTCATCCTTCATTGTTCCGCTTGTGGGGTTCAACATTTTAGAAGGTCTCAAGTTACATTCCTAGAAAATCGTATCAACGTGTCTGTTGCCCAACTGCTTTGCGAATGGCAATGCTATGCCTGAAATTTGCCCTTCTCCCATCTTCGCTCAGGCACAGCATGCCGTGCAATCTCTTCTTGTGT
This sequence comes from Symbiodinium kawagutii, assembly GCA_009767595.1. Classification (NCBI taxonomy): domain Eukaryota; class Dinophyceae; order Suessiales; family Symbiodiniaceae; genus Symbiodinium; species Symbiodinium kawagutii. The sequence continues at coordinate 263,623 of VSDK01004006.1, read as the reverse complement.
GACGCGGATGTTGTCGCCAGTGGTGACCTTGAGATTACTTGAGATGTTACGCAGCAAGCGTGTGGCTCCAAATGTCCCACAGAGAGGCATCGTGGACTCATCGGGGACAAAGTGGGACAAGAGCTGCGAGCAGAATGCCCCGTGCAGTGTGCAAAACCCACATGCAAATGTTTCACTCACCATTGCCCACTTATATTGCACAGTATATATTATGTGTATGTGCCATGTGTGTTTGTGTGCTTTTTGTTGGTCCATTCATGTCTATTCAGGGTCAGCCCAGTCTGGAGATAAAATTTGTAAGTAGTGGAACAAATGATGAGAGGTCGCATTCCTTCGTCATGGTAAGTGCCAGTCCTGCCAGTTTAGCATCAGCAACTGATGTCTGTATTGGTAAGGGCCGTGAACATTGGAGAAGAGTGCTGCAGCAGAATCAATATTAATCAATATTCATCAAAATTCTGGTTGATTACAGTAAGTGGAAGAGCCCGGCCAATCAACGACGAGCAGCATCTGCCCCGACATCATGAAAAAAGCAGCACCTCTGTAAATTGCACCTCGGAGATTGGAATGGGCTGGGGTGACTCATTTAGAGACTGGAAGACGTTCCACAACAATACAAGCGATAACTATCGATAACTAGTGTATCTGGTTGTTGGTTATAAGCCATCCCAGAAGCAGAAACTACCAACTGCAGCTATAAACTTATGTCGAACAAAAACTCAGCTCCCTCAAGTCTCACGCTGTGATTTTTTAAAAATTGCTTCTGGAATGTCTTCTGCCAAGGCGCCATCGACTCAGAGACCGTCGGGAAATACCACCGGAGATCATGGATCTACATGTCAGGAGTCCGGAAGCATGTGCGTTGCTTTTCGTTTCATGAAGCAATGGCCTTCATAATTCAATGATTTGAATGTGAAGCATGGGATCTCTCCAATCTCTGCATGCGGTTCCCTAGTGATATCAAGAGACCATATCACTCAGCTGAATCACAGGATATGTACATGCCGGAGAATGCTGATCATTGAGAATTACATTTGACACTCTAATAGGCTTTGCACCGTACGGTCTCAAGAGCTCCCGTCATGTCAAGCTCTGGAGTTCACTAGCGTTTCCTGAATGATCCAGTAGACCACCCAGCATGACGCATATGACACTTGTCATTTGCAAACGTTTGGGATCGTTCAGGGTCCAGCAACGCTCCACTGATTCCTGCGACTGCATTTGCAACATGACAGGACTATCAAAGTTGTGCGCCCAGCAAGACTTTTTGTTTTCAAACAATGTTCTCAACTCTGGCAAGTCGCATCCATTGGCGATCTGCCGCGACGAACGCGCGCCAAGGTAAACAAAAAGCATTTTCTCAAGACAAAATGCGATGTAGAATGTCAGCTGAAGACAGAAAAGACTTTAGAAAATGCGGAGCGCACGTAACGGCGGCTGGACAGTCACGATTCGTGAAAAGGATATGACAACGGCAACGGTGACGACCTCCGGTCGGCTATGGTCTGATGTCACTCTCCTCGCTAGAGCCTGGGCAACCCACAGCCATCCACCAAGTGTCGCGGCACGTGTTGGATGCGGCTGAGATGCTCGACTCGCCATTTGAAACCTGTGAGCAAGTGGTCTGCACTGGAATGGCCGCCCATAGCCACTTCTGGGAATGCTTGCCAAATGCCATGGACATGAAGCGATAAAACAGGATTGCAAGTGATCAATCCCTTCACCCCAGTAGTAACTGTTTGAAAATACCCCTTTGATCACCTTTGGCTCCTTAGAAAGCACGGCCACCGGTTTTCAGCGTTCAGGGGACCACAATGAACAAGAGTCCTTCCAAAAATAGAAACCACATGAAATATCTTACCATATATTATTATGAAATATATTGAAACAATCTTGAACTTCCTGGATAAAGCCTGCCCCTAAGCCAAAAGAGCAAGAACCCGTCTTGAAGAACATGAATCTGCTCAGGGCTCTGATAATATAACCACCCAGGCAAATCCATTTCTATACAATGCCATTTCAAAAGCTGAACACCCCCTGCCCTCCTACAATTGTGGCTGAAAAATCAAGCCTTTCAAATTTATTGGATTCAGACTTCCATTCAAACATATTGAATATATATATCGTTGTCAAAATCAGGAAGTTCATAAAAGGCAAGTGTACCCCGAGTGCGCTTTGACCTCTTGCAAAGGTCCTGGCTGTTCAACCGTCAGTAGGTCAATGGTTGAGTTAAAACCTCCAACATCCAATGTCCATTCTGGATTCTTGACCCATATCAATCTACTGCCGTGGTTCTTTAAGTGTAGTAGAGCCTGCTGAAACCCATATATTCAATGACGATTGAGGAACCTCTTAGGAGGTGTTGTTTGATGAGGTGTCCTTCATAATTTCGATTTGGTGCTAAAACCTGTATTCTAACGGAGGCGCGAGATCATTCTGGGTTCTTGCTGTGTGCAGAAGTGCGCTAAACAATAGAACTGACCTGGGACGAATGACAGTCGGGATCAACATGCATCCACGGTCCACATTCCATTTTTGACTTTTTTTGATATCTCGCTTTGATTACTTGTCACCCAACCACCTCGCAGGTTTACACGATGCACACGGCCTCTTGGGCTTGCAAATTGCACGTTGTAATCGCTACACTTGCGAAGGGTGGGAAGTTCTTCGCATTGGAATCCCTCAGGGGAACTGAGAAATGACCAGCGCAGCACTGGGGTTGCAGATCTCTTGGCACAGCATCTAGGGGTGGAGGGCGCAGGGCCTCCCCTATGTGGGACTCAATGACGATGGTGATCAAAACGTCGATAGTGACGATGATAGTGATAGTGATAGTGATAGTGATAGTGATAGTGATAGTGATAGTGATAGTGATAGTGATGGTTGTGGTGGTTGTGGTGGTTGTGGTGGTTGTGGTGATGGTGGTTGTGGTGATGGTGGTGGTGGTGGTGGTGGTGGTGGTGATGCTCTTGTTGTTGTTGATGATGAGGAGGATGACGATGAGGACGACGATGATGATGATGATGATGATGATGATGAGGAGGACGACGACGGTGATGATGATGATGATGATGATGATGATGATGATGATGATGATGATGATGATGATGATGATGATGGCAAAAAAAGACAAACAAGCAGAGAAGCAGAGAAGCAAAAAAAGCAGAAAAAACAAGAAGTGAAGAGCGGAGAATGGAGAAGCAGAAAAACAAACAGAAAAACAGCAAAAAGGAGAAGCGACAACGTGGAAATAAAAAACGACAATTAAAGCATGTTTGTAAACACTGAAAAAATGGGTCCCCTCTGCGAAGTCGTTCCCACACTAAGGCGATAGGAAACTTCGTGGGATTCTATGGAATTCCCGTTTTCAATGTCTTTCAAAGGCCTTGGAAATAACTCCTAACCTTTCAGCTCGTTGTCATTTCAAGATTGATGTGCAGGATGACTGGGACGGTGGCGCTCCAAGATGTTCCAAGCAAGATTTCTTGCATCGACACAGTTTCATCTGACAGATCGTGGTATTTGATATGATTGAACTGGCCAATTCGGAGTAGGTTTGATCGAATTAGAGATGACATGACTTCACCAAATGGATTGATGGACAAATGGACTCGCAAATAAACCAAACAAGTAGGCAGCCGGACATCGCCGGACAGCTAATTGGCCTGGGCCTAGCAAGCAAATGGTGAGGCACGTAGGGCAGGGTATCCCCCAGCGCCTTGCCTCGCTGTAGGAAAGCAGCTCCCGGTGCGGTCTTATGCAACCTCACATGTGCTGGGCACACATTGGGCACACCCTTCATCTTGGGTCAACGTGAAGGACAGGCTGCTGACATCTGACTCAGGTCCAAACGCCCGATGGTCGTTGATGGGGTGAATCTGACCTTGGGAACACGTCCAACCCTACCAGGTCCTACCAGGTCCTACCAGGTCCTACCAGGTACTACCATTGAGCCCCGATGTTGCTGAGGATCGGGGCCCGATCGGGACATCCAAACAAATCAAAAAAGACTTGTGTATTTCCGGAAGTAGCAGGCACAGCGTTTCTGCTCAGGACGAAACCGCATCCACGAATCAGGATGAACTAAACACTATTTGTTTTGTTTGATGTGCGGAGGGATCAGGTGGTACAGCGTCTCACCGCGAAGTCCTCCGATGGCGGGACTACAATCATCAACCAGCCAACCAACCCATCCAGCTGTGAGCCAAACCACCAAACAACCTATGGACCAACAACGTGGTATTTTTCATACTTGGCAGCTTGAAATCAAGCAGCTCCCTGCGAACTTTGCTTCCTTCTTTACTAGCTTCCTTCCCTTCCTTCCTTTCTTCCTACTGCTTCCTGTAACGCGATGATGCAAATATGTCTGCTGATACCAATATATATAGTGCCGCAAGTCAAAATGATCATTGATATCATTGATATAAGATCAAAAGTCAAAAGTGGTGTTACGGAATCCTCACGCCTGTCTCAGCCACATGTCGTTTTTGGCAACATGGCCACTCACAGCAATCTCCCCCATCACATCCCATCACTTATCAAAGTCCAACTGCCCGTGTCTTTATCATAGCAGCCGTCCAACGTGCTAGCTGCACAAATGCCACCTGGCGGACCTGCACACTTCCAGGAAATCTTTGAGGCCACCACCCCATAGCGAACGGCGTTTGCCAGGAGGATCGACAAGGGCCCTAGGATCCATCCGAAGATCAAAGCACCATTGACCACCTGGGGCTGCAGCTTGTTTTCAATTTCGCTTAGACTTTACAGCAACTGAATCTTGGAGACAACAAACCATACGAAGCATACGTTACCAATTAACATCAATTAACCATAACCATCTCTGTGTGATTAACATAGCTACTTACTTGAATTAACATTTCCTGTTTGGCAATAACTTTTACGCAATTGAAGCAAATTGAAACACGATAAACGCCACGGTCAAGGAGCAATACTTGGAAACCAGTGCTCCGGATGATGCACCCGGCAGGTGCACACCATAATGAAGATGAAGACCTGGAATCGACAACAAAAAACACCAGCTTCAATCACCAAGATGTGGAGACATGAGAACACTTTTAGATACTGTAAGGCACTTTCAGAGACATGAAGCTTGTGCTGGTCAGGAGCTTTCTCCTCATGTGTGGCAGTCAAGGTTCTATACGCCCATGTGGCCACGCCATGGGGACATTCGGGGACATTCTGAGCTCAAGTAGTTGGAATAATACTTATTAACACATGTGAACACCAGCGACAACCTTGAATGTGCGGCACTAAGGGTAATCTACATCGGAAAATATCTGAAGTGTGTGAATGCAAGCTTCCAGTTAGCATTTGTGTGAAGGTAAGGCGGGCCAAGAGCCAGCCACAAGAAAACGTTGAAACCCCCCAATGCTCACATCTGAGGCCCCCACAATCATACCAATAACCCACAAGAATGCTCTCACTGCAGTCTCCTGGGTTGACCACAGGTGCTCTCCAGTCAACGAGCTCATGACAAATTGAGTTCTCTGAAATATATTAGAATATAACGCTCGACAACTGGACTTGGCAGGCCAGGTGCAATTTCTTGAACACGTTCTGCGAAAAATCATATTTGGTTCTGCGCAAACCCTACGTCATCATTGTGGCTCAGTTGCTTTTGCCCCCGGAAATCTCCAGGGCGTTTATGAGGCAAGGCAAATATTGCAAATCAAAACCCACACATAACTATGTAAATGTGCATAATATACAACCGCTTGTTCAAACCAAGAGCGGCCTACAACGGGTAGAGGCTTCACAGCTGTTTTCTCTCCATGGCTCGGCTCTTCCACCCGATAATGCTGGTGGACCAAATGCAGCATAACGAAGCGCTGATACCTGCATGCATGATGCCAAAAACAAGTGCAGTTCCCTGACCTTCAGACCAACCCTGAGAACAGGGCATGTTTCAGTACATGTTAAATAAGGTGTATTTTTGGCAATTCCCATGAGGTTGCAGGAATACTTAAAGCATTCTCGATATTGTGCGCCCAGGTGTTCCATATCCAAACCGATCCAAACCGTAAACGGCAATGCGCCACGGGCTGGTGGAGTTCCATATCCAAAAAAGGCGATAGGACTGCAGGCCTCTGTCACTTGACCAGATTTTATGAGCTGCACCGGCCAAACATCGTCAATCCAAATGTCAATCCAAGTGGTTCCTAGTCCTAGTGGTTCCTAGTGGTTCCTAGTGGTTCCCAGTGGTTCCTAGTGGTTCCTAGTGGTTCCAAGCTGGCATTGGCGAGGCACCAAGACCAGCAGTAACAGAATCAACGATCCCTGGGAGATCGCAGCTGTGAAGCCAATCACAAACCAGTTCAGCCGGTACGGATGATGCTCACACCTCGGAAGCTGCGCCCGGTAGCGAACTGTCCCATGTGGGTCTTCAATAGCTTTCATGTGCAAATCTCCTACATCTACGAGTTCGATTTTCCCATGCAGTGAAAGATGGTTGGCGTCTGAAAACATTCAGAAGAAATCCGGATATGTCCGAACAACTGCAGCATTCTCCAATGCGCTCCAGGCACACTTGAAAGAAATGTTCAGCCAAAACAATTGAGGCATTCAGCAGCACCTGCCGGCTCAGCCATAGCAATTTGCATGCTGGGGCATGCTGGGTGATGGTCTGGGACACGAATCCAGGCAGTTGTGAAAATGGCTTGAAGAGCGCTGATTGCAAAGCTGCAGCCCCAAGACGTCCCAACATGTCCCCTGAACCCCCCCATTGGAAGCCTGAACCAAAGCACAGATTTCAATGAGCCCAACACACTCCAAAGCACAGCACAGGTTGACCCGCGACACCCGTCCTCTATGAGAATGAGGCTCGTTGCCACGCAGGCCATGCGGCAGAAACTGATATGGCCCTGCGCCTAGGGCATGTCCAAACGTGCCAAAGCCATCAAAACACACAACCCAATCAACTCATATCAACTCCACAAGAATCATCTTAATTCTTTTCGAATCATGAAAACTCCATTGAAATTCAGGAAGAACCGCTTCGTTTTGGATCTGTTGCATCTGTACCAGCGGTGCTATGGGGTGCTATGGGGTCCTATTGGGTGCTACATGGTGCTTTCTGAAAAATCGAAAGCACTTCCTAGGGAGATGCGTGCGTTTGAATTATGTCCTGCACACCTACTGAACACAGCCTGGCAGTCGCGCTTTGTCAACACTATCCAGTACATGTGATTGATCCGTCTTTACCTTTGTTGGTCACACTCTCGTGGGCACTCGGAGGATCTCGGAGGATTGCTGCTGGGACATTTAGTGAAGTTGTCCCAGCAGGTGATTGACATTGTTCAACTAGTAAAAATGCCGTCTAGTACATGAATATCTGATCTGATTGCCTTTGTGCGAAAGAGCGTAAGAAGGCCTCTGAAAAGATGGGTAACGGATGGTATTGCTGGGTAAAGAATAATGGCTAAGAGATCTTCGTACGATCGTGCACGATGCGGCAAGAATACACGGCCATGCGATCTAAGTCTGACAAACCATCATGAGCATGACCCACCTGACCCATCTTGTGTCATGATCATTCCATGCCCCACCATCTGCCCCATTTGGTTTAAACACTCCTGGTAGCTCCCAACCGCCCCCAAGCGCTAATGCAGATGTGAGTTGTGCCTCCATCGAAGCTCCCGGCCTTCTTTGTCACATAGACCATGCAGCTCAGCACAACCCAATAGCCCAGCAAAGTACCAAGGATTAGGAGCCAGGACCACACTGCCTGCGAGCTTGCCGTTGACATTGACTGTCGATTGGCTTCATGCCGGGCATCCAGATGGAGAAAGAACATGTCTCCGAAGTGATCAAAGATGATGAAAGATGATGAAAGTTGCTGAAAGAAGTCAAAGACCTCAAAGAACTCAATGTCTTTCACATTGCGACTTCTTGCAGCCCTTCGGCGTCCAGCCCCTCTCCAGGCCTTGGGGGAGGCTTCGAAGACTTCGTGGCAAAAGACGTCATAGCCCAAGCGGCCGTGTGAAGCCAATGTTAAGACATGGTGATACCTCGGCACATCGAGGGGCAGGGCACCACCCCATATGGGCACCACATGGGCACCACATGGGCACCACATGGGCTTGGCTCTGGATGGTGCTCCTGCTGCTGCCGAAGCCACCAGGCAATACCTCCCTTGTGGAAGGCTTGCTTTTCCCACCAGTGAATGGAGCCTTTCCTTGGAACACATTTAACATAATTCAACATCTTTCAACATCTTTCAACATATCCGGGCAAGTGTCTCTTAGCAAAGTGGGCAAAACCAGGAACTTACCAATGCTGAAGTGCTCAGACACAATGCGAGATGCACCCAAGCTTACTTAGTTTTTGTGTTCAAAATAAAATCTGATTCAGCCGTCAAGCAAACAGAGAAGCTGCTTGCAATGGCCCTTGTTGCTCTTATTCTACCTACAAGTCGCGCTATGTTGTCCTGCGTTGTTGGTGGGGCGAACTTCTCTTCTGTCTTTCGAAAAAAAAAATTGTACAATGATCATAAATGCATGCTGCTCGCTCTTTGGGAGAGTGGCAGATCCTCCCGAAAAGGATCTGGCATTTGCAAAGTGTCAAGAATTCAAACGTTATATAAGTATCTTGATGTAGATACGCCTGTAAAAACCATTTGCTACCGATTCGGAATTCGTGCCATATCAAACTCATGTCTACCAAAGGGCTTCACAACCCAAAGCTTGAAAGTTTTGACCTAGCATGGGACGACTACAAATGTTGAAGAAGTAACTCTTTCCAATTAAGTTTTGGCTTTCTTTTCAACAAATAGCAGAGAGCATCATGTGGAAGCATGTGGAAGGATTCGATGAATTTGATGCTCTTTTTTTTCTCTCACGTTTTCTCCATTTCCTGGTTTAAAAAAGGTAAAGAAGGTCATTCGCGACAGTAAAAGGCGAGTTGTGCACCACAAGGCAGTACAAGAGGGCTAGAGTATGCTTGCGATGCGGGCCATCTTGGGCCAAGTGAATGCAGACCTTCAGACCTTTTGAAGGTTCCCAACATTGACGATTAGCGACTAACAAATCTGACAAACTCCCTGGAAAAATCCAGGCTTCATACTCGAGGCTCTAGGATACTAGGCAGTTCACAGATATACGGCCTGCATGAAATCCCCTGAAGATCAAAAATTTCCCGCGGACAGGCTCTACGTTTGCGTTTGCGTTTGCGATTGCAAGCATTTGCACCTGCTCTGAGTCACATGTTCTCTTGTCTATTCAGGAAATAAATAGCCCCGAGGGGACATGATTTGCTCATGGACGCACTTGTCTGTGCAAACGATTGTTGCATTTCAATGAGAACGCCAATTGCTACCGTAGAGACTTTGACTTTGTGTCGTGTGCATGGGTCCAGTGGGGCTGATTAACACGCACGCAATAGCGCGCGGCGCGCCATCATTTCCATGCGTTATGACATGGCAAAAAAATCCGGGAAAAAAGTGAAGCAACCGAGAATGAGTCACCATCAAATCAATCATTGATCAGGGTCATTGTTTGCAAATGTTTGTAAACGATAGTGTCAAGATATGTCAAGAGAGGGGGCCATTGCAAGAATAACACTGGCAGTTCCCAATTGCCAAGCGTCTTGATGAGCCGCACAGTGCCTCAGCTTGGACAACAGTACCCTGGCGGAGTGGTTGCAGGTTGGTGCTCTGGCAAATCTCCCAAGAATCTCCCAAGGATCCCTGAGAACTTGGCACATTAAACACAAGGCCAGCGGGAAAGCCTGGAGCACAAGGATGAAGAAAGCCCTGCTCCAGGCCTCCGTCAATCGCTTCTGCTTCGAGATTTCTGCTGAAAAATGTGTTGAAACATATTGAAATGTGAAAAGAAACAAATGCAAATAATTGAATTGGAACAAATAAATGAAGACATATGTGTATATTTCTATCTATCTATCTATCTATCTATCTATCTATATATATATATATACACTTATATGTCAAAACAAACAAGTAAGTATATATATATATATACACATATCTGCGTGTGCGCAAAGATTGAAATGCATCAAGATGCATGAAGCGCATGACAAACTGGTGCACTTTGGTGATAAAACACCAGGCATTCCGAAGCCAAGACAAAATATTTCTGAAGCTTTGAAAGTAACTTGAATAACAACTGGCGGCCTGCAACCCTTCTGGTTCTCCCCACCACTGAGGTTCACAAGCTTTATCAGTTTGGAGAGTCAGTCAACCGAGCTCCAGGTCTTGCCTTGTTGCTGATTTCTTGGATTGACTCATCTAGCATTTCATAGCCAGCACTGTCAGTCTGGTTGTGGTCCTGGAGCGTCCAATCTGTTCACCGCTTCGATTTTGGCACGACATGTATGGCCATCTACTGCAAATGGGATATGCCATGCATATACAAATATTGACCAAAGCAAGAATATGTTGCCGTCATGCTAGGTCAGATTTGGTCAGCCTCCATCTATCTGCATCTTGTCCCAACGCTGCATCGCTGAGCACTAAAATCGCGTCAGTTACGTACACATCAAAGCTGTCTCCCTGCCTCATCTTCGTCATCACTTGGTAAGTGATAAGCCCGAATCTGTTCCTGAACCATAGCCGCGTTCGAACGCAGTCAACAAGGAAGACATCAAATCACATTCTACATGGTGTCAAAAGGCTCAAAAACATGCCTTGCCCCATGGTTTCGAAAGAGTCCCTGGTTGGCAAAGCTACAGGCTTTGGTTGGTAATTTTTGGCATGTCCGAACTCCCTTTTATTCTTAGTCTGTAAGAGTAATTTTACGCTGTTATCCTCCTAGATATTGACAAGGCCCTGACTTCTGTGGGAGATTCTCAGGGTCTCAGGTCTTTGCCGTGCTGTTCCCCTTATATCAAGGGTGTGCTTTCCACTAGCAGCTAGTGGAAAGCACTAGCTGAAGCAATGATGTTTCGAAGGAACATCACCGGAGAATGTGTTTTAACATGCTTTAACATGTTCCAATACGCTTTTTAACTTTTTTTGAAAGAACTGGTGTTGGTTTGCTGCTGGGGCCCCCTACTCCATCGCAGTCCTAATCGTAAAAGCGATTTGGATACAATAGAAGGTCACCCTGAAATTTAAAAACCGTTCGCGATTTCATCATAGGATATTCACACCGGACCCAATAGGGTGTGGCACCAACATGCCCTTGTTGCATGTCGGCGCAGTCGTCGGGACATCTCTTTTTTCAAACAATCTGCCAGGGCACATGCAGGCCCACAGTGGCAAACACCATGGACACAACCATATTCTTCTCACAATACGGGACCTCAATAATGGTTAATTAGTTTACTACTACAATTACTGCAAATAAATAGGATTTTGGGGTCCCCCATTTTGAGAAACCCCCATGTTGAGAAAAGCATCGAACATCATAGAAGCAGAAAAGCAACATACCGGAATGAACAAAATACTTCCCTGCAAACGTGGCCCTCAGAAATATCAAGAGGAGTAAACAGGGAATTTATGGGAATTTGCTTTATGACATGTGCTGGGGTCACGCAGCCAACCCCATTTGTGCAATTTGCGTGGCTCGCTACAGATCCGACAGTAGTTCCATGCTTCCATCCGTTCGTTGTCCGTATGAGGCCGAGATGCATCTATCTTGTCCTCATCATCCTTTTTGCTGCAGTGGGCATCTCGAGAATTCGCCACACCTGCCTCGGTCCCATGGACATCGGCTACATCGGCACCTACTCAACTGGAACGAAGTTGAAAATGGCTCCCACGAATCTGAAAACCTCACAGCCAAACTCTGGGAACTGATGCTTTGATTGCAGCTGAGAGTCGGAGGCGAGGGTATTGGCGAGTTTCACGGGTACCAGCAAACTTTGTGCAACCTTCAGTCCGCTGGCATCGCGTGATTGTTTAGAGTTTAGGGAAGTGTGTAGCGTGTTGTGCGTGTATTCTTTCAACTTGCGCATGCTCCAAACAGGTCCTGCATGTCTTTTCACTGCTTTCTATGCAACGGAAAGGTTTCCGGCAGAAACGTTTTTAGATGTTTTTAGCCACAGGAGTGTGCTGCGAGTGGGCATTTTTGTTGCCTGTCTGTCCGAGCGCATTTGCTGTTGAAAGTGATCTGAACCAAGAGCTGGCCATGTGACATGAATTTGCTGCCTAAACAAGGCATTTCCAGAACGTGGGGCGTGCGGGTGTGAATATGCGCTACGATGTAGGGTAGACGAGCCAAAGTGGTGAGAAGTTTGCGCACCAAGCAAGCAAACAAAAGAAACACAGAACAGCAAAGATAAGACAGGTACTAATGCAAAACGAAAGGAGACAAGAAACTAAGGCCCAATCCAAGCAAAGGAAGGACTCAAGCAGAAAAACAGCCAAAGCATGCAGCACACGTAGGGACACAAAAAGATCATGAATCAAAAAGTAGATAGAAAATGATAGAAATGACAAAATGCTAGAGAGATCTATAGAGCCAGAATGCGCAAAAACATGTTCTGGGTTCCCGTCCTCGTGAGGCAGCTTGACCCTGAGATCTACGAACTGTTTTTTTTTGGTGCAAGCCACGAACACAGCCACAAGGGATGCTGAACGCGCAATCAAAGCCTTCCAATACCAGTGGCCAAGTCACAAACATTTCGAAAACACACCACCTGAGATGACACATAGACTGAGACATAAACAGTGGAGGAATGGCAACTCTCCAGTGTGGCTGGAACTCATCTCTGTTGGCTGCTATTAGCATCACGCAAATGCCCTAGGCCACATAGCTTTCAGGCTAGGCAGCCAACAGGCGAGTGTACATCTCCTCAGTTTCGGCAGGTGAGAACAACATAGAATGACCAAGCAATGCTCACCTGCTGGCCTTGCATGGTGAATCAATGATACCAATGTGTTGCAGCTGAAAATTTATAAGCTGTTCAACAGGTCCAAATATCATTTGTCTGCATTTTCGCTCTTGCACCTGTGCCAGGTTCAGCCCTTAGACGCATCAAAGATTTTGAAAAATGAATGATTGATGCTCCATCCCATTGGGTGCAAAGTGTCGCAGTTGTGATTGGGCACCGCCACCATGCCTGCCAGATTCAGCTACGGCAGTTACGGGATGCCATGGGTAGCTGCAAAATGTTTGCCAGCTTGTTACCAGAATTTCCCAGCACTGAGAGAGGGCATGCCAAAGCTGACGGAACTTCCAGCGCGTCGTTTCCAATGACTGTCCCAACAGCACCACTGCAGTCCCAGGCACGTCCCTTGAAGATGTGCCCGCTCCGTTGCAAGATTTCAAAACCAACAAAAGCAAAGATGGCCAGGACCTGGAGGCAACGCTGGAAACAGCTAGCTGGCTGTGTCTGGCTGTGCCTTCTCTCAACAAGCAACTGTCTCACTGCACGATGTGCATCAATGTACTCCACTCTGCGGTTGGCTGAGTCACTCCGAAAATGTGACCAGTGACAACGAAGGCGTACATCTGGTTATCCAAAGGCTCAAAGGTCCATTTCCAAACATAGATTGGCAGATAGGCCTTACTGATCTCAAATAGTGAGAGCCGCCCCCCTCATCTGAATCCCTTGGACAAGCCACAGCAGTGCGCCTAGAAAACTGACTAGAAAATCTGGCAATGCAAACAAGTCTGAGCGGCAAATAATGGCTTGCATTCACCATATGCGCATGTCTTGTGCATTGGGATGCAGCCTTTGATGACTACCTTGGCTTCAAAGCATTTTCAAAACTGTGGAGAACGCACAACCTGGTAAACACGCTCACTAGTCAATCTCTTACATAATTTCTTGAGGCGTGCAAAGGAGGGTTGGAGGCCACAAGCCATCTTTAAGTCGCAAGATCTCTGAAGTACGTCTACATCGGTATGTTTCTTTCCCGAATCCAAAAGGGACCGTCATCATAGAATGATCATACATAATTATAATATATATATATATATATACGATTCAACATTGACATTTTTCAAACGTTCTGACATCAGCCATTTCTCTCACATGCCAAGCATCTGGGGTGAAGGTGCAAAGTAAGGATATCATAAGCAGTATCCATGGAATTCGGAGCAACAGTACCCGTTGCCGCCACCAACCTGGCGCCCATCACTGGTTGATGCTTACTGAATGGTGGCAGGGTGGATCATGACAACATTGGCCTCCGGAGCCCTCAATTGCTTTTCCTGAGGGCAGCACCCACGGGGGCACCATAAGTACAAATGTTAAGATCCTGCATGATTATCATGTGACCCAGTGATGGCCCACTTTCTGAAAGTCCTATGTTTGCAAAATGGCAATGCAGAGCCGCAAGCCCATATTTCAGCTGAGGTTCCTTTATCATGGATCTTCTGCAAAACCCGATGGAAAGGACTCTCCTGTGGCAAAGCAGCTGCAACGCACAGTCATGTGGCCCCGTTCAACTTGCATAGGGAGCGTCAAACCCTGCTGTAGTACACCACACCAACAATACTTCCATGATATGGCTCTGGTTCGCAAGGTTTCGCAAGCTAGCAAGTCGATCAACAGATTCTAAAAAGTCGACTGATTAGCCCGCCTGTGGATGTGTTCCCAACTGCTCGGCAATAGTGGGGCCACACAGGTCCTCACATTGATACAAAGACAGTGCACAAATGAAGAGAGGCCTCAGTCCGCAACATCTGCAGGAAAACTCACAGACACTTGAACAACTCGAAGATGTTTTTTGTTCCTAGCGTGCAAACATCCCAAGTCAACATGAAGCAAAAGTATGCAAAAGGTACAGGATGCCAAGAACTGACTCTTTAACATTCCTTGGCTATGTCCCTCCAACTCAATCTTGCCATGCTGCTCGTTCTGTTCGACCGAGCGCTCCAAGGTCCGACAAAAGTCCAGGGCATTCTCTGCCCAAGCCTTAGTAAATCAAGTGGTCCAATTGCCGCGAAGCTGGTTGTTTTTGCTGGTTTGGGCTTCTCAGAAAATGCAAGACCAAATCCATCGGCCATTTCAAGCGGAAAATGCGGAATGCATTGATCGAAACGAAGTCATGTGACAAAAATCAGAGCATCCCAGTGCTACCTGGAAAGTACTCTGTCTGCAAAACTCCCACATCTTTGTTTGGATACCAGTGTGTCACACCATTCTACTACGATGGACAGCTGAGGCAGCCACGTGAGAAACCATGACATTAACCTCCTGCATGGCATGAAGCATACAAATGGCAAAACTCCGCCAGCACTGCATCCGATGCAAACCAAAGCAAATCAAAAAACTCTGAAATGATCTGAGAATCAGAATCGACAAATATCGACAATCAATCGGGGAACAAAAAAGCGCAAAGGATCATATAAAAACACTCAAACACATTCAGGGGATTTCAGGGAGACGCATTGGCTACCGCGACAAAATATGAAACTGTTACCCCGACAGTTTGGTTGCAGTAACCGCGACAATTTGGCCGCACATTTTACGACAAAAATGCGTCACAAGATGTTTTAACCAAGAATCTCGAAATTATCACACTTTTTGGATCTTTTTGGTCAAATTTTCGAAATTTTACCCGGCCGTTTGGATTGCAGGGGCATTGATCACATAATTACCTCAAGGATTCGCAACTGGGGCATCTGGAGGGTGGCCCGTGCTTTCGCCCGCACCAAGTTCGGGCCTTCGGATCATCTGCGTTGACCCAAACGGCATAGCTCAATCCTGTCCCACGCGTTTTTGGAATCACCTGAGACGGGTAACACAGCTGCGACAAAAACTGAATTTTAAAAAGCATCCTTGACGTTGCTGTACATCTTATGTTATCTCTGGGTGATGCTACTACCACCCTCTTGTAGCAATCTAGTTGGCGGTCTCAATTCTGCCAACCAAAACAATGCAGTCAGACACGCTGCTCTGCAGCCTTGCTGATAAGTCGCCGGACGGGTTGCGATATGTTATGTTTGGCATCGCCGGGCAAATTCAAATAAAAACAAATTAGTAAATAAACGAATAAAGAAACACACAATGAATAAATAAGTAAACACATATAAACATATATATATACATAAATAGAGTAAAATCAAACAGTAAACAAATAAAAAAGTAAAATATACAGCAAATTCAAAAATAAAGGTAGATAAAGAAATGAATAAAACAAACAAACAAACAAACAAACAAACAAACAAACGAACGAACGAACGAACGAATCAAATAAATAAATGATAGAAAAATAAATCAATAAGTTATAAATAAACAAATAGATCAAAAATCTACATAGTATGGTATGATAATGTATTGCTCTCTCTCTCTCGCTGTATTACTATCTGCCTGTCTGTCTGTCTGTCTGTCTATCTGTCTATCTGTCTGTCTGTCTATCTGTCTATCTGTCTATCTGTCTATCTGTCTATCTATCTGTGTATCTATCTATCTCTCTATCTCTTTATCTATCTATCTATCTATCCATCTATCTGTTCTATTCTATTCTATTCTATCATATTCTATTCCATCCTATTCTATTCTGTTCTATTCTGTTCTGTTCTATTCTCTTCTCTTCGCTTCTCTTCTCTTCTCATCTCTTATCTTCTGTTCTGTTCTGTTCTCCTCTGTTCTGTTCTGTTCTCTTCTATTCTATTCTTTTCTATCCTATCTCTCCGTTTATTGACATGTATATTTCTATATAGGTAGGTTCTCTGACACCATGGGATGCCATTGGGTCATTAAATTTATGGGCACCAATTAGCACTTAACGAGGCCTGGCTGAGTTCGCAAGTGAAATGTACAAAGTTGCAAGATGTTGCAAGGAAGAAGAAGCACATCTCAGCACGCTGCATACTTTAGCACGAGGTCTGTCACGGTGAAGTCATCATCCCACTCTGGGTCTTGCTGACAGTCTTCCAATAATCTGCACAGTTGCCGGAAACATGTTGGCAGGGGCGAATGTCGGTCTCAAATGGAAATCATGGTAAGTAGTTGACAAAAGTGGGCAACTGCACTTGCCATATGTTGCAATCGTCAACCCACAAATGCCCACGCCTGGCAAACTGCGCCACGGTGATGCCTCGGAAAAGCAAAACTGCAGGAAATTGGATGCCGATCACCTGGAATAAGGTGCTTGTGTACACATTGGACGCTTTTCAAAAGAGCCTCTGAAGTTGCATCAAAAACACTAAAAGTCTGTCTTGCAGCTTCCGAATGGTGTTCAAAAGAGGTCTCACGTGCCTTTTGTACGGCCAAAGTTGACATCGAAACACCCCCCTATCCGGTCCTGGCCTCAAGCGTCTAGATGAGGGCTTCACACTGTTTGGGACTGTCTCTCGAAGTGGTTCTGCTTCTCTCCTCTTAGATGTTTCTTCTAACGTTTCTTGACGCCTTTCTTAGAGATCATAGGCATCTGTATTTCCCCACCTGTCAGGTGAGGGTTGTTAGATTTTATCAGAGTTGACCGCGCCTCCTCCTCCTCCTTCTCCTTCTCGTCCTTCTCCTCCTTCTCCTCCACGACCAAGCGCGACTAGTGGTTGCTGCCGGACCTCAACCACGATCATGTATGCCTGCTGGTGGCTGCTGGACCTGAACTACGACCATGCGCGGCCAGTGGTGGCTGCCGGACCTCAACCGCGACCATGCGCGGCCAGTGGTGGCTGCCGGACCTCAACCGCGACCATCTAGAATGTCAGAAAGAATGTCAGAAGAGATGTCAGACAGAATGTCAGAGAGATTGTCAGAAGATATGTCAGAATATTTGTTGTCAAAAAGAATGTCAAAAGATATGCCAGAAAGAATGTCAGAAAGAATGTCAGAAGAGATGTCAGACAGAATGTCAGAGAGATTGTCAGAAGATATGTCAGAATATTTGTTGTCAAAAAGAATGTCAAAAGATATGCCAGAAAGAATGTCAGAGAGAATGTCAGAAGAGATGTCAGAAAGAATGTCAGAAAGAATGTCAGAAGAGATGTCAGACAGAATGTCAGAGAGATTGTCAGAAGATATGTCAGAATATTTGTTGTCAAAAAGAATGTCAAAAGATATGCCAGAAAGAATGTCAGAGAGAATGTCACAAGATATGTCAGAAAGAATGTCAGAAGAGATGTCAGAAAGAATGTCAGAAAGAATGTCAGAAGATATGTCAGAAAGAATGTCAGAAGATATGTCAGAAGATATGTCAGAGAGAATGTCAGAACATAGGTCAGAAAGGTATGTCAGGATAGAATGTCAGAAAGGTATGTCAGGATAGAATGTCAGAAGAAATGTCAGAAGATATGTCAGAAGATATGTCGGAAGACATGCCAGAAAGAATGTCAGAAGATCTGAGAAAGCTATGCCAGATACACGTGCAAAAGTGATGCCAGATACATGAAGTCATTTCATGCTGGAGTGAGGTGTGACAGAGTCAAGAGCATACAAGGTGTCAGTTCTGTATGACATGTCAGCGCAGCAGGTGACATTTTAAATGGAGTACATGCGGTGTGAAACTGAAAGGGAACAGTTGCATGTAGTGAGGAGCCATGTGACTTGAGCAAGGACATGAACGGTGGCTGTTTTCGGTTTCTTTTCGGCTCAGAAAAACATCCTGTGTTTTCGCTTGGGCAGGTGTGTCCGTTTGCCATCTGATTCTGATGTCAATAGGACACTTCAACCCAATTGTGTCCAAGTTGATGAATCTCGGTGAACTTGTCATAGGGTAGGATGGCATGCCACCCTAGCAGCTAGCGGCCACAGACTGCAGCCTGGAATGGAGCGGTGATGAATGGTGTTCCAGTAGCGAATCAGCATCAAGAAAGCTCTGGCACAGCTGCTGGCGGCGTCCTTGCAAAGAAGTTGTGGCGTTGTGTTGCTTTCTTGCTTTGGTGGTCTGTTTGTGACTTGTGGGACAATGGCAAGTGGCTGGCAGACCACCAAGGGGACAGAGCACTTGGTGGAAAGTATAGGACTGAATGCGATGATGAACGTTTCTCCGACAGACTGGAGGGGTTTACGGCGGGGCTCTACAGAAAGGTCGGGGCCTTTTTTCCCCACCTGTCAGGTGAGGGTTGTTTAGATTTTATCAGAGCTGACTTCTCCTCCTCCTCCTCTCCTTCCCTCCTCCTCCTCCTCCGTCCTCCTCCTCCGCCTCCTCAACCACGACCATGTACGACGAGTGGTCGTTGCCGGACCTCAACCACGACCATGTACGACTAGTGGTCGCTGCCGGACCTCAACCACGACCATGTACGACTAGTGGTCGCTGCC
>VSDK01004006.1:189297-244337 GCA_009767595.1 Symbiodinium kawagutii | reverse complement strand
GCCCATCCGCGGCCAGTGGTCGCTGCCGGACCTCAAAGATGTCAGAAAAGATGTCAGAGAGAATGTCAAAAGATATGTCAGAAAGAATGTCAGAGAGAATGGCAAAAGATATGTCAGAAAGAATGTCAGAAGATATGTCAGAGAGAATGTCAAAAGATTTGCCAAAAAGAATGTCAGAGAGAATGTCAGAAGATATGTCAGAAAGATTGTCAGACGAGATGTCAGCAAGAATGTCAGAGAGAATGTCAAAAGATATGTCAGAAGGAATGTCAGAGAGAATGTCAGAAGACATGTCAGAAAGAAAGTCAGAAGATATGTCAGGAGACATGTCAGAAAGAAAGTCAGAAGATATGTCAGGAGACATGTCAGAAAGAAAGTCAGAAGATATGTCAGGAGACATGTCAGAAAGAAAGTCAGAAGATATGTCAGGAGACATGTCAGAAAGAAAGTCAGAAGATATGTCAGGAGACATGTCAGAAAGAAAGTCAGAAGATATGTCAGGAGACATGTCAGAAAGAAAGTCAGAAGATATGTCAGGAGACATGTCAGAAAGAAAGTCAGAAGATATGTCAGGAGACATGTCAGAAAGAAAGTCAGAAGATATGTCAGGAGACATGTCAGAAAGAAAGTCAGAAGATATGTCAGGAGACATGTCAGAAAGAAAGTCAGAAGATATGTCAGGAGACATGTCAGAAAGAAAGTCAGAAGATATGTCAGGAGACATGTCAGAAAGAAAGTCAGAAGATATGTCAGGAGACATGTCAGAAAGAAAGTCAGAAGATATGTCAGGAGACATGTCAGAAAGAAAGTCAGAAGATATGTCAGGAGACATGTCAGAAAGAAAGTCAGAAGATATGTCAGGAGACATGTCAGAAAGAAAGTCAGAAGATATGTCAGGAGACATGTCAGAAAGAAAGTCAGAAGATATGTCAGGAGACATGTCAGAAAGAAAGTCAGAAGATATGTCAGGAGACATGTCAGAAAGAAAGTCAGAAGATATGTCAGGAGACATGTCAGAAAGAAAGTCAGAAGATATGTCAGGAGACATGTCAGAAAGAAAGTCAGAAGATATGTCAGGAGACATGTCAGAAAGAAAGTCAGAAGATATGTCAGGAGACATGTCAGAAAGAAAGTCAGAAGATATGTCAGGAGACATGTCAGAAAGAAAGTCAGAAGATATGTCAGGAGACATGTCAGAAAGAAAGTCAGAAGATATGTCAGGAGACATGTCAGAAAGAAAGTCAGAAGATATGTCAGGAGACATGTCAGAAAGAAAGTCAGAAGATATGTCAGGAGACATGTCAGAAAGAAAGTCAGAAGATATGTCAGGAGACATGTCAGAAAGAAAGTCAGAAGATATGTCAGGAGACATGTCAGAAAGAAAGTCAGAAGATATGTCAGGAGACATGTCAGAAAGAAAGTCAGAAGATATGTCAGGAGACATGTCAGAAAGAAAGTCAGAAGATATGTCAGGAGACATGTCAGAAAGAAAGTCAGAAGATATGTCAGGAGACATGTCAGAAAGAAAGTCAGAAGATATGTCAGGAGACATGTCAGAAAGAAAGTCAGAAGATATGTCAGGAGACATGTCAGAAAGAAAGTCAGAAGATATGTCAGGAGACATGTCAGAAAGAAAGTCAGAAGATATGTCAGGAGACATGTCAGAAAGAAAGTCAGAAGATATGTCAGGAGACATGTCAGAAAGAAAGTCAGAAGATATGTCAGGAGACATGTCAGAAAGAAAGTCAGAAGATATGTCAGGAGACATGTCAGAAAGAAAGTCAGAAGATATGTCAGGAGACATGTCAGAAAGAAAGTCAGAAGATATGTCAGGAGACATGTCAGAAAGAAAGTCAGAAGATATGTCAGGAGACATGTCAGAAAGAAAGTCAGAAGATATGTCAGGAGACATGTCAGAAAGAAAGTCAGAAGATATGTCAGGAGACATGTCAGAAAGAAAGTCAGAAGATATGTCAGGAGACATGTCAGAAAGAAAGTCAGAAGATATGTCAGGAGACATGTCAGAAAGAAAGTCAGAAGATATGTCAGGAGACATGTCAGAAAGAAAGTCAGAAGATATGTCAGGAGACATGTCAGAAAGAAAGTCAGAAGATATGTCAGGAGACATGTCAGAAAGAAAGTCAGAAGATATGTCAGGAGACATGTCAGAAAGAAAGTCAGAAGATATGTCAGGAGACATGTCAGAAAGAAAGTCAGAAGATATGTCAGGAGACATGTCAGAAAGAAAGTCAGAAGATATGTCAGGAGACATGTCAGAAAGAAAGTCAGAAGATATGTCAGGAGACATGTCAGAAAGAAAGTCAGAAGATATGTCAGGAGACATGTCAGAAAGAAAGTCAGAAGATATGTCAGGAGACATGTCAGAAAGAAAGTCAGAAGATATGTCAGGAGACATGTCAGAAAGAAAGTCAGAAGATATGTCAGGAGACATGTCAGAAAGAAAGTCAGAAGATATGTCAGGAGACATGTCAGAAAGAAAGTCAGAAGATATGTCAGGAGACATGTCAGAAAGAAAGTCAGAAGATATGTCAGGAGACATGTCAGAAAGAAAGTCAGAAGATATGTCAGGAGACATGTCAGAAAGAAAGTCAGAAGATATGTCAGGAGACATGTCAGAAAGAAAGTCAGAAGATATGTCAGGAGACATGTCAGAAAGAAAGTCAGAAGATATGTCAGGAGACATGTCAGAAAGAAAGTCAGAAGATATGTCAGGAGACATGTCAGAAAGAAAGTCAGAAGATATGTCAGGAGACATGTCAGAAAGAAAGTCAGAAGATATGTCAGGAGACATGTCAGAAAGAAAGTCAGAAGATATGTCAGGAGACATGTCAGAAAGAAAGTCAGAAGATATGTCAGGAGACATGTCAGAAAGAAAGTCAGAAGATATGTCAGGAGACATGTCAGAAAGAAAGTCAGAAGATATGTCAGGAGACATGTCAGAAAGAAAGTCAGAAGATATGTCAGGAGACATGTCAGAAAGAAAGTCAGAAGATATGTCAGGAGACATGTCAGAAAGAAAGTCAGAAGATATGTCAGGAGACATGTCAGAAAGAAAGTCAGAAGATATGTCAGGAGACATGTCAGAAAGAAAGTCAGAAGATATGTCAGGAGACATGTCAGAAAGAAAGTCAGAAGATATGTCAGGAGACATGTCAGAAAGAAAGTCAGAAGATATGTCAGGAGACATGTCAGAAAGAAAGTCAGAAGATATGTCAGGAGACATGTCAGAAAGAAAGTCAGAAGATATGTCAGAGAGAATGTCAGACAAAAGTGGAGTCAACAAGTGGCGTTGACATGACATGGTGGGGATCACTCGAAGTAAAGTAATTTTCATATAACCTGGCCCTGGATTCCAGCAATTCCGCCGCAATCCGTCACAGGCCAGCCACTTTCCCTGATAATCACCTGGTTGAAGTCCTGCACAACTCATCTGCCCATTGGTTGTCTCTCACCATCTTTCACCCGACTCCAGGTGCCTGTAAGGTGTCTCCATGTGTCTCCTCAACATCCTGAAATGATCAGTGGAAGTATCCTTGACATATCACATAGCTCTTTTCACAATGGAGCTATGTAAACCAGCATGCCTTTCATTTGAAAAAACCTCCTGCTCTGCACGATCGAACTCAGAAGGAACACCTCTTCAAAGCGCTGTTTTGGAACTCCCAAAGGGCGGATGCAATGGTGACGGGCGATACGCAACTGCTGCAAACCCGAAGAGCTGGCAGCTTTTGCTGCAGAAAAAATGGCAAAATGCACAAGCCCATGTAGTCTATATGATCAATGCTGTCATGAAGATGTCATGACATGAGCAAATACGTGTGTCATGTGATACACTGCATGCCATCATCACATTCTGCACAAAAGCACGGTACCGTTGTCACACGTTGGAAGCTGACATTGCTAGACATGCTCCCTGCATCTCCGTGCTTTGCAACCAAAAGGCCCCACTTTTCAGGCCAAACTTCCAGGTCAGTCTTCCTTTCCCCGTCTGCTTTCACAATCCTAGGAGCTCAGCTCGTGACCCAACCAGTTCAACATAGCTCAACATAGTTCAACATCTTCACGATCTCATGACCTTTCACATATCGCAACTGTTGTCCACGGTGCCAATGATGCATCGGAGCATCTGTGGTTTCGCAGTCAGTGGGAAATCGTTTGACATTGTCACGGACTCCTGGACTGGGCAGGTGCACCGTAAAGACCCAATGAGGAACCCCCCTTTTTTGCAGGAAACTGTTGGAGACCCACAGCTGCAACCCGCATCCCCAGTTGCTTCACCAAAATCAGTCGGTTGACTGTCGCATGCCGAAACTGCACCTTCGAATTTGAATCGTTACGCAATTGTGAGGTGTAAAAATGTGATTTCTTAAGGGTATGTATAAGTGGTTTCTCTGTCTCTCCAGGCACCGTCCCGCTTGTTCTGGGGGCTGAACTCCAAACCGCTTCCAAGCATTCGGTTCAAGTCCGCTCCTTTCGACTGCCCACAAGCAGGCGCTGCATCTCCCGTAATCGATCGCTCGCGATCCTCGAGGCAGCAGCCAAAGGGATGTAGCTTCTCCTGGTTAGTAGTTCGGACATTTTTTTAACCATCCCTAACAATCCCCAAGTGTTTGTTAAAGAGATATAAGTCCGAAGTTTGCTCTTGACATCTAACTGAGAGCTAGGTTGTGGTTGCAAATGAGGTTTGCACTGCTTAGTACCTTACAAAAGAAATTGCAAAAAGAGGTTCCGACAACTGCTAACGGGGATAAGTATCAATCAGATTGGTCAATCATCCCGCGTAGCATGGGAAGGAAAATGACCGTACTCAAAACTCAAATCACCAAATGAAATGATGTATGTGATGGCATGTGATCGAATGCTACCACCATCAGGGCGAACACAAGTTTCTTGACAAATTCATGGTCACAGTTTGTTGTGTAAGTACTCCCGCACACCCAACCACGCACTTAGTTCCAATGCACGGCAAGAGTCATTGCAACCAAGCGATTCGATTTGCCCAGGGTGACAACGCCAACGCCGCATTTTTTGCGAGCTTGAGGCATCCAAACAATGCAGGACTCAGTTTCAGTACTTTGGCCAGAACAGCTTGATCATGTCACATCATGTCACATCAAACTTGGCTGACAGGCGGACTTTTGCTCAATTGGGTGCGACCTGCACGAGCCCAACAAAAGTCTCCAAGGCATCAACAGCTGCAACTTCTGCAGCTATGTACCTCTCACTGCAATTTCGCAAGATCTTTGTCTTGTCACTCCAGGAGAGACACACAAAAGATCCAAAAGCAAAGGTGCGGTGGTGAATGCGTGAAAATCTTATCCTAAAACGATGTCACCAGTTCTCTCCGCGGGCAATTGATGGCGCACTCAGCTTGTGCCAGCAACATTTGTGCCGACAACAGCTTCTAGATTCATTAGATTTCATTAGCCAGCATCTACAGATATCTACAGCATCCGCACCTAGGCCTGTTGCGTGTCGTGTTGGTTTGTGCTCAAGACTTGCCCTGCATCATGTGTCCAACCGACTCCGCTGACCCAGAATGCGATGCACGATGAGCTACTTTTTGTTACAGAATGTTGCAGGATTCTGAAGCATTTGAAGCATCCTCTGACGAAGCAGTTGAACAAATCAAAAAAACTCACAATGATCACTCAAATCAGATCAAAATGGCAGCCTAGGCACTGCCTCTGCTCAAATACTGCTGCAACAGTTGAGCTGCATGCCCTCTGCCGTGGGGCAGCAAGCCCCAGTCATGTTCGAAGCTGCGCAGGCAGGGAACTTGGAACACTCAGCCCCTGGAGCAATCTTCACATCCTACAGGGCAAAGCTGCCCACCACCACAACAACAACAACAACAACACCAACACCAACACCAACACCAACACCACCACCACCACCACCACCACCACCAACAACAACAACAACAACAACACCACCAGCAACAACAACAACACCAACAACACCAACAACACCAACACCAACACCACCAACAACACCACCACCACCACCACCACCACCACCACCACCACCACCACCACCACCAACAACAACAACAACAACAACAACAACTACAACAACAACAACAACAACAACAACAACAACAACAACGACAAAACACAGCTGCAAAAACGAGCAGCAAAAAGGAACAAGGCTAAAGACCTATACATCGATTTTGGACTTCAGGACCACTTCTGCGAGGCTGTGTATTCAAATAAATTCTGATCATGAGGGCTACTGTAAAGTCTTGCGATGCCAGGGGTTTACAGCGGTTCACCGAACATTTGAGGCTCTTTAATCTTCAATAGGTCCTGGAATCAAGCCCAACAATGTGCACAAGAGCACTTAACTCCAGCAATGGCAAAAGCTGCGAAGGCATCCCAGTTCGGTCCAGGCGGGTCCAGCTTCACCCTCCCACTCCTTTTTTCAAAATGTGCTACATGCATTTCAATACAACGTGCTTTCCGGAACGGCTCGCAAAAGCTCGCGAGGTTGTGGCATCATGCGTCGTAGTGTGCCGGCTTCTAGCATATTTCACTTGTATACATACATTTGCCCATAGTGTAGGCGCAAAAGATGCCCGCAAAAAGTATAGAGCAGCTGGAATCATAAAGCGCTTGTGTTGCGAATCGGACAAAGGTACTTAAAAGCATGGAATAGTTGATAGGCCTTTGCCATCTCCCCACATGTTTGGGGGGGCCGTGGCTCGTCTGATTTTCTACTAGGCAGGTCAGTTTGACGCACTTTTGCCCTTATAGAATCACACACGTATCAATTTTTCTTTAGGAATTCAGGCCTCCCATCCTGATTTTCTAGGAACTTCGGAGATCGGAACGGACACTCTAGAAAATCTATAGGGCTCCATTGAAGGGTCACAAAGTTGCCGAGAAAATCGCAAGCAGAGGTGTTTTTGATGCTAGAACAACCCTTCTAGAAAATCAGCCTCTGTGATATGAACGTGTCAACCTCCCAGCTACCTGCCTAGAAAATCATTGGTCATTTCAGGCGTCAGCCCAGATGATATTGTAGAGGATATATGTACAGGGATCGTTGCCCCTCTCGCATTAATCATTGAGAATTGCCCTGTGTTGAAATGGAAAAGCCCACTTTGCAACCACGAATCCAGTGCTGCCTCTGTTCTTCAAGCATTGGCATGGATTCGTACCGTACTGTGCGTGATGTGCAGGAACACCCCTGAGAGACTTCCAGACCCGAGAAGCAGCTAAAGATAGCTAAAGTCCAGCTGCCAAAGCATACGAACTATACTGTGCTGGCATTTGACCTTATGGTTCTTTTGCCTGTGTTTTGTACTGCCTTGACGAACGTATACGAAAGCATGATGAAAGCATGACCCACGGTTGCGTGTTGCTGCATGCATCCCTCCGTCCTCGACAGTCTTCGGAAACCCATGGCAGCACCCCAGCGTTACATGCTCTTCGTTTGGGCAGCACTCACCCAGCGAAATTCCAACGGCAACGCAGGCTGGATACATGGCCTGAGTCACGGGCATCTTTCGGCTTCAGTCATCAAAGCCTGCCGATTGCCATCATTCCGGAAACGAATCCAGTACACAACTGACCTTTAAAAAAAATCGAAAAAATATGAAAACAAGATAAAACAAGTACATTCAGCGAATCATTGCCACCGAAATCGCTGCAAAACCACTGGCTCACACTGGTTTCATAGAAAAGCTACCTCGTATTACCTCGTCTACTCATGTGGGCGAGCAATGCTGGCATATTGTGGATATGAAGTTTATCACCAAGCAATCGCACATGCAACTGCAAGATCCCAATTCAAAGTCCGAAAAAAGAGTACGCATGATGGATATTTTCTACGCATGACGACACACCTCATGACCCATGTTTGTCACAGCCACGCAAGTCGTCCCATTCACGCCAGCCCTAGCAGGGACGGATGCTTGCGCTTCTTCTGTCTTTGCCGCTGCCTTTGCATCTTCTGCAATTTTCTGGATTTCTGACTTGTCCATGTCCACGAATTGAAATTTGCCTCAGAATCATTGCATCGGCCCATGAGAATCCAACTTGTGATGATGGATGACTGAATCAAGTGACACGTGCATTGCATTGAAGTTGGATGAATGTTTGCAGTGAGCATCCTTTCATAATGACAGCGAATAATCAAAAATTGCCATGACCAGCCCCTGCGCAAATTGACGGTTGGACCATGCAGATACACAAACAAGAATTGACACATGATAACAAGCTTATGGCCACATTGATGATGTGTATTATGGGTGTGATGTGCGTTGTTCTACTGTAGATTTCTTTCTGGGATTCTTCGCAGCTGTAGTGACGCTTTGTCCAGAGTCAGTGGAAAAAACTTTGAGAATGCACATGCATGTTTGTTTGTTTGTTTGTTTGTTGGTTGGTTGGTTGGTTCGTTCGTTCGTTCGTTCGTTTGTTCGTTCGTTCGTTTGTGTGTGTGTGTGTGCGTGTTGTGTGTGTGTGCGCGTGTGTCCTTCCTTTCTCCCACAGGATGCACTTGCGTGAAGTAGCCAAAAGTATCCCAAAGTCATTCAAAATGCCCATTCCGATACTGATTCAACTCAGTGGATCAATATGAAAATCTTTGGAATTTAAATGTGAATTACTATTTTGCAAACCTGGGAAAATTCGCTAGAAGTTGGCTCCTGAATGCTTCTTACACTTGTGGGGATTGATGGCAAGATGATTGCATATGTTGGGACCATTTGGGACCTGTTTGCCTGCTCCGCTAGATGGCTCATGCGACCAGGAGTCTGGCCCCCCAAGTGTTCGAAGAGTCCTCATCGCACAAGAGGTTTGACAATGCGAACCCTTGGTACTCACAACAGAAGTCCCGGCGTGCCACGTGTTCAGCTGGAGTGCTTGCTTCATTGAAAAAGCACAAGCAACAGGTTCAGTCCTCATGCAAGCCGGACTGTTCGACTTTGCTCTCTTCGATCACTGCCTTCGCTTTTTCAATCGCATCTTGACAATACTTGGGCCCTGTGACCGTTGCAGAGTACCTTGGAACACCACAACCACGATGCAGATAGAGACTGTAGGGTCTTCAAATGTTTTCCATAGCTTTCCACTGCTACAAGGGGACTTGATTGGCGCAGGCTCAAGGATAGATTCTGCTCCAGAAAGTAAGCAGCCGCCATCGGGCCAAAATGTGAAGTGGGCACAGCCATCCACTCCTGACAGGGGTGCACCACCATCCTATGGGCAGGTTGCAAGCTGTTGCTGCTGCAAACTCCATATGCCATACTTGTTACATCTACAATGTCTTCAGTTTCTTTCCTTGTATTTTATCATCTTCGCTGTCTCTCACTTCCTGACTTCCCATGCTTGAGGCAACATTCATGAAACATGTCCAATTCAGTCATTCAATCCGATTCACTTGATACAGGCTGAGAACAGCTGCTTTGATACCCCAAAGCAGTACCAAAATGTGCCAAGTCAAGAGCCAAGCCAACTGAAATGTGCTTGAGGTTATCTCATTGTATCGCCTTGACATCTCTCTTGGCAAAGATCAGCATTCAGCTCGATTGTGCGTTGGGTGGCAGGTAGAAGCCGAGGTTTGTCGTAGAACATGCCTTGCTCAAAGCAACTCAGCGGTTCCTGCCAAATGTGCTCGCACCCGGCCAAAGAACATAAAAGCATAATGACATCATACTGACATATAATGATGACATATGTATGACATTTGGTGACATTTGATTGCAGCGGCTGTGAAGTGAAAATAAAATATCCAAAACTCACTACCACTTGAACTTTGTTTATCAATCCACTGCCTTTCGGCCAAAACTCTGATTCTGAGAAGCCGGAAGCAAAACCTCGAAAGCAAACCCCAGCACAAGTTTTCGTCCACACCACCACCACCATCGCCGCATTTGGCCAAGTCTACCCATACTCATGCACATGCAAAATTAGCCAAGCATTTGACTATGTGTTTGGGATTGGGGCCTGTCCTGTTCATCAGTTTGGAGCCGCAGAAAGTTGCTGGTCTTGGCTGTGTTCTGACCGCGTCGAAATATCCGATGAAGCGGACCAAGTGACAATGCCACTACAATGCAGCTCAGTCCGACGAAAGCAACATTTGCCACCCATCTGGTGGACCGGTGCTTTGTAGAACGTCGCGGCAAGAGCTCCTTTGTCGAACAATAAGTCGGTTGGATTGACAAGTCATTGCGAGGGGCTGCTCCGCATACAGAACACTTTAGTGGATCTTAGTGGTAGAAGCCAAATCTCTCACTTTTTCTAGAGCGAACAAGTGCAAATGAATCAGCGAAAGGCATCTACGCACTGCACAAATCACCGCGCATCTGAATGCGCTTTGACCTTTTGTCACATGTCTATTATTGTCTGTTCATGTCTTTATGTGTATATATATATATATGTATGTATGTATGTAATTATGTATGTATGTATGTATGTATGTATGTATATATATATATGCATATATGTCCCTTGTATCCTTGTGAGGTCGGAGGCGGCATGCATGGCATCTCACTTCACTCATGTGAGTCTGTGCGGCTTCGTGCTCCTGGCTTTCTTCAAGGTCTGAAGGCTCCGACATGGCGACTAAAGCTGCTGACTCTGGAAACGGCCGCGGGATGCCGCTGGTATCCGCTGGTTATGGCGAACTTGCTCTTGCGGGCAGTGGGTGCCTCTTTCCATGGCAGTTGACGGCAACTTTGCTGAACATCGAAGCATCCAACGTCAACCATCGATATTGCCCCTCATCTTCTAAACATATTATTGCCCCACATCAAACCGTCATCAACTCCGCTGATTCATCTGATTCCATTACTCCAGAATCTGGTTCCCTAGATGTACAAAACTCCCAACATCCACAGACATCTGAACCCACCACTCCTCAAGGGAACGCTCAGTAGGCACCTGGATGGCCCTCATACCTGTGGCGCCCGGGGTTGACTACACAGTGTTGACCCACCCACCTTCAAAAGTGCCACATAGGATCCCATGCCATCAAGAGCTCATTTGTGTGATCCTATGTGCATGCCGTGTCTACAACATTTTGGAACTCTCTCTGATAATCTTGTGCTGTGTTTACGTGAATATGTGAGGACATGCACGCAACTTCATTCAGAAGCCTCCGGCGCCGGCGAAGACGGAAATGGATGGGGAAGCTTGGGCATCCTTGCAACATCCTCATCAAAACCAATCTTCAAAATGATCATGGGGAAGTGGCCCTTCAGCTGTGCCAACGCGGCTAAAAACGACAGGCACGGCGTGCAGCCAAATGCATAGATTTGCACATCGCCACTGATCTGAACCTCGGCATCCTTGGAGGCTTTCGCCAAAGCTTGCCGTCGGATCCGCCGCTCTGCCGTCAGCAGGAGCGAAAAAACTGACAGCACTGCTTGGTGCTCAGCATGTCGACCTGCTGCTGAGACCCCAGGCAGAGCCAATGGTCGAAGGAATCCTGGGATTTGTTCAGAGTGTCCTGCGGCAACGGCTACCAAACATCCTGGTTCCTGTTCCTCAAGCTGAAAATCATCCAAATGCAAAGAAATGCGATATGATAACCAGGCGGCATGTACTGCACTGGAGTTCCAAAGCCTTTCAGCTGCTGTTTCCCTTGCTGAAGCCCAAGAAGGGTCACTGATCTCTGTGACCTCTGCCAGGTGCGCTCTCTTCAGGACCTGGCGGGTTTGTTCGGAACCAAGCCCTGGTAAGCCTAAGGAGGCTGCAAATCGTTCCAGAGATTTCAGGGCTCGAGCCGATTTTGCTGAGGTCTTTGCGTGCGCCACCTCCTCCAAGTGCTGCAAAAGCGGCAGGACCACTGAATCCTCATAGGCTGAAATCAGTTCTGCCTCGAAGCTGCCCGAAGGAAAGTCAAGCCCTGCGCGCAACAAAGCCTCCACCATGTCAGACCAATCCCTGCCAGTGTCCCAGCCCTCAAAAGAACGCCCCACCCGCTGCAAAAACCCATGGCTCAGTGTGCCCAGCAAAGCATCGGAATGCAAACTCAGGCTAACAAAACCACGCGCTGCCAACGCACAATCCTGAGCTTCTAGGCTTGTTGTCTCAGCTCTTCTCTGTATCTCTTGCATGGTTGCTCTCAACAGCCAACAATCTTCTAGCCTGAGCCTTGCCCCAGCAACAGCCACACCAGCAAGCTGATACGTCTGGACCTCTGAAACAGCAAGATCTACATGTTCCATCTTCGTCATCTGTAGAAAATTACTGTTCAAGTGACTTCCTGAGCTTCCTTCTGTAAGTCCTGGCCAAGTAGACATACCGGGCTTTGCTGCCAAAGATGCGCCCCAAAGCAGGCCAGCTACAGCTCCAAAATCAGAAGTGGTCATCATTCCACCCCGTTCACGAAACAGTCTGCATGTTTGGGTGCTAAGTGCATGGACCAGCTTTGCTGAAACTTGAAGGGCACAGGAAGCCCAGATGATGGCCGCTGTCTGTTCGGTGTTCAGCTGATCTGCTTTCCTTGTCACCTCATCCGTCAACTGCTCAATGGAGTCCAGCTCACGGCAGCGCCACCGTGCCATGGAACCCAAAATTCTGGACAGTTGCCTTGGAGATAAACTCCCAAGGCGTTCAGGACTTCTGGTCGCCTCACTTACCACTGCCTCAGCCAGCGGAGAGAAGTCACTCCCACGGGTTTGGGCCGAAGCATACACTGCAGTGGCCCTCGCAAGAGCTCCCAAGTCCTCCGGGGCAAAAGCTTTGATCTTCCGCAGGGCCTGCGTCGACATGCGCAAAACTGCATCCTCTTCAAGCCATCCAGGCCTTGCTGCAGAAGTGCCCACAGTAGTGCCCACCCGAGGGCGCAATGCAGCTAAGGCCCAGAGGTTGGTGGCCAATCCTTGAGGTGAAAGGCTCCTGACTCTGTCCACCACGTGTGGCAACAAGCTGCGTAAAGCGATTTTGTTTCGCTTGCGAAGGGATGCCATCGACCAGAGAAGGTTTGACATCGCCTGTGGTTGAAGCCGATCTGCTCGACCCGAAGCCTCTTCCAGCACAGTATCCAAGACGGGGCTGTGCCAGCGCACACGGGCTGATGCCCACGTCAGTCGCACTAATGCGCGTGCACCCAGGCCTGGTGCTCGAGGGGCAGCGCCATTCACCAAGGCTTCTACCGCAGCTTGCTGACCTGCTAGAGCCATGGACCGGACCAACACGGCAATGTCACGATTTCCAAACTCTGCCGCTTGCTGCACGGCCTTGGCGCTTACAACACTCACGACATCGGAGAGGGAGATGGAAACTGCAGCAGCACCGAGGCGGGCCAATGTGGAAGTTTCCATCTCGCCACTGTCAAGTCGTCGAAGCAATGCTGCCAGCAGTTTGTCTTCGTTTTCCGCACTGAGGCGACCATCCAGCGACCCCAGACGTTCCAAACAACTTACCGCATGATGTTCATCAAAGTGCTGCAGTTCAGCAGTGATGAGTTCCTTGGCATTTCTAGGATGATCGAAAACACCGAGAAAGAGTCAATGAAAGGAAACACAATGAAGCAAAGCATCTTAAATTGGGGAACTGTGACCCCCAAACAGCCCCAAACTTGGGAAATGTTCAATCATCAATTAACAAATTATATACCACATGAAGGAAATTCAAGGAATTCTAAGGGAAGGCTCTTCCAGCTGTTCCAAGTTTTCAACTCTGTGAATCTGGGTCTGGAGTTGAGCTCTGTCTCGGTCGCCCTGTGCCCTGCGCGATCGCACCGGCGGCGGCGGCAGCTCCACCGTCGCCACCAGATCGCTTCCGTAGCGGCCCCGCCTCGCCCCCAGATCGCTTCCGTAGCGGCGGAAGCTGCACCAGAAACTCGCGCCCAAGCTGCGGCCTGCCCTACGAATCATACCTTCAGAGAGTCGCGTTTTCAGTGCACGGCTTTTTGGGATTGAAAGGTGATTGAGAGGCACTGCAAGGCGCCCATTGCGTCAAACGTTGGGCGCAAATTCTAAGCTGTGGATAGCTGTGGATAAGTTTGGACTCAGTTGTAAACAGTTTGTCTATTACCTCTTGGTTCGGAGGCAGCCAGGAACACGAAAAAACATAGAAAACGCTAAATGGCTGAATGGAAGACTTGGCAAGTTCTCAATGTTCTCAATGGGCCAAGTGCCAGCGGCCTCAGACATCCTCAGACTCGGAATCAGAAACCATGTTTCGGATGTGTCCCTTGTGGCAATGATTCGCATCATGTACCCCCTAGATCTGCCTCATCCATCCACAAGCGTGCGTGAACAATCTTCAAGCCTCGAAGAAAATATGAAGAGTCCACCCCGCAGATGTGCAAAGATACTGTGTCCATGGACCCCCTTTGGCAGTGCAGGCCTAGGCTATCTCCCGCAGCTCCTTTCATCTTTGTTGCGTTTAAATTATGGCACATTGTCAAATGGAAGGACCTGGTCGAATTCGCTGGTCTGAGATTGCACATCACAAATTTCAGGGCAGTCTGGATAAAGGCATTAGTCATTATTAGACATATCAGTTAAGCATACTTCAGCCGAAAGAAACACATAGAAAAACGAACAATGCTGAACTACCATTCGCAAATCTTACATGGTGGTTGCTTAAAATAGGGAACCCCCGAAAATGGTTGGCTCATCACCGTAAATGGTCAATATGGGATGATTTGGGGATACCCCTATCTTGAGAAGCACCGACATGCAACTTGGATGCCCCGATTGCACAATTTTGATGCGCTTCGCTTCTTTGGCTCAGCCGCCCATACCGCCCATCCTGCCAGGTCAGAAGTAGCAAATGATGAACACTGGCCAATGATGGTTCATTGCAGATGGTCACTGATGGCTGATGGTAGATGATTGTCAACATCATCATTTAAATGTGTACTGGGTAACACTATTTTGTATGAGCTAATGTGAGTTGGTTATAGTTGGTTGTTGACAGTCATGGTCGTTTTTTTTGGAAACATGAATGCTCATTGCTCATGACCAACTCATCACTGATTAGCGAAGTAATAATTAATGGTCATTGACCAACTGCTCACGGCTATGCTATAACATTCATAACTACAATCAATCACAGTTGATCATGGTTAACAACGCGGACCAAAAGAAAATAAACCGTCCAGCCGTCAGAAATTGCAATAAAACTGCTAGACATTTACCAATGCACAAGAAGGACTCCACAAACCATCCCGAATTCTAAAGTAATTTGCCTAAATAACAGGCAGTTTCCCATCCCCTGCAAAAAAAGATCAGAAAGCACGCCAAGGCAGGCATAAAATCATGATTTGAAATGCTCCCGCAACTGCCCACAATGCTGCACTAGTGTGATTCTTGCTTATCGTGGCTTCCTGCGATGGCATCAGGATAAGAAAAGAACGCTCTGGCCGAACCCACATGTTCATGACTGGTGCTGTAGCAATCTTAACAGGTTTTCAGCTAACTATCTATCAATCGCTGATAAGTGGTTTACATTGCTTAACAAATGATGGTAAACATTGCTCAAGTGATGGTTAACCACTGCTCAACCATCATGGATACTGATGGTTACTGATCCTTACTGATGATCCTTACTTGCAGAGATGATCCTTACTGATGGTTACTGATCCTTACTAATGGATACTGATGGTTTCATCTCTGCAAATCTCGTTGCTCGCACGCCAGGCCTCCAAGCAGATCAATGCCAGACCTTCAGGGGCTGCGCTTCGGTGTTCAGCACGAACTCCTGGAGGCGCGGGAGCCAAGCTGACGCTGTCGATTCTCTGTGAAGAGCTTTAAGGTGCATTCGAAGTCCATGAAACAGGCTGAGAGAATAGTAATCATATATTTACTTATAACTTAAAACTATATATATATATAGCTTATAACATACTTATAACTATGTGATCTAGGTGCATTTATTTGTTTGTCAACTTCTTTACTGGATTTGTTTGATGATTAATTGATAGGAGAACACGTTTGTGAAATGGCTTCTAATAGGAATAGGCTTACTCTCCCGAATTCCCATCTTTTTTTAAGTGGGTGGCCAAACCCCCCAGACTGCGCGGATTTTTTGGCGTGGCGGCTGCACTGCACGCGCCATTCATGGGCATTCGCCAAAGCTTTGAGCCATTGGGTGAGGGAAACCACGTGGACAAAGTGCTTGGAGGTTCGAGCTGCCCGAAGTCTGACACCGTCTACAGCATCACTGAAAGCTCCCAACTTCTCGGTGAAGATTCCAAGTTCCAAGATGTTTCAAGCAAACCATTGCAGCTGTGGTCTTGCTGCAAGTTTTCACAACACATCCGCTAAGTCAAAATGGGTTTTGCAATCCTTCACGAAAACGTTCGGCCAGGGTATAGTTGAGTTTGCTTCCTTCTGCAGGACAAGAACGAGACGAGTGCCACGAATCTCCCAACGAGACATGTCAGGGTCACAGCGGTTTAGAAGTTCATCGTTCACCAAGATCTTTCCGTTGATCTTCACCAGCACATGACTGCTGCGAACTTTTACTTCCACATCCTGAGGGCAGGATAAACTTGGATGACATGAAATACCAAAATTGAAGACCGGAAAATTATGTCGTGCAAATGCTACTGCAGAAAATCTGGGTAGGTTGTCACTGCTGTATCAAATATGGGTTGCGAGAGTTAGCAAGCCCATGTATCACTGTGATTGGCCATGTGTAGATATTCAGTGCAGACTTGCCTGGTAACGTGCCTGTGTGTCTACAAGTGTGCATGTCCCCGTTTTCATGTGCAAACGTGCCTGATTGTAAACTTGTGATTGAGTGTGGTAGCGCGTGAATTGGCAAGGCATGCCAAGAACCGCGACATACGATGTGTTCAAAGCTTGAACAAGGTCCACAATCCTCACAGATGACATCAGATTACAATAGGTAGATGCATCTCTCTCAATCACCATCTCAAGAATAGGAAGATGTAAAATATCCAAATGACATCAGAAACCAGGCGAGATTCTCGAGCTGTGCATCCCTCTGGCATGTCAAACTCTACCTCCACCTCATCTCCTGGCGGGACATTGGCCCACCTGCAGATCTCAGTCGAACCGCTGGGGCCGCAGTATGGCATGGCACTGCAATTTGTCTGTCTAGGTTGCTCCTGGCACCTGCGATGTGGACTATGTTGAGTCAACTGGATATAGATTTGCCATGGTTGGCCTGACATTGATGATTTTCTGACTGATTAAATCTATTCAACTGGATTTAGAGGATTCCTTTAATTCAGAATGAAAGACCCAAAACATTTTTGCGAAATGTTTCAGATACAACAAGGCCAGTATATAGGTCATATGCAAATCATTTGGTCTGTGCGATTTCTTTACTCTGGGTCTGAGTCTGTATGCAAAAAGCTTTCTTGAGCCATCAGCAGTCCAACAAATTGCTGAACGAAATGCCACCACAAACCGCCCCAAATGAGCGCAACAATGCGAAACAATGCCGCTGATGACAGAACAATTGCGACTGGGCACACAAGACAGCGTGGTAGCTGATGACCGCAGCAGTGCCGCGCGTTCGTCCTCCAAATTGACCGTGTCGCGTGGCGCGAAGATCAGGTAGAAATACTTCAAAGTCTCCCCAAGCCAAAAGCTCTCCTCCAGGATCGGCCACCGGGGGATACTAGTGACATGCGTTCACATCAGGGATTCGATGCACAAAAATTACTAAAGACTCAAAGCCTCCACGAAAAAAGCATTGATCTATACAGAGGTAGAAACATGATCTTAGTGATATCAACCATTCACTTCATCGAGGTGTACATCGAGGTGGATGCTGACCCTCACGCCTGGGAATCCCTCTTCGGTGCAAGCTTTTTCCGCACATCACTGACAGCACTGAAGCCGAATTTCACCTGCCGCAACAGCATGTTCTATTTCTAGTGGGTTCATTTCATTCATTTGTTCACGTTGCATTTGTGCTGTCACACAACAGAGCCCCTTGCGGCCTCACAGTGCGCCCTCGTGCCTTGCTGTACTTCAGAAAGGGTAAGAACATCTCATAGCCCTGCAGAGGGTTGGCGTTTGAATGGTTGTTCACCCGCATCAGCTAGGAAATTGCACCCTCGATCAAGAAGCAGACCCTGTCACTCGTGGAAGAGGAGATAATTTTGCAAAAACAAAATGCACAGGAAATGCTGCCGTTTGAGAGCCAGTTTGCTTTAGTCAAACTATACTGAAGCTACCCAGCGCCATACGCAACGGCGTGGTGTATTGTAGCGGCACAACTTGCAATGTAGCACAGGACAAGCGTTTGCTCAGGCAGGCACCCACTGACGGTACTTGTGGTCGCCAGTGTAGTACCACATATACCACACTGCCTAAAGGCGGAAAACAAGTGACAGGAGTTCAATACGATGTCAACGCTTTTCGTTCAATACATACCCCGCCCCTGTCAATACTCAAACATACCCCGCCCCTTTCCATACACAATCTCCAAGCAAGCTGTGGCGTGAATCTCCCTAAAACATGCACTAGATTGTGTCCTTGTACTTGCTGACTCTGAGCGTCTATGGGGGCATGAACTTTTTTTGTGAATATATTTGTGTAACTATATATATATATACACATAAATGTGGCATGACCTGTGCACTAGAGACATTTAGAGACCACCTCCGGCTGAAAATTGTGCTTTTTCACATATTGTGTTGATTTCTTTGCACTTACAACATTCACCCGTGGTGATGCACTCTGCCCACACCTCTGCTGCTTCAGGCCGCAAAAGGTTTTGCGGAGCATCGCCAGGGATGGACATATCTTGTCCCTGCGCGCATCGTCGTAGGATTTGTCGGTGGTAGCTGCTAGGACTAACCGTGCCATACTGTGGCTGTCATTAACAAACTAGGGCGCTTGGCAATATTGGGCATGCAATACAGCTTGGAATGCATTAACTTTCGTCCAGGTGGGCCTTGCCAGCTTGGAGGTTGAAATTCGCATACTCAGGGGATAGACCGGTGGGTGTTCGCCTCACAGATTGATTCAATCAGTTCCGAATGGCACGATTGGGTGAACGAGGCCAGTATGATGAGGCAAATGGAGTGCAGTGGGCACTCACGGCATAGCTGGGTTCGTGACGCATACATCTGATAGCAGGTGTACGTCAAATCAGCCTAAGTCATTGCAGCAACAGCTCCTGATACATCAGGATGATAGCAATGCATAGCAATGCCACCTATATCGGCCCTATATCCCACTTGGCAATACCACAAGTGTTCAAGGTTCGATGCCCCAGACTTGAACATCACCTTGATGTAGAGCTTCACTTGATTGGATTCCAAGGTGTTTTTTTCCGCTGACTTGCTCCATTTTGTCCATGATGCCGCTCAAGAGGGCTTTCCAAGATCCACTTGTCTCCGTTGTCACCCACAATCGTTTCGGGACCACAAGAGATATATCTGAAAAATATCGAACTCAGCTGCAAGTAGGCTTGGGACGGCAAGTGGCTCCCAGCGCGGCTTCACCTGGCAGTGCAGCCATGAATGCCTTATGTCTACACTGTATCTGCGTTACATGTGGACCCGGCTGCAGGAGATATATAGCTATATATACCTTTATATACATACATATACATAAATTACGTTATCTATACTTATAATGTGTGTAATGTGCGCGTGTGCGTGTTACATGGCGGCTTCGCCTGAGACTGCACAGAGAGTCATCACCCTTTTTGCCAAATCAAAAGAAAAAGCCATCACGTGGCATGCCGCTTGCGGGTAGGCTTCAACCACTCGACATGGCGACTGGAAGACAATGGAAGACTCTGTTCTCTGTGGCAACTAATGCATTTGAACAGACATGCGCATTCACATGTAAGAAACAGGCCAAGCAACAACAAGTAAAGAACAAAACGTCAATACCAAACCAATGGTTCGGCATGGGCGTGAAACGATGTCAATGAGATTCACCCTGCTATCACCTCCTCTGCAGGCAGGTTCCGGCTACCTAACCTCGGTTGGGACACTTGAAAGCATCCTTCACAGCATAGCATGCGACTTGTTCCATGTGGCAGGCATTTTGGCCCCCCACGCCCAACCACTGACACATGGCGACAAAAAACCCACAGATCCTAAGGAGATTTTAAGTTAATCGTAAAGCTTGAGGCTTAAGGTAATCCAGAATCGAAGAAGACTTCATTGTATTTCATTGTGTTAGAATTCTTAATGCTCACATCGGCATGGAATTCGATGGAGTTCCCCGCAGGCCACCGGAAGTCATTCAACACCTATGCGCTGTGCTGACACTGGCCGCCCGGACATGAGCATGCCGGCCTCAGATTGACTCATAACTTCTCAGTAGTTGGGTGATCTTGCACCAAGTTATTATCATGGCATGGTCTGTCCTTTGGGGACCATTTTCCTGCAACAATTCTTGCAGTGATGAGAGTGCAACCAGCCACCATGGCTCCTGATTGCCCATCCCTGGGAACTGCACCACGAAGCAAGCCAAGTGGTCCATACGGTTCCGCTTATGGCCATTCCTCAGCTGAGTTGAAGTGGTGAGCAGCACAAAAGCGTTCATTTCAAGCCACGAGAACATGTGGTAGCTTCACTGCTGTTGGCATGCCACCGCTGCGCGCATGTGGAGTTTGGCTTCTGACTCGAGCTCTGCAACAAAACGCAGACCCCCTGCCGTCTTGTCCACCTCAAAGGCACACCATACGGTGAAGCCTTGCAAAAGCTGGCTTCACACATCTTTTCTTACACAGTCAGACACTGTGACCTGCTTGGCTAGGGCTGGTGCCATTTGATCCATCATCTCCTTCATAGCCTGCGAAAGATTATGCACACTCCTCGAAAAATTGAGCAATTCTGGTTGGAAAAACTAGCCTTCCTGCAACATCGCAAGAAGGACTATGAGAATGACCATATATAAAGGAGCAAGAGCAACCGTATGGACTTTCATGTCTCCCATAGTATGTAGCTGCATACTTCCATTCATATGGAAGTATGACGAGCCAGATCTACTAAGGTCCTGCAAGCCACGAGCTCCAAGCGTACTCTGTGGAATTGCTGGGGCCCTCGACTTGTTTCCAAGCGTCCTTCAGCTGATCCTCAGCAATAGTATAATAGTTGTCTCGCAATGTCGTGAAATCAGAATGGCGGTAAGCAGCCTCGAACCATTCAAGTTGTGAACATATGTACCTTTTGCAGCGCCATCAATTACAGACCGAAAACCATACTAAACCATCAAATGCAATAATTGAATAGGTTGAATATAAGTTCTCGTGCCTTCACAAAATACTTGGAATTGGATCGACTGATCTGAAACCCTCTCACTTCACACTGATGACGCTGACCACTGAGAGAATCTGATGAGAAAAACCGGACCCCACAATGCGAAATGTGGGCATTGCATCTACGGAATGCGCACAGCAAGCAAAAGAAGTCCGCTTAAACCAGCCCTCTGAAGATACCTTTTTTCTGGATCGAAATTCTTGTATTCGGAGGGGGGGTAGTTGACTCGAACCCATATCGATGTAGCTAAACTTGACTTGGACACTAGTTTGCACAGGGAGGGTTTCGTCTTAGAGCTTTATATTTTCTGTATGTTTCTGCGTCTCCAGGTGCAATTTCTGAGGAAAGTCAAAAGATCAAAGCTGATCAAATGGATAATCAAACAAAAACAAACCAAATGCCATGGTGCCAAACCTGCCGTTTCATGGTGAGGAAGGAAGGCATTGCCCTGGCTTACTCTGTGGCTCACAGTGGAAGCAACTCAGCTCTGAACCTCTTTCTTCCCACCCTGGATCCACAGCTTCAGGAGATATTCATAGTACGAATCACCTCGGGATTTTTTTCACAGTCGCTAGGCTGCTCAAAAGCAACTTCAGACATCTGGCCAATCTGACGTGGAACATTTCGGAAACTGTATGTATAATGATTTATCAGCACGCTGCGGAGTACATACAATCGGGTGCCGAAAAATTAAGAAAATAACTAAACATATTAAACAGGGTGAGAAATAGATACTGAAATGGATGGAAATGGTGCAAGATCTCCAGATTCTTTTCATCCAAGTCACCCATGGCTCCCATGGACAATTTGTTGCCCACAAAGGACACGGCCTTGGCCGAAACAAGCACCATGAACCTCACCGCTTGAATCTCTAAGCTTTTATTTGGAGAGCATCGCAATATTTGGGAGCTTCTCAAAACTATCGACCCCCCCTCTACATGTTTGTCTCAGGGGTATGTTTCCGGGCATGTTTTGTGAAACATGTCAGAGATTTGGAGGGTTTCGTGGGTATGTTTGGCACCAGTCGGACATGCAAATAGGTATGTTTCGGAGGCTGGTCAGAAATAGAAATATCCAATTAGCAAAGATTTCATTCAAACCACCAGAGCTAACGATCCAAATCTGAGATGTTCACTTGTTTGCTCGGAGGGCTGAGGTAGATCCTTGGCGCAGGACAATCATGTGCAAACCATGGGTCCTTCTGCAGGCTCAAACGATTCAAATGCAAGCGATGACTACCCATGACTCTCGAAGAATCGAACGAGACTTGGTTTTGCATTCACTTTTTTCAATCGATCTTTACTGAAGTATTGGAGGCACATTTCTTTGCCTCAGACAAACACATTGTCGTATTGTACACGCAACGCGGCGCACTGCCAGCTCTCGCAGTGGCGGCAGCATGAAGGAATGAACATTGCCGCATTCTTAGCCTCGTGTTGTACAATTCATGTCACGTTGACATTTGGTTTCACCACAGCCGCGCCCATTGTGAAAATTCAACATCGTCTTGCATCTATTCGCATCCTTGGAACAGCCTTCTATGACTGCTGGATGCCTATGTCGCGTTTGAACTCACCCTTGCTCTGAACCGGGTGCATGCTGACCGTGTCCCCCAGATTGAAAACTCTAACAAATCGTCTCACATCTCCACACGACCTACTCGGCTTTCTAGAAAACCAGTGGTCGTCGTCCAAAGTAGCTCCCCAACATTGGATCCAAACAGTGAAGCTAATTTCTCATGAACCTGTGCATTTGTATCATTGAAGTATCTGAAGACATCTATATTTATTGAAAGTTTCATTGCACACGAGGGTGAACAACACTAGTCCGAGGGCCTGCATGAGGATATCAAAGGTCAAAGTTCACATATATCGTCTTTTCAGGGGGGTAGATGGTCAAATATATCAAATATGTTGCAAGTGCTGCAACCACATTGTAAATGATCTCCGAGTTCCCGTATGATTTGGTTG
Source organism: Symbiodinium kawagutii (assembly GCA_009767595.1). Taxonomy (NCBI): domain Eukaryota; class Dinophyceae; order Suessiales; family Symbiodiniaceae; genus Symbiodinium; species Symbiodinium kawagutii. Next base: position 221,181 of record VSDK01004006.1, on the reverse strand, counting down.
CCTTGGAACAGATCCCAATCGACACGGTGCTGAAACATGTTGTGGGCAACAAGGGCGAGCAACCACACATTGTGTTCGAGTTGGCTAGCCAAAGAAATTGAGCCCCGAACGCATGAGGTGCGATAGCAAGAGTTTGCTTCTGCAAACGTTTCTCCAGTTTCAATGAGCCTATCTTGAAGGGTCTTGAAAAACCAGTCAAATTGCAACCAGCATGTGCACTGAAGAAGCTTTACAACCTGCAAACTCTTGCTCTGACACCTTGCTGCTTAAGGGGGCCAATCTGGAAAATCTTCTGCAAGGATGCTGCTTGTTGCAGCAGGTCCCTATGTTGAGAGGTCTTCCGCAGCTGAGAGCAGCCTTGGTAGCGGAAATGGGGAGGGATCTCTCATCGTTTTTACGTGGGTTATACATGCTGGCAAATGGATGCAAATCAAATGGTGTTGCTGCATCGCTTGGAGATGACTTGGGCTCTTGAACTCTTGCATCCATCTTGCCACGACCCATTTAAGAAAACGATCTTCGCTCATGTTCGCTCCAATTTAGTGCAACTTTAGGAAGACTAACAGGCGGCGCCCTTTGTCATCAAGGAGATGGCAAAGCCTTCCCCTCCTCAGCCTTGCCAGGTAACACACTCAAAGACGCCACCAGCACTACCTCAGCACAAACAACTCAAACAAAGTCTCCTTCACTCACAGCACTCGTTTCTTCTCCCTGGAAGTATCGGAATCGCTAGCGCAAACACACGTGCAACGGCCTCTGGATCCCCTGTATCTCCCAGGCACTGGATGGTCATGGCCTCTCCTGCCTTCTAACAAGTTGCAACCTGCTGCAACCCATCCCCAGACCCAACCTGCCGCATGTGCCGCACAGTTGCGGGAGCTGCCATGAGCTGCATGGCCGTAGTGGCTGCAGCAATGGATCTTCCACTTCCGATGAGGTCTGCCATGGTGCTCCTGAATGCTCAGCTAAATGCTCAGCTGAATGTCGTGATGGATTCAACTGGATCCATCTTTCCCGATGAGCCCAAATGTTTCCTGCAAATGCCCGCAAAAACGCCACAATCACGGTATGTTTGTGCATTCCTACCGGTGCTTGATCGATCAAGGGTACTCAAATCCCATCTCACGAAGAATCTTCTCGAAGCCTTCCGGTTCCACTATTCACTTGAGCCACTGGTCACTGTAAGAGCCCTGTGATGCCCGATGTCAAGTCAGAGTTTCAAAACTGGAAATCGCAGAGTGCAATCTTTGCTCATGTCTCCCTTTCTTCACCCCACACATCTCCACACTTCTGAATGGCACACCAACATTCTCCAAGGTTCATATTGTTGGCTGTTGGCATTGCCGCAACAATCATTGCTGGCGCCCAGAATGCCAACGGCCGTGTCTGCCCCCTAGGGTGAAAAATGTGGATGTCAATCGCATAAGCGATGTAGTAAAGGACAATCGGCGCCAAGATCATCCTCGCAAGCCCCGGCCAACAAGTCGAGGCGCATGTTCTTGCAAGTGCTCATAGAAGTGACGATAAGTACAGTACATTTTTTTCTAAATCAAAGCCGTGCAACTTAGCAAGACTGCTCAAATCACTGAACATTGGTCACCCATGGTGAACGCACACCAAAAAGATCAGGCATTTTTACCTGGCATATCCTGGCATGATGTAAAATGGTCGCGGACAAAAGGCCACTGGTTGGACCGTTTCACTGCGTGCTAAGCGCATGCATTGCCAAAAGCTGGTTCCGATGGCTCTGATCAAGTCCTGGCTACACCAACAGCTGCAGAAATCCGCAGCAGTTTCGATCTGTTCTGGGCATTGGATGGCTTGCTGGCCAATGGGCCATTTTCGCCTACCTGCGCAAGGGAACGGCTCCATTGATGACTGGGCAGGTGATTGCTTGTACATGTAGGTGTGAAATGAACTTGCACATGCGCATTGATATTGGCTCATCACCTAAAACAAGTTGCCTGCCTTAGCTTATCTTAGCTTGTGACCGATTGGTAATGTAAGCTGGAGACACAGCAAAGGCTAGCACACAAAGGAGCAATTGCGCGAACAGAATAGCACGAAAACGCTTTATATAGATCTGTCTTGATCTCTCTATAGAGGATGTTAGGCCAGAGGCAGTGCTGCCTCATTGCAAGGGAGTTCAATATTAAAGTTTGATGCTGGCGAGGTATGGTATCAGATACGTATCACCATTGTCGCCTGGAGGCCTGGGCCTGCGTGTTGAGATAGTGAAGCTGAAATTCAAGCCGATGAATAATCTGAGCATTCCCCCTTACACAAGAGAAGTAAATTGAGCGAGACATTGTCAAACATGTGAAGGTAGGCGAGGCGGTTCGAATTGATTGAAATGAGCTGAGCAAAGCTGGCAATAGCCAGCTGGCATCATTTCCCCAGGCTGGGAGGGTCCAAAGGAGAACCTTTCCACAATCTTCACTGTGGTGTTGAATATGGGGTAACGTATTTTGGCATGAGGGCGTCCAACAAATAAACGCATAGTGAATTGATTCAGTGAAGATCAGTAGTCAAAAACTTGCATACCAAGGCCACCACCCACTGCGCGAAAACTATCGGACTGTCAAAACTTGCCTGATAAATCACATTCTCAAAAATGAAAGCACCAGATCTTCAGCAAATGGATTGCGCAAGCGATGTGCAAGCAAACAGTGTGCATTCAAAAAACACTATCCAACAAATATTAACATTTGATACTAGGCAATTAAGGAACTTGAGTAATGAATATCAACCTTTGATACTAAAACAAGGTAATTAATCCTACAGGAAAGTCTTACGAACTACTATGGCACGGGGTTGTGCCCAGGCCTGAAAGTCGCAGTGTTAAGGTGCGCAGATGTTCATTGGCGACACGTCAAACAATGTCACAGGCGTTAAATGGCACTCTGGAGGGGCACTAATGGACGAAAATCTCTGAGGTATCTGAGGTATCTTCCATCTAATTGGCACTGGCTTCTCGCCATCTGAAAAAACAATAAAGAGCTTACAAGAATACAAATCCACCTGAGGGCCACCTATTCCGATCATTTGCCAAGAGCTCTGCAAATGATTAGAATGTTCAATCTATTCTTGGGATAAGTTGTTGGCTATCAAGACTTGTTACTATTTAGTCCTTACGTCTTACATGTTTCACTTGGAGGGAATGGCTAGCTTTGTCCTCAGATTACAGCGGGAGTAGCTATCTTAACCAGAAGTTACTCAGAAGTGCTGCTGGCATTGGAGAAACTTGAGAGATCTACAGGGACTCTGAGTTTGTGTTGGAAGTTGGACTTGATGGGGAATATAAGCTTAAGCAGCTTGAGGTCAAGGTGGAACTTTCAGTAAGTCCAGGTATGTTGGAGTGCTGTTCTTTCAGAAGGCTTCCTGGTCGCAGTGCCCTGCCCCAACTGACCGACGGAGCGACAGGCAACCAAAATCCAATGACCAATTGAACCGGCATACCTAGTAGATGTCAATTCCGAATCATAATAGCAACTAAAGAGGCGCCCGACCATGCCGTTTCAGTGAACATCGGGTTGCCTGCCTGGCCGACTTTTCTATAGTTGCTGTTTACTTCTTGCTCACATATATCTCTCTCTCTCCATCGCCATCCCGAAGGTTCAGCTAAGGCTGAGGGCGAGCTGTTGGCCCAAACAGGCAAGACTAATATCACCTGTGCCCAGCAGTTCAGATTCCGACCTCCCGTTTAAAAAGGATTGGTGCGCAGCTTTGAGCATCTGGAAAAAAGATTTTAACGCTACACTAAATGTGCCTGTGCACGCTACCAACAACAAGCCACCAAACAAATGATCGATCTCTAAAACCATAGTAAGCCGTGGTTCGATTTAGTCAAGCAAGAGTATTCAAGATGATCTGCATTCAGCGAGCCAGGAGTCAGTCCAACATACCGAGAAGAAAATGCAGCTATTGAGCAAATAAGTTAGAAGTACAACCATCTAAAGATAACCAAACCGTCCTCTTCAAAAGATGCCAGTGGTGATGCAAGATGTAGAAAGACGTAAGCCAACTTGTCCCCAAACATGCAACACTTTGCGATTGATATCAGGGGGATCATCTGCTTTCACCCGCGCATCTGCCCAAGCGCACCACATTCAGCATGCGGCCGCCCAAGGAAATCATCTGCAAAGGAACGAATCCGTTCCCAAGTTCCTGGACCAGGGCAGTGTGCCTAGTGCCATGTATACCCTGAAAGAATCATTTGAAGGCAAACCATAGATTGGATCCTATGAATCGGAAAGGAGAGGAATGAGTTGAGCAATTAGGATTGGGTAGGGTAGAGCACAATGGCCTAGACTAGAGCAGACTCAAGTAGAGTAGAGTAGACTAGACTAGAGTAGAGTAGACTCATCAGACTGAGCAGAGAACAAAACAAGAAAGGGATCGAAACGGAATCGTGGAAAAACGCTAGGAGATAGATCGAAAAACAGATATATCAGCCAGTCATAAAGTACATCCCGCAGCTGTGCAACTTGCACAAGTGCTGATGCATATGCACATAGCACATAGGATGCATATGTGTGTATGTGTTGTATACAGATCAATGTACAGTGCACATGTCTCTGCATGCTCGGCTGCGCTCAATGCTTTCCTATCTTTCCGGTGTGCCCACCCGCCATGACGCAAAATCTTGCTCGACACCATGGAGTGCGGAATCAAACAAAGGGGCAACAGGTCTTCTGTATGCTCCAGCCATTCCAAAACAACAGCAAAGCGAAACAGAAAAAGCATCGGTCCTGCGCGACTCCGTAAACAAAGGCAAGCGGAGCAAAGTGGTCCTGACCAGGTCTGAAAGTCTGAAATGGCAGGGACAATCAAGAAGTTAAACAGAACAGTGTGACGGAAAGGGAGAGGAATGGAGGGAAAATGAGAGGACTTCATAGGATGGCCACTTCTGCCATCGAAAGTCCCAGCTGCTCATTCCTACACTTCTCTACCGACTTTTCTTGTTTGCAAATGCTACCTAGGGAGATTTAGGAGGCTTTCAATGGCTTTCAAGCAAGGGAATCAGCACCTCATCTGGAGAAATCAGCAGGGCTTTCATCCAGGGAGGCCCAAGGCCAATGGCCATAGCCAAGAGAACTGCCGTGACCTGCAACGCCATGCGTGATCACCAGGAAAGCATCGGTAGGCATTGTGTTTTTGTTTGAAAAAGCTAACCTGCCCACACCTGCCCTAAATATCTTTGGCGCCAACGAGATTGAACATCTGAGCTTGAGAGGTTTAACAGCCAATCTTCTATAGGTTTTAACAGATAATTTCTCGGCCACACTTGATGTCCGCCCACCCGGTCACCAACAGCCGCCATGCCATGCCTGCGGCGGCATGATTTGCCTCAGGAGGTCCTGGATATCTTTCAGAGAAATCCACGACATGGACCAGCTGCGGAGACGTCCAATGCGGGTCTCCTATCGAGGCTCCGAAGAACGATCACGGAGTGTCACGCCATGCTGAGGATTCTCCGCCAGGGTGCTTTCATTGCTAGATTCGTTGTTAGTGCCTGACATGTCTTTCAGTAGGTTCTTGCTATCATGCAACCATGATAGTCATGGAAAATTATGATTCTAAATACGGATAAATATGGTATTTTAATGGTAAATAATAGATTTAAAATTGTCCTGCCGGTTCTTGAGACTCTGAAATCTCTCCACCTCTCACTCACTCCCTCTCTCTCTCGCGCTATTCTTTTGATTTGATCAGGTGGCTTCAATCAAACGTTATCAACCACAGTCGACAGAAACCAGAGACTGACGAACCTGAAACTTCTCTCGTAGTAGCAGTGGCGAGGATTTTGCATCGTTGGTGAAGACTTGGGCATGCTGGTCTTGAAACCTTAGTCAACGCATGCCATCGCATGCAAGTCCAACCGCCATTGCAAAATCTTGAACGCCGAAGATACTACGGCGGATCCGCGTCCATGGTCATTGTCGGAAGTGCAGAGAGTTTGTCAGGCTCTAACTGGCCCTTTTTTTTGCTGGCCCTGAAACTAGAAACAAAGAGAGGCCGCGCCAAGCGACACATGATATGAATCAAATCGGCTCCACTCTGGCTCCACACAGACAACCTGGTTGTGGAAAACGGCGCTGGGCGACCAAATCAACCTTGCACTTTAAAAATGGGTGACAAAGAGAAAACATGCACATACAAACCATCGTGCGGGCTACATATTGTCCTGGCTCCTGGTACCATCATCATAAGCAGTGTGAAGAGTCTCAGCATATGGGTATCAATGCCCATGCCTACTTCTTACTATTCCTCTAATTCTAGGTCATTCCTACCGTTATTGCTACCATTAGTCTTATTCATCAGTGTTATATGATTTTCAAATCACTTTCATTCGATATCATATGTACTATTCTCATCTGCTCTTTCTTTTTTTGACTGCACCCTCCCACCGGACTTGTAGCGACGCCATTACCAGCCAAACCCATTGTTCACCCTTTCTTCCTTTCTTTTTGTTCCTCTCTCTCTCTCGCTCTCTCTCTCTCTCTCTCTCTGTCTCTGTCTCAATAGAAATACGCGACCATGACATTCGAGGGCCTGGTCGTGACTGAGTCCCCAGTCAGTTTTCTCGTTGTCAATGGGCTGTGGATGATACTCCTCTTCAGCCTGACAAGCTGTGACAGCTTTGACAAGCTGTTGGGTCATGAATGAAACACCTCGGGCGTCACAGCTATTATTGCTGTCTACAACAGCAAAAAAGTAAAGTTCCTGACCTGGATGCTGTGCAAGGAATGCCCCAGGGGCATATCAGAATTGCTGGAGACTTTCCGAGCGCGCCGGTCTCTGCGAAAGATTGCAGGGCCCAATGTGTATTTCAACAGGCCATCCTAGGAGCAACATGATAAAAGATGAGGAAAGATATCACAATGTACAAAAACACTGCATTGTGCCATCATTCGTCACCATGTTTGTTAACCATCACTGAACAAAATTGCAATGAATCTACAGCGGCTCTTGCGGAAAGATGCCAGTCTCTCATAGGCTCCAAAGGCAGCAAAAGTCAAAAAAACTATCCCCCGATGCCCTGGGACTACACGACGACAAGCGTAGTCATTCCAAGAACGTGCACGGTCTTGTGCCAAAACTGCTGATTTTCACTGATTTCAAAAAAGGAAACGAAAAAAGTGTTTCAACATCTGTGCAAAACAGCAGCCAACATTAGTTAAAAATCAACTGGTGATGTCAAGAGCTCAATATCTGTCAAATATTTTCCTCGTGGCTTTGGTCTCTATGATCAAGCAAGCAGCAGTGAGCTGGATGATGGATAGAAACACAATCGCTGAGAAGCCAGAAGCTGAGGCCGGGATGGCACCCCCCAACGCACCTCAGTCATCTCAATGGCCGGCACACGGAAGATTCTCTCCGCAGTGTTCAGAGCTTCTTTCTTGGTGTGCGCCGGTATTTCTTAATCTGAGCCTGCCTCTGGCTTTAAACCTGTTGTGCTCTTGACTTGATTGACTTGGTTTTTTGAAGAACTTTCCTTCTGCAGTAGCTCCTTGGGCAATTTGCATTTGCACATCGCTCACGCTCTCACTCTCTCTCGCTCTCTCTGCCCCTCTGTGCAATAAGCAGATACATAACTACCTAGCATTAACATGGAGCACGCTGAGTAAAGCTTGCGCAAAGCTTGAGCGGTGCAGGGCTGGAAGCTCTTTTTTCTTGCAATGATAAATCTAACTTACTGCTTTTGGAATGCTGCTCATCAGTCGCTGAAGAATGTGGTATCAGTATATTCATATATATATATCTATATATCTATATATCGAACGCCACAGCAGCCACCACTGGGCTTCTTATACATGTGCTTACACCTTGTTCTTTTTTGGCCTTCTTATACAACACAAATTCCCAAGAGTGCTAAAGAACTCCGGAGACCTTCAAGTTCTGGCCAAAGCACTAACCACGGAGACGGGGAAGCCATTCACATTTGGGAAGCCAGCGCACGCCTCAGCAAGGACCCATTGCTGTCGACACTATCACTTCCCAGCCTGACGTCCGGACTCACAAACCCCGAATTTATCAAACCACGAGCTACTGCAAGAATAAAGGTCAATTCAATTGTGTAAAGTTGGAAGGTCAATTTGCCCCCTAGAAAGGCAAAACTCACCAGGACTACATCCTGATAATCGAACCAGACCTAGGAACCTGCTCTTGGGACCAAATCACCATTTCCCTGTCCCTCCTACGCCTACATTATCCTACATTCATTCTATAGTCCTATTATGTCCTATTCCCTTTCTTACTCCATGCTCAGTGGGGGAAGCTGCCGGTCATACTGTCGCGCATGCCAAGCTGAGACGCTTTCCGCTTCGAATTCTGATGGTTTTGAGTTTTGAATTCATACGAAATCTGACAGATTCTGATGGATCTTCAGTTTGTATCTTTGGTGGCCGTCTGAGTCACGATCGCATCAAGGGAGTCCCCGTTTTTGACCTTGTCAACCTAGTTCCACTAGTGGCCGGAGATTGATTGCCGTTGTCATTCTATACCTGAAGCCAACATTAATATTGAATTCACATGATTCGTCTGCATCATTCCAGCGGCAATTCGGCTCCTTATCCTCATTAGCAACGTGCCTATGCCACCATTACATGCCCCACCATTAGCACCTGGCAACTAAGAAATTTGACATCACCAGATCAACTCCTGCGCCACGGCGAGTAGCTGCTGCAGCTCCCAAGTGTTGCTTCGGGATGCCAACTGCTACGCAACAAAGTATACCCAGAAGTGAACTCACCTGGGCGCAGCCAGGGCGTAGCCAGCTATCCTATCTATCCTGCTGTGAAACCCACCGTGGCACCTAATTGGATCCACTCCGCCCGGTGATTTTTCGAAGTTTTTTCAACCTCACGCATTCAGACTTGGGCACCGTGGCGTAGACGAAGGGCCACAAGAGGAGCTCCCAACCCTCCAGCAGCAATTGGGCATTGGCCTCACGGGTTGACTTCATATGAGTCACTCTGAGTTCATCTCGGTGCATCTGGGCTGTTTAGATTTCTTTTCCGAGGACATCCATGTAGATGCCTAAGGGCATCTTCAAGCATGATAGCAACTTGATGGCAGCGATGTGATGGCACTGGTTCCACATTTTGCTCGCTGCGAAAATGGCATAGCGTCTGAGACTTGGATGAGAACAATGAGCGGGCATGATGCGAGGCAACACATTAGCTCCTTGAATTCTCTCTACGTTCATGACGATTAAACATTGGAAGCGACGAAAAAGACAGAAAAACACTGTGCGTTTCACACATCGACCGGCTGCGGCCTCGGGCAGCACTGCACTGAAGAGAAGGCACGGCAAACAGATGTCCATCGCCAGGGCCGAAAGACACTTTCCTCAGGGGCCAACGGGGCCAACGTGCCCTTGGATCGCCTTGCTGAATTCCCATTGGCGATCTCTATGCGATGCTGTAATCGATATGTCGCCAGGAACAAGCTGTCTCTGATAGGGCAGAGAGTTTCATGATTGTCTTCCTGGTGCCTTTGCAACCCGAGCTGCTCTTTTGCGCATTGAGCATTTCGCTCTTTTCAAGACGGACGCCAACCTTGGGGGTTTCTCTTCAGCATGCCCAGAAGATACATTTACTGTATAAGAAACCCAGCACCCAAGCACGTCCAAGCACATCCACCCTCGTGTAGTGAGGCAGGGAAGTCAAACTTCAAGAACACACTGGTTTGCCTGTCGCCTGCCGCCTCGTCAAAATTCCAGCAGGAAAAGATTCTTTCGTCGCTGAGTCACGTATATTAGACTGCATATCTTGAGGATAGCAGTCCTGAGCGGAGCGCTAGGGGTGCAAGAAAGAATTCCGATTGATCTCTTCGCAGAATTGCAATGAACATCTGTATACCCTCCATGTCCTCTGACAAAATTGTGGGGTATTGGATGCAAAGATCTGCACAGATTGAAGTGGATGCGGGATGATTTCGATGTGGACATCGCCCCTTGCCACGGCTGCGTTGCCAAGATGCAGCACTGCTAGTGCAATTTTGATAAGCTGCCCGTTGTCCTGTGACAAAGGTCGGCGTTGTGCAGGTGGGGATCACTGAGCAAGCCAAGTAAATCAAGTAAGATTAAACATTAACAAATTCAAACATGACAAGAACTGGTAAAAGCTGGCCATGCAGGTTCAAAAACCCTCAACTGCAGTTGTTTGTTTTTCTCTGCAACCGCTTCAAGAAGTGTTGAAACAGCAACCACTGGATGGCTCCTGGGGATCCATGCTGAGGCACAGATCAAAACTGAAGCCAAACTCGCGGGAACAATCCATGCAGCGTGACACACGCAATAAAAAAAAGCAGGAAGGGAATGGCTGTCCCTCTGCCAAGGCCATCTGGCTGGTCAAGTAAGGCTTGTCTTGAAGCTGGCCAATATTCATCCATATTACAGGTATGGCTTTTTATGACTTGTATGCAACAATATGCAGTAGGCATCAGTAGGTATGTTTTTTCCATCATTGGCTTCAGTTGTCCACTGTGTTCCAAGATAGCAAACTCAGCAGTAATTATTTCAGCCATGTTCAGCCTGTTCGTAAATTGGATCATTTTCCGACGCTACCCTGACACACCGGCCAAGCAAATCCAAGCACCCCTGCGGAATCAAGCCGCGCTGCCCAGCAACCTTGAGGACAACCTGCATGGCCTTTCAGCGATTGGCATTAAAGCATAAGGCATGAGCTATGTGAACTCTGGCAACCTCGCTGCTAATGAAAATCATATCTCCAGCAGCCTCCCATCATTCTCGCATAGTTTTGCCACACAGCCAACATGCACAGCGGTCGCTATTTGATGCAGGCTGCTGCTAAGGCAAATGTGATGAAGTTATTGGGCCCAGTACCTGCAATGTGGACTCACCCTGCGGCATGCCTTGTCAGCCACCTCTTGGTATCTGGTGTCACCGCTGACCTTTGACATGTATCGGAACTCAACCTTGCCCGGAGCACGGGGCCCCTAAGGTCGAGGAAGAGATGGCCCTCCCTTTGATGCAAACATCAACTGCAGCGCACCACAGAGGCAGCTCTTCGATAAATCACTTTCGATGCTTCCCCATCCAAGTTAGCTCTTGTACATCCTTCTACCCAGTAAAAAGATGTAAAACATGCATGCAGAATTGTGAGTTCAAACGCGTGCTATGTAGATTCAAACGCGTGCGCACGTACTCGCACGGATGAATAACATAGAGCTTTCAGCCTGGCTCGTCTATGGTTGGAGATGAAGATTACTTGAATGATGAAGGGACTCCATGCAGCGCACCCCAGTGCATCCCTTGCCAATCCATCCATGCCACCTGCCTGCAGCGTTGTCGCTTCAGCCAAAACCTGGCATTCCGCAGTATCACCGCTGCGGCTGTTAGCACAGCGGCAGTGCTTCGTTGAGGTGGCTGACTACGATTGCTTTGGGATGGTTAGATATAGCTAGTGATGGTTGGTGGGTGCTCAGATTAGCTCAAAGTGGCCAACGGTCAGGGACCAGGAACGGCATCATCCCACAAGCCAGGAAGGCCGTGTTTGAGTTCCACTTGTGCATTTCAGTCTTGCCGGTGCCAATGTCAATCTTGGCAAGCAAAGGGGTGGAAGCGTTTGTAGCAAACAGTCAGGGATCTTGACATGTCATGATGCTGGAATTCAGCCCTACAACCCAGGCTCGCGAAAAATCGTGATGGGAAAAGCGGAGAGATTGGACACAAAGTTCCACGGCTTTTCAGTAACAAGTGCGGGAAGTCCTGGGAAGTCCTTTGCCAAGAAACCCTTGGCAGTGGAAGGCCGCTAGGCCTCAGCTGTGACATCAAGAGAGGCGCAAGTGCACAAACACATGAGATGCCATCGATTGCATTATACACACATTATAATATATCTAGAAGGTCATTTAGTCATAATATAGGTGTATATCCTAGGTATGTGAGAAATATGGTGGCAGCCTTGCACACAATCACTCTCAAGCTTCCCTTATTTGCAAGCAGAAGAGTGCCGCATCGATATTGGCAATCTACATGAATGTGTAGCTATGCATGTGTGGCTAAATTGAATCGAATCTACGCATGCCGCATGGAAATGATATACTTTGCAAGGAAGCGTGATATCGGATAAACATAGAAAAACATCGATGCAAAGAACAAACAAGCAGGAAAAGCAAGGATCAGAGAGTAGCAGAAAAGCAAGGCAACCAAGTAGGGGAACGGGGGAACATATTCAAAAACCAAGAACGAAACTCAAAACCTTATCAAAAAATAACCCTCCCAAGTCATACTGTGAGTTGCTGGTACACATAGATATCATAGATGACCCGATCGTGTCAGCTCCTTTGGCAGAGTGCATGCGGTCCCACGTGCAGACTGCATTCATACTGCCACCTCGTAGCATTCTTGTCATTGCTTAGGGACCTTACGGGACCCTCATGATTGCAACGGATGTGATCAAAAGGCAACGGAGATCGTCTGCACGAAATGGAGGCTCCAAATGGCTCCAGTTCAACCTGTTCAGTCCCGGGCGTCGAAAAGGCTCCCAACAACTTCTCGCCGAGCCGGTTCGCCTCAGTATTGAGATGTTGACCTGTCGTATCCTGTCACTCAAACATCCTCAAAACGAAAATGTTGTAACAAGTTCTGCAGATGTTGCAATGAATTACATCCCTTACTCTCAGCTGCCAACATCTGTCAACCATATGGTCTACGCCATTCTATCTATACCATTCTACCGCCAATGTTTGTTTCCCTGCGCGTAGGAAGGAGTGCCCCCAAGGCCTATGCTTCAGGCTGCAGGCGAAATGAAGGAGAGGAAGGTGAGACCAAAACAACCGCCAATGTCTAAACCTGACTTCAAGTGCCCCACCGTGTCGAGGAAGACCTTCTTGCCACTGAGGGAGTAAGACGACAGCAAGCCTTCAAGCCGCGACAAAGTCCGCATGGGCCCCAATGAGTCCCATGTATCTTTGCAGCCGTGTCAGTACTACCAAAAAGCCAATCTCATACCGCATCTTGATCAAAGATGCAATCAGGATCCAAGAATGTCATATGTTTGTATGATTGCACGTGGGTGACCAAATGCGCAAATGCGCGAGGTGATGTAGGCACATTCATATGCTCGAGCTTCTCAAGTTCAACCTCCTGGCCCTCCATTCGCCTGCAAATGCCCTGATGTTGATCTCAAAGAGGCTGTGTTGGCCGTGACTGGCAGGTTGCAGATGATGATGAGTGGGAAGATTGGAAAAACCACAAAGCCACGGTGTATAGCTTTCAGTTCCTCCTTTTGAAGGTGGAAATCGGTGGAAATCCATATCACAGAAAGTCACTTGTCAAGACTGCTGTTGCCAAAGGAACCCTTTAAATGGGCTATTTCGATTCTACTCGATGTTACTTCATCTGATCCGAGGGCGGTCAGGGTAACTTTTCCCAACTTTCTTTGCCAAAGTCTCCTGTCAAATTGTGCAGAAAACATCAGAGACCCCTATTTAGTTAATCATCATGCTCGCGCCAATTACACGGGTTCTTTCACGTTCTACTGCTAGCTGCTAGATTCAGCCTGCACAGACCCAGGAAGTGTCATGCCAAGATTGAAAGGTCTTTGGCAAAAGTCTCGCCATCACATCATCATGTCATCTCACCGCAGTCTGCCTCGACATGATTTTGAGACATGTCCTTTCTGGCTTTCAGTCCTTCCTGGTTGCATTCCTTCCTTCTTCATCTTCTTCATTCCTGTGCTTTCTACCCCCTTTCCTTCTGTTTCCGTTCCTCACATTGACAAAATAATCCTCAACTGATTCCCAATCCCCTTTCGAGCACCCTCAGTCCACAGAATCACGAAGAAACTCGCCCTCGCAGCACCTTCCAGGTCCCGGAAGTTGGTTCGATTCCAGCCACTTGGCGGCTTCCTGTCATGTTAGGAGGCCAAAATTCCGAAGTTTCATAGGCGCCTTTAAGGATTTTCAAGACTTCCACAGATTCAACCCGTCTTTCACGCCAGCCTTTCCATTCAGCTTGGGTATTCCATGGTGCTGATGACAGACGCTACATGCGATTTCCAAACTGTGCCAGCTCAAGGCTCAGCTGAGCCCTCCATGGCCTCGAACTCTTCATGAAACCCCATGACCCAAAGTGTAGACCTAAAAGGACCAGTGACTGGTTCCGGAGAGAAGTTTGACACGCAGCTTCTTGGTCTTGCCTCTTCAATCCCCTTGGGACAATTTTTGGGAAAGGATGGGAGCTTCACACAAATGAACCGTGGAAGTCCGATGCCTTTCTCACATCCTGCTATTCTCTCTTAACGTTTCCAAGAAATTTCCCAGACATTCCAAGCCCCAAAGCGGAGAGAAAACAAGTCCCACCTGCCAAGTCCCCTGTTACCGAGGTCTGGGCAGGCCGTCCAACATTGTCACTGCCTTGGATGCGCCACCAAGAAATCACCAAAGAAACTTTGCAACAGTAAAAGTTGCCATGGTTCATCGGCGGTTGGGAACACACTTGAACCAACTGCACCCCAAGCCTGTATTTGAATGTATTCAGTTATTAGTGACATCCAAAATCCTTTTACAACAGGAGCATGCGGCTTCTAGGCCACGCCTCCCAAGCAAACCCAAATCATATATCAAATAATTACCCACCAGGGCAATAACCCCAAGTTGCCAAAGTAAAGCTTACAGAATATCGACAACGGTTGACACGTAGTACTTTGCACCACTGGGGCTTCAAAATGGCTCGCCAGTTCCAAGTTTGGCTGGCAGCAACGGGGAGGCAGGAGGTAGCCTGGTGGGTAGCCTGGTGGGTAGCCTGGTGGGTAGCCTGGTGCCTTGACAGCATCTCGCAACATCATTCTTTTGGAAATGAGTCTGGATGGCCTCATAGTGTAGCAACAGCTTACTCTTGAAATCAGTGCGCATGACCGGCAGTCATATGTACTAAACCGACATTCACCCAATGTCAAACTATTGGAAATTCTGTGGCGACGTGTGGGAGCAATCCGAAACCCGGCAATTTTCAAGAATCCTTTGAAGAACATGGCTCGCATTAAATTGCATCAAGACACACAATGTCTCCCAATCCATCGGCGGCAACAGAACAGAGTTCGGTGACATTCAAGAACTGCGCGCAACTGGAACAATTATCAGGACCCCGGCCATTCTGCACCAATCCTGGCCGAATCTTCTTGAATAAAAGGCAGGACAGACACAAAACATCCGGACTTTGCAGAGGTCGTATGTCCAACTCATAGCATCATCCTGACTTGGAACGACTAAGCCGAGTCCGAGCCCCTGCCCGGCCCTGCACGGCCTTAATTCTGCCCGAACTCGGCTGCACTTCGTCGTGGCCCCAACCTTTGGACCTGCCCGACATGCCAAGCACAGCATGCCACGGGCACGGCCAACAGCGAGGTGTCAAGCCTGTAGCCATCCCAGGTGTGCTTCATGGCTGCTCGGACCAACGCTGCCTTGGGATGGCGCCGATAGCAATACAGGCGTGATAGAAATAGGATAGGGATATGTAAGGATAGATGGTAATGCAACGATAACAAATGGATACAGTGGCATGCACCCAACCAAACTTGCCTAGCCACGTGTGCGTAACATCATGCTCTGACACACCCTGGTCAATCATTCATTATATACAAGAGTCCTATTGGTGTCTGCTCACTCCCTGCCACTACAATGTAGATGATAGTGGCACAGTATAACATCAGAAGCGTCATCATTGTGATTGTCAGCTTCCAAACCAATATCAGCACCCTCATCTTGGCCATGGTCATCACGACGGTGATATTTCTCTCTCCCTCTCCAGCGCCATGGTTGTGATGAACAAATGTTCCTCACCATCCTTCGATATCCTTTTCCATCTCAAGCACGGTCACTTGGAGCCGTCACTTGGAGCCCGTTTTCGCACCCACTGAGGCCCAAGCCCAACCATCTGCCTCTCGCTGAGACTTGAGGAGCTCTTCTTCTCCCCAAAGGGAGATCCACTCCTGCTTGGGAAACCCACGGTCAGGGCCCTGCATACGATCGGTTCATTGGGAGAAGAATTCCATGCTATTGGCAAACTGTGAGTTCTGTCCGGGCAAAAATCGGAAGAAAAAGCCGCAAGTTTGACTGCAAACTGCATTGACTGCATGCTCTCTCCATCTCTCTCATTCTCCCCGTTTCTCGTCCACTCCTTTGGCCAGGTTGCCCTCAGTTTCTCTGGTGACAAGGTGGTACCGGGAAGGGGCTGGATGTCAATCACCTCAGAACGATGGCCATTGATGGCCATTGCCCATATCTCCAGAAAGAGTTGAGATCCTTCAAGTCCTCAGGTCCTCTCACTTCCAAAAGTTAGATAACCAATCTGGATGGGCTTCTGGATGGGCTTCTGGATGGGCTCCCGGCTGCTGCCGGTTCCTTCACGAATGGATGAAGTGGCCTTGGCTGGGCACAACCTGCTCTTGGGCACCAGCTGCAAATGCCAAGCTGGGCCAGCAACTTCTGCTCCCATTTCAGCACTGGAACCGGGGAGCTGTGGTCTTCGCCTGAAGCAGAGCTCGGATGCAATGAACAGCTTGTGAGACGGACAAGGGCTGAGACAACGATTGAGATGGATTGAGGACAAGAATAAATCTGTTGTGCTACTTGTGCACCAAATTGCACCAACAAAAGCATGAAAATACGGTACTGTAGTATTTATAGATGTATTTAGTTGAACTGCTCATGCAAACGGCGTTCGCAAGAGTGGAGTGCTGGCGATCGAAACTGCCTGGGATATAGGTCTTGACGTATCGCGGCTGAAGCCTCGTGCCCGATACAGAATTGATGCTCCTTAGCTGCAAACTTCCAAGTTCAACTGCGGGGAGAGGACTGCAATAAGCTGAGCATAGCTGGCACAGCTGAGCACAAACCAAACCGAAAGAAGACAACTGATGACCAACAGT
This sequence comes from Symbiodinium kawagutii, assembly GCA_009767595.1. Taxonomy (NCBI): domain Eukaryota; class Dinophyceae; order Suessiales; family Symbiodiniaceae; genus Symbiodinium; species Symbiodinium kawagutii. The sequence continues at coordinate 204,280 of VSDK01004006.1, read as the reverse complement.
TGTGACCAGCAATTCATTCCATCTATGACCAACAAACGCATTGCTGGAGCGCTGGGTGCTTGGCTCTGCGCCAACCTGATGGTGTACCAGGACATGGACCGCCTCAGCATGGCGGCCGGATCGAATCGCTGGTGGTCAACGGAAACAACAAACATCAACAGACCCTGCAATCCGATACCCTCAATGAGGTCACTATATATCATATATATATAGGGGGCATATGATATATCATAGATACATATGTGTATATGTGTGATAAATGTTTATACCACTTGAGGTGGAAAGGGATGACACTTTGAACCGTTACCCCATGTAAGGAACCGTTTCCTGTCTGTATTGAGTCCTCCCCTATCGTTTTGACTTGTTCAAACCCATACAAGCTACAATACATAAATGTCAAAATACACATACAGAGAGAGAGAGAGAGATCGGCAGGTAGATATAGATAGATAGATGGTTAGACACATGCGGAGGCGCGATCATATGTATGTTCTCTGTGTGTGTGCGTGTGCATGTGTGCATGCATGCAATGTTTGACCTATACATGTATCTTTGCAGGGTTATTTCTGTGATTTGTTTCTGTATCAGGTTGTGTCAGAGACTGGCGTTCCCACCCACAACGCTGAGCGTCTGGCCGCGGAAGTGGTGCCACAATTGCCAGGTGCGCTGGTTAAGTCCTCAGGTCCCACGTCAAGGCTGTGAAACCTCCTTAAGCATCATGAAACAGCGTCAAATATCAGGCAACATAGAGAGCAAACCAAAGATCTCTAATGATCTATTCAAGAAAGGTCTTGTATTGAAACTCTGTGGTCCTTCGCGTCGCAAAACAGCAAGTTGACCTTGGCCCACTGGTCGCATGTATATTGTGCATGCTGCAAGGTGCAGGGTTCCAAGCTTTGATGGAAATGATCTGTCCCAATGGTTATGGCGGGGAACGCTGCAGATTTTGCATCCGCGAGTTGTCCGGAATCTTCCAAGATCGCAATAATTCTCAACATCTTCCAACAGCATCCTTCATCCTCTTGCAACCGGGCAGTTGGCTCTCAGTCAGCGGAACTTTCACCGTGTTGCACAATCCAGACTTTCAGATTTTTTTTTAAAGCTACCTTGTACACCAGGGCATGTCTACGGCTTCGTGAGCAGGTGCTTCCGCCAAAAGCCCTAATCGAATAAACTCACTCTTGGCAGCTCTACAGTGGCAACCTCTGTAGTGGATGACCTGTTCTTTGATTTCAGCCCTGAAAAAAACACCTCGAGCTTCATATGCTTCATATGCTTCATATGCTCCATGTCATGTTTGGACACATAGCTTGTGAAATCACATCCGATCTTGGGCTCCTGCGAGTTTGGAACCGTCAGTCGACTGCTTCAGCATCCGCCTGGGGTCACAAATCGGCCCATGAAAGATGCAGATTGGTCCCTTGGTGGCATTTTTTGCGGCAGCTTGTTGCCTAAGGACTGAAACAGCAGGATCAACAATCTTGGAGTCTGCAGTTCAGGCTTTCCAGTGTGCGGGTAGGCCAAGAGCGAAGTAGTTGCTGGTGGAGACTGATGCATAGTCGAAAGCAAAGGGACACGGCAGAGCCGAAACGGTGTCTTGCAAGCCGAGTCACAAATCACCAAGAAAGCCAATGAAACCGTGTGCCATGGCCTGAGCAAAACAGGCACGACATGCACTACCACATGGGTCTTCAGTGTGAAAAACCTGCCCGTGAGGAAAAGACACGCTGCAGTACTTTTGCAGGCACCTAACGTGACCTCCCAGGACAAGAATCGCACTATATCTGGCTTCGTAAGGACGTGGGCCTTGGCAGCACCAAACCATTGAGAAACATGAGAAATAGGGCAGAAAGGGAAATCTGAAAGGGAATGGATTCAATAGATAGACATAAGAAAAAAAATAAGTTGCCCGATCAAAGGCATTCAAAACAAGGAGTTTTTTATGAGCGTCGAGTGTATCATCATACAATGTCCCTGTACAAAGTTGCCGCATCTTGACAACTTCACTCAGAGTCTCAGAGAGCTCCGAGACAGCTGCACCAAGCAGGAGCTTGTTGGAATCCGACAGCGCACGTAGATTGATGTTGGCCTTGCAGAGTTCAATTCAAGTCGCCATGTTGTCCACCAAGCCATGCAAAATCATCCGGCCTGTCACCCCAACAGTCACATTGGCACCGAAAACACCACCATTGAACAGTTGCAAAGCCAAGGACACGCCTCCTGAATCGGATATGGCCTCAAAGTTTAGTCAACCGGGGGGGGGGGTCTTGGTTGTTGCAATTGGCACAGGCTCCAAGAACATGATCATGCGAGTGACGTAAAGCATTGTAAGGCACGAAAACCTGTACGGTAGTCTATACCATGAGTGGTGGACACAATGTATTTTAGCTGTATAAAAACATGTGGGTATATCTATATGCATAACTATGTGTGCGTGGGTGTGGACCGCACATTTGCAACAAACAAAGCATTGTCATGCGTACTTCTCTGATGCCCTTCACTGATGCAACAAAAATGCCTGTGACCGCTCGACTGGGCAGAACTCAGCACTCTGAGATTCCAGCTTCCCTTGACGCACAAATTTTCCAAGGCCCAATTGCGTGTCAACAATCTGAAAAGTGCAGTGGCTCACAAGTCGCAAAGGGATGCAGAAGGGTTTGCCATGGCTTGCCCTTAATTCCATTGCTGAGTTCAAGCTTGGTTTTGTGACAATCATTTGTCACTGGCTACGAAACAAAACATATCAAAAGAATTCCAACACCTACAAACATTAAATTTCAACGGTTTAAGCTTTTAGAGTCTTTGGGAGAAGTCTGGCCAGCTGTTACAGCTGTTATTCCCGACGCCGAAGCACGCAAAAACGCCAACAATGCATCCCAATGCTAACGTTGTCCATGCTTAAGCCTAATCTTGTGCCTTTGCCAGCATTACTACATATCATGTGCCATGTTCAACATCTTTCAATTCTCAACTGAGACCCTCGACCAGCTGCTTGTCGATCAGGATGCTGGCATGGTTTCTTGCCTCACGGGGAATTCAAACAAGGAGTATCAAGGAGTCGCCATTGGATCAATGAGCTTTTCTGCTGTTTGCATGTGCTTTCAACGCACGGCTGGGCAGAAGACCTTTCGTTTTTCTAGTAGCTTCCTTTTTTGTTAGCCATCAGGTCTGTACGTTTGACCGAAAAAGCTTCTCTTTGGCTCGAGATCATGGACACAGGGACAGTAGCGAAATTAATGTGCCATAATGTGCCCAAACTCCGGATTAAACATGATTACTTAGAGCAAAGTGAGACCTCTGGACCTTCCTGATCTTACTCAATTTTGTTAGTGTATTGAGCCCTCATCTGTGTCATGATCTCCTGTACAACCAGCCTGTGCTACAGGAGCCGGGATGCAGCACACAAACGCTTAGTGGCTTAGTGACCGGATCACTCCATGGCTCAGCCATTGGCATTGGCCACTGTCACAACTGAGTCACAGCTGTGTCACAACTCACTTTATGGTTTTGCCTATCTCTACTTCCAAGAGCTCTTGGCCCATTCGTAGCCTCACAAGATCGAAGCATTGATCAGAAAGGACGAAAACCCTTTCCATACCTTCGGCCGTCGCTTCGAAGCCAAGGAGTGTCAACAAAGACTCAGCACTTGCGCCAGCAGAAAGCAACTTTGACCGAACTGCCGTGTTCTCCGCTCGAATCCGGCGGAATTTGGATTCGCCAGGGTTTCGAACAGCATTGGTCACGAGCTTCAACAAGACTTCCATGGCCGGAACTCGGGAGTTGGGATCAATGCCACGCATGGCACTCTCAAAGCGTTGCATCCAAACAGCCGCCCCATCCAAACCTTGTGCTTCCAATTCTGCCAAGTCCAAGCCAGGAACAACTTCCTGGGGAACTTCCTCGAGAACTTCATGCACAGGTGACACAACTGGAGATAGGTCTGGCTCGGTACCCTGTTCCTCTGAAACCCCAGTGGACTCGGTGGCTTTGGCATCGGTCTCCATCGCATCCCTGGGGGCATCCCCAACCTCTGGGAGCGACGCATCGGCATCGGCAGTGACTGCCGATTCTCCTGCGGTTTCTGTCATCAAGCAGCCGCTGAAGCCTTCTAAGAAGAGACCTTCCAGTTGATTCTTCGTTTCTTCGGACACCTCGTGGAATTGCCCACAAGGACATGCCAGCATCCACCCACCATTGGAGGCCAGGAAGTTGGGGACAAAAGCTTTTGCGAGATCAGCTTCTGAAGAAGGTTCAAAGGGAACTACCTCGCGTTTCTGCGAGTCTTGAGAACCTTGAGATGGTGATGCTTTGGATGGTTGAGAGCTCCTTTGCTCCAGCGCTGCCAATGCCTTCAATCTTCTCTCCTCCTCCGACAGCTCGACTTCACCACCAAGTCTTTGTCCAAAGTTTGCGTCCTTAGGACCTTCATCCTGGCCATCAAAACCCTGGAACTGCCCAGCGGCATTGCTATCTGCGGCTCGGCCGCCATGACTCCAAAATCGATGGAAGCGCATGTACTGAGCCTTCAGCTCACCAAAAAGCTTCCAGAAGTTGTGATCATGTGGGCCCCACACATTGTGCGTAAGCTCGTGGATCAATGTATTGATCAAGTCATGGTAGGGCCTGAAGCCTTTCAAGGTGTCGGTTCGCAGGCGGAGCACAATCATACCACCGAAATTCTGGTTGTAACCCAGGAGGTCCATGTTGGGCGTTCCCCTCTTTGCCATGCGCTCTTGTGCCTCAACAGGGCTCATCTCAGTGAGGACCCCCACCTTGAACTTCCTGGTCTTCATGATTTCAATGATACCTGGGTCCGTAGCTAATCTTTGCAAAAGACGTTCAGCTTCATACGGAGGAGGTTCAGAGTACTTGAACTCCGCCTTGATGGAACCGAAATTGAACTCCTGATCCTGTTTGGTACCCCATGCTGACAAAGCTGCCCGAGCTCTCTTGCGGCGGCTTTGCTCATCCCTCTCCTCCTCTGCAAAGCCTTTGACCAAAGGATCCGGGCGGCTGGACTGAACGAATGAAATGTCCTTAGCAGAGCTAGCAACCAACATCACCTTGCTGCCAGCTCTCAAGCCAGCTTCTGCTACTGTCAAAGAATCATTGTCCGGTCTCAGCATCTTGCCCTTTGAAATCAGTTTGCAGTTCTCCCTGGGGAAATCCAAAGCTTCCTGCACAAAGTCAAAGATGGAAGCCAAGTGATCATCACCTTGTACTGGAACATCATAAGCGGTTCCCTTGTACGACAGGGACACGAAGAATACATCATCGCTTGCACCGACGCTGTTCTCTTGGAGTCCAGTCATATCAAGCTCACCTTGAGATGTTTCCTCCGACATGGCGCAGGCTCACGGGATATCGAATTTATATGAATTTATGGGCTATTCTCTTTCTCATGGGTTCCTCTAATCCAGATGCAAGTCTGAGTGCCGACCTGTGAATGGAAAGGCCTCTTGGTCGTGGAAATAACTTTCCGTGATCATTTCTCCGGTCCCGAATTGAAGATCTTGAAGCTCGGCAGCTGGACGCATGGTACTCTTAAGATCTCCAAAATTCGCATTATTCGTTCAGATTGACATCTTGCAAAAACATCATTCTCATTACAATTCTCATTATTTGTCCGGTTTTTAGTATGCCAAAAAAGCACGATGTCCAATTTGGTTTCGGATGGTTGCTGCCCAAAGGGGCTCTTGTCACGAAGAGCCGTGACACGCGCATTTGAATTGCAAAGTACATTGAAGTCCAATCTAGATTTAGATACTTTTAATTTGAGTACTTTGCTTTAATTTCGATTTCAGTTCAGTAAGAGTCAAATGAGTCAGGTTCAAGGTGACACACTCGCGCATGTGAAGTGTCTAGTCAATAGCCAACCTTCCCATGGCAAATGGACACGAATTCGCGCCTTGGAAAAAGTGAAGCCTGTGAGAACCCACTGGTCATAGGGTATCAGCATCGTGTCTGAGTAGATCTCATTGCAGCCACTGGCCTCACTTGCTGGAGCTCTGTCAAGTGATGCGCCAAGTGTACTCTGACACCTTTGACCCGGCTCTCCGGACCACAACGCTTCACCCTTACATAAAGCATAATCAATCGAAATAATCAAACAAAAATGGTTGTTTTGTGGGGCGACTCTAGAAATCCCATTGAACTCGCATTAAGCCTGTCTGGCCCAAGTACAAACAAATAGAAATTCAAATGCCCCCAGAACCTTGCAAATCCGTTTCAGACGCTAAAGTGTCAAATGGTGGTTCAATTTCCAAAACCATCGAAAATGCTCCATATCGTTTCCTCTACTTCCGCTGGTGCCTCACCACCACCATAACGACCGTCACAAGGTTTTTCTTCCGTGCATCTTGTCTGAAACCATCACCTACTATGGGATGGGCACTGGGTCCATCACAGCATTCAAAAGACGCTGGTATGTTTTTGGGGCTTAATTGGCCTCGCATTGAACAAGGTGTATTTTTTGACACTCACTCCGGTGACTCAACCACTTTCAGCAATGCATCCTGGGGCACCGAGCGCCATCGGTCCAAGACAGTCGCAGCTGTCGATTAGTGGTAGACCATTCGTGCCTGGCAACAGCTCCAAGACAGCACTAAACGTTACTGTCTAATGTCGTAGCTATGGGTCCATATTCACCAACCAACTAACGGGGAACCATAACCAACAACAATAGGGAAAGCGATGGTAATTGGTGGCACATCAGGGGTACAGGGTTTTGACCCATTGCCCTATCTATTTAACTAACATTTTAAATTTCAATCATGTCGGGTTATTGCTTAACATTATACATATTTGGTGCATGTTTTTCTGACATTCGTTCCCACACTGTATCTGGCATATCGTCTGACAGTCTATCTGCATTTATCTGCGGTATCTTCCGCAATTCTATCTGACATTCTATCTGACACATTTTCTGCCTTTCGTTCTTGACATTCTATCTCACAAATCTTCTGGCGTTCTATCTGACAAATCTTCTGGCAGTCTATCTGCCCTATCTTCCGACTCTGGCATATTTCCCAGCAGTCTTTCGGGCATTCTATCTGACATATTTTGTGGCGTTCTATCTGGTACATCTTCTGACCGTCTACCTGCCATACAGTCCATATACCGTAAAAGAATCTATCGTACAAAAATTTGAGGGGCTCGATATTTTTGTCTCTATATGCATGTATGCATCTTCCCCCTGCTTAGTTAAGAATTTGAGGGACCCTTCATTTCGGGGACTAAATTCTTAAAAACAAAAAACATAGTCCAGCTGATGCTGCTGCCGGTGCAGCTGGGAAGCACGGGAGCAGCTGGGGGGAGTCGAGCCCCCAACCAGCAGAAAATAACAAAAAAACTTTTCAGGCTCCGAAGAATTTTTTTTTGACTTTCCAGCCCCTGGGGGAATCGAGCCCCCAACCAGCAGAAAATCAAAAAAAAACTTTTCAGGCTCCAATCTTTTTTTTAATTTTCCAGCCCCTGGGGAGAGTCGAGCCCCCAACCAGCAGAAAATCAAAAAAAAACTTTTCAGGTTCCGATTTTTTTGACTTTCCAGCCCCTGGGGGGAGTCGAGCCCCCAAACAGCAGAAAATGCAAAAAAAAACCTTTCAGGCTCCGGAAAATCTTTTTGGGGGCTTTCCAGCCTTCGAAGTCATGATGGTCACCAACGTTTATATAAACAAGAATCTGCTAAGAATTTGAGGGGCCCTCAACACATGATGTTGCAAAGTCCAGCGCTATTTAAATTAAGAATCTGAAGGACCCTCGGCAAAAAAATGGGATTCTTGTATAGCACGCGCACTGTATCCTATTTTAGGTAGACTGACGGGCACGTTGACCTGTTGATAACACATCTTCTTTATTACATACATTGGCCAAACAACATACACCCGTGCTGCCGTGTCGGATCGCCAGCTTTGTGGCCCACCAAGACCAAGGAAACGAGACGGCGCCAGGCTTAGAACCGGAATCGTGAACTGAAGGAAAAATGTAACGCGCAAATCTCAACGCAGCAAAGCAGAACGTTGAAGCCAGCCGGGGTGAACGCCCTCTCCCACGCCAGGCGGCACCAAGGGGCCAAAGCCCGCGTCAACGTCGCGTCGCGATTGCGCTTCTTGCCGTTGAACACCTAGCGCTTCGGGATATCTAACGCATGGCAAAGATGAAGCATGAGGGGATGGCAGCAAAACACTTGAAATCCTGACGGGGTCCTCTCCGCTGCACAGGCAGGAGTCGGAGATCACGATGTCGGCCCGAAAATCCTGCAGCGAGGAAAATACAAAACAAAGCGTATGTCTGACACATGTGAAAAGGTACGGCAAAGAAGCGGCGGAGTCCTCCTTGAGATCTGCCGCAAGCATCAGGATCTCTTTGACACCGCGGCTACTCAGATGGTAAGCAAAGTTTACATAAATAAGAATCTGTTAAGAATTTGAGGGACCCTCAACACATGATGTTGCAACATCCCGCACTATTCAAATTAAGAATCTGAGGGACCCTGGGCAAAAAAATGGGATTCTTGTATAGCACATGCACTGTATTTTCTGACATTCTTTCTGACATTCTATATGACATATCTTCCGCCATTGTTTCGGGCATCCTATCTGACATAACCATCTTTTCACCGCCTTTCTGCCACATCTTCTGGCACTTTTTTTCTGACACTCTCCTGGCGCCCTCTCTGACATAATATGACATATCAATATCTTCTGACATATTTTCTGACGTTCTGTCTGCCATATCTTCTGACAGTCTATCTGACATTCTAGCTTGCATATCTTCTGCCATTCTTTCTGGCATGCTATCTCAACTATATTCTTACCGTCTATCTCACATATGTTCTGGTATTCTTTCTGACGGACGTCCTTCTGTCAGTCTACCTGTGACACCTTCTGACATTCCTTCTGACATTCTATCTAACAAATCTTCTGGCGTCCTATCTGGCCTGTCTTCTGCCATATCTTCTGACGTACTATCTGACATATCTTCAGAATCTACCTAGCATACCCTTTGGCGTTCTATCACGTTCCATCTGACATATCTCTTCTGGCGTATTGTCTTCGACATTTTATCAGCGTTCTATCTGACAAATCTTCCGGCAGTCTATCTGACATTTTTTTCTGGCAGTGTTCTGACATTTTTTTCCCACATTCTATCTGACATATCTTCTGGCATTCTATCAGACATGTCTCATCTCGCAATTTTGGAAATATTCGGGGATTTGTTTGGAAACTTTTTGGGGATCGTTTGGGAGTTGTTTGGGATGTTTTGGAGATTGCTTTTGTGAAATTTTCGGAAAGCACTTAGTCAACTTTTGGAAATGTTCCGGTCGTTTGGGATCTTTTGGTGAATGTTTGGGGAGAAAACTAGGTTATTTTTGGAACAAATCTGGGAATGTTTTGTTTTTTTAATTTTTGGGCACTTTCTGGGAAACTTGATTTAACTTTGTTTGGAAACTTTATGGACAATTTGGGAGGGGTCATGGGAGTCGGGAGATCGTAGAGGAGAGGTCAGGGACAATGTGTAGTAGACATCAGCGGGTATACGCACTGGAGAATACATACAGACAGAGTTGAGGTCCCGCAGGACCCCCAGCCGAGCTGGAGCAGGAGGAGGAGGCGGAGGCGGAGGAGGCGGAGGAGGAGCAACTGGTGAAGAGGCGGCCATCTGACTGTGATGAAATCTAACTATCCTGAGCTGACAGCTGGGGAACAAATAAGTAAAAACATGCTATAGGATTCTATAGGTGCATAGTTGATAATTGTTGATCATACTTGCATACAGCTGTAGCATGGTGCATGACTTGAACCAGTGAACCTCAAGGCAACTTTGCCCGGCGGCTCCTGACTGCAGGATCTAGAAGTCCCATGGAGTCCCTCTAAGTTCGCATTTTAGACTCCTTAGGATCCTTGTTTTCTGGCAGCTGCCCCCCCTGCAATATCTGCAACCATGTCAGCAAGACACGAACAAGGCCCAACCCCTGCTGCTGGTTGCGCCTGTGCTGAAAAGTGGACCATGCAGGTGACTCGAAAGGCTCAAATGTTCCAAAGTATAGATTCTTCTTGCAGACTTTGCGCGATGAAACCAGGTGAACTGTGCTTAGCCTGTGCTTGGCAATGCCTCCTTCACCCCTCACCAGCACAAGTATCAACCAGCTTACCTTCCTTTACTTGCCGGATGGCACCTGAGACAGCTGGATCCCGACAGATCAACCCCTACCCCTGAGGGCCACGACAGCCGCTGGATTTTGTCGCTGCGATGGTCTTCATCGACCTCAGATGTCTGCACTTCAGCACTCCCGAGCTGCAACAGGATGCACCTCCAAAGGAACATGCAAAGTAGATGATGAGAATCTATTATCAGACATTATCAATTCATTTAAATGATAATATTGTTGCATTCTAAAGTCACAATCTCCATTCTTCCATTTTTTGAAAGACGCAAGTGCTCAAGAGGAAAAACTATATATATCATCAATCATCACTTATGTTTAATACATTTTCAGCAAGTAAATCAAGTGCTTTGAATCGGCCACTGACACAGCTAATGCAGCACCACATGTCTTTCTCCGAGCCGAGTCACTCAGATGAGAGTGGAAACGACATTTCTGAAACCTTCGGAACATAGACCCAAATACCTGGAAGCAGAGCGGGACCGCTGATAAGCATAGAAACCTTCTGCAAGAACAATGTGAACATGTCATGACGGTCTCAGAACAATGCCACTGTTCGGATCACAACCCTTGTTTGGCAAACCTGCGACTTTCGATCCCCCATTTTGCATTGGAAGGCTTCGCGACTCGTGACAAGTCGGGGCGTTCCCTTCTCAGCTCTCCTTGACCGCAGCCTCAGCTCCCAAGCGGAAAAATGTGTATCAACGGCGGAGGAACATTCTGTGTCACTCAGTTGACACTACAGCTGTTTGGACCAGTCGAACTGTGACAAGCTATGGTTACGATTAATTAATAAGGTTGCAAACACACATCGTCGTCACGACTTGATCTAGCTTTGGTCACTGCCGCAAGCATGAGATTGTGAAAGCTCATGAAAGCTCCAGATCCTCCCAGTACCGTGGACGCGCCTCATGTTTGGGTTTCGGCGCAACGTGGTACTCGAAGGACTTTTTGTAAAGCACAAGGACCTTGAAGGGAAACCACCGGTGCCGCCAGGGACCTACTAGATCCCTTCGTATTGCATTTGTGTGTTTCATACATTTCAATGATGTACTATACACACCTAAAAATAAACATACATATGTATATAATATATATATATATATACAAATCTATCAAAAATGTATTCTCGTCATTCTGTGAGAGGTTTGGGGTATCGAAATCGCTTCGAGGAACTGCCGCACGCCAAATCGCATAGCCCATGGCCAGAAAGTAGATGGGCGAGGCCCAGGCCAGGCCTTAGAATCAGTTCAAGGAGAACGGCAAGGAATTCCTAAGTTGAAACACGTTTGATATCCTTACAATAACCCTTAAACGGGTTCAAGATTTCCTCCAATAGCCCTATACTTCCAATCATTCGAGTATAAGAGTTTAAACTCCTGAACTTTTACTTCGACGTTTAAACTTTTCCTTTGGCTTCAACGAGTTTTGAAACTCTTCCTCCAGATTCCTCGTATGTACCAGTTACATCTAGTTACTAGGTCAGCTTTATCCTCGTATACTAGATATATACCAGGAATGATATGGAATGATGACCCTCTTATACTAGAATTTGACTAGGAGTCACAAGGAATAGCCTGACTTTTGCCTCATTGTAATTCGTTATATCAATATCAAGCCATAAGACGAGAGCTAAGCATAGGGCTCAAACGGGCTTAGTATATCAAGCATAGGGCCTAGGATAAGGATGCTTCGTAAACACCAGGATGTCTTGAGCTTTATGCCTTGCTCATCCTTGTTCTGATGTGACTGGTTGAAGCTGGTCTAGCCCGTTTCTTGAAGCCCCTCCCCCTCAGCTGGGAGACTCTCCTACACTGGCAAAACTCTCAATGCGACCAGCTGCTGCACAAATTCTTGAGGAAGTGCAGAAGTGGAGGCAGCGCAGGTTCTCCCTCCACCCGGGCTTTCAAGAGCATATTGTAAGTCGCGAAGAACACACCGGAGACCATCAAAGTGCAGAACACGGTCAGAATCATCAAATACCGGGGAAACAAACCCACATGCCCCAGCAAAATTTCCAAGTCCTTGGATAGCTTGATAGGCAGACTTTGCTGGGACTTGACATGGCGTTACACTGTGGCACAAAGGGCCTCATGACACTGCCATCAGTGCAGAGTTGGATTAAGTGCCTCCGACGCGGGAATAGACCGTAACATGTGTTGAAACAACAGAGAACAAATGTGAACAAATGTAAACAAATATGTGAAGAAGTGTCCACAGGGTTTGCTTTGTAAGTGCTTTGAAGAAGTGTCCACAGGGTCGTACTCAATCTTTGTCCAAGTGTCCTGCGACCGGCTGTCACCGAAAAACACCTGCATCAGCACCCGCAAGGAGAACTCCATCAGGCCATAAGTGGACAAAACACCAATCAGCACCTGGATCTCAGAGGCAGCGACCAGCGGCACCAGCAGAGGGTGGCCAAACGAGCGAAGCAAACGAACGAAGCAAACGAAGAGAGAATACTCATTTGACTGCAAAAGAAATGCATCAAATGCATTTACGAATATGTAAATAAATGCAAATAAGAATGCACATGAAGTCAGAAATGAATGCAGAAATGAATGCAAATATCAATGCATGGAATGCTTCCAATTTCCGCCAGGATGCGTGGACATTGACCAAGCGAATGAGCAAAGTGCTGCCGGAGAAGAGCATGCGCCAAAAGCCACGCTGTCCTTCGGTGTCAGGACTGCTGCTAGACGTAGAGAAGCCTGGGCCGCTGAACTGCTTGGCCCTGTGCTGCTACAGAAGTCAACGTGACCCCAAACCTGCAAGCTACAGTACCTGTTTGGACAGCAACCATGGCTTCACATCATTGACCAAAACAAATTCATACACAACTGTACCGACCATACGCATAATTATAAGTCATGTCCTTTCACGGCACACTTGCTAGAAGCACCAAGCAATTACCGGACATGAAGTTGAAACCTGTTGAAACGAGAAGCTAAAGACCAGGGGAAGCATCATGAAGTAGTATGAAAAATCGGAGAAGCCCAAAGCATGTCTTTGGAGCTGTGTCCAACGCGCCATGCAAGTTCCCCACCACTCACCGGCCGCTTCTGGAACATAGTTGACCACAGGGCACAGGATCGGCTCCACTGTGGTCTTCCCCAAAGTCATCAAGAAACACCTCAGCAGAGCCTCTGAAAGAATTTAAAAACTATAGGGGAGCAAGAGAAGAACAATTGAAGTCATCACTTTAAATTGATTGATACGCATGTGAATTATTGTGAAATCATTGTACAAATTTGTAAAGTCAACCTGCCGAAGCTGTTGATCACGCGCGTGGTATATCTGCATGAACCTGCTTGCTCGCCGCTTTGGCCAAACATTGTAACGCAAACCATCAAATCAGGGAGAGTTTCCCTGCTTGCAAAGGGTTTGAGCTCCATAGACATCTCATTATGACACATATTCTGAGTGAAATAATGTGCCAAGGTTCTGTCTAAACATGTTTAAACCCTTAACATGTGCAAACAGAGGTGTTTCATGAATTCATGTGCGAGGCGCTTGATGCCCATGTGATAGTCCTCAGCGATCCAGTCGACATCCCAACCGCCCACGTCTCTTGCCAGCGTCATTGGCAAAGAGTATGTTGAATAGGGAAATCGGACGGCATTGGGGTCAGTGAGCCCAGACAGCTCTTGCCTTGAGGGACAGCAGGGAAGTAGCACAGGGCCATGCAAGGAAAATGGGCTCAGGCGTCTCCATATTTTTGTTTTGAATGGCATTGCATCTCAGTGCCATTTAGGTTAATGTGTGAACATGTGTAGGGAACATTCCATGGCCACAGCCATGTGTGCACAAATCATCCATGAAGGAATTTCTTCCTTATGAACCCATATCCACCCAACTTTGGCCCCCAATGTGACCAGAAAGTTGCTTTGTTCCTTTGTGATCACTAGTGGCCGTCCAGAATGGAAATTAAAATGCTGCCCAAGTCACATTGAGGTAAACATCGTTCCAACCACCACTGGTGCAGGTTGACGGTGATAGTTCTTCATGTGGAACACCGGAGATTGCCAAATTTTGTATCTCGATTTCGTTGACGCAAACTGGCATGACAAGCTTTCGAAATAACCAGCACCAAACTCGGAATCAGCGTCTGCGATGGTAAGAACCACATTTGAGATATCGCTTTGGCTTGCCACCGCGCAGAGCTGCTTGAAGGCGTATGCCACGTTGCTTGCCTTGCCTGGTGGGTCGTTGGGCAAATCCTTCGGATGGTAAAACGCTTTGATTTCCTGGGTGCGCAGAAGCATCACACGATGCAAGGATCACATTGACAGGAACAGTATTCAAAGCACAGATGGAGACTGGTATGTAAGCATCTTCGCGAAAACCAGGATGCATGCACCAAAGAACAGTCTCATCTCTGGCTCAGAGAGTTACGAACGAAGTTGAGACGGTCATTCTGTGTGCGTCATGTGTATGTGAATGCATGCATTTACATGTGTACGTACGTGCACATAGGGAGGTCATGATAGATTGTGCAAAAGCTTCATTTCGCTGAATTCAACTGTCCGCGGAGGCCTTTCAACTCGTCTGTAAAAGCGGCATGGGGAGCACTGGTGCAGAGGCTCCATGGGATTTGCAAAAATATCAGTCACTCTCCAGATCCGGATAGCCTGTCAGTCTCGCCCCATTGAGGCCATGGTTCTGAGAACTTGTCCTTGAACTCTTTATTGATCGCCTCCACTTTTCCTCAAGGCAAGAGTTGCATCAATGAAATCTCAACAGAAATAGGAGCTCGGTGGATGGGCCGGTGGCAATCTCACTGCCAGTGGAGGCCCCCCCCCCTACCCTTTCCCTGGG